>CM069908.1:139336889-139377145 GCA_036172215.1 Camellia granthamiana
GAACACTCGAACACCTATACGGATTTTCCTGCACAGTGGCAGATATGTAAATACGGCGTTTACTTACCATTTCTCACGCATTAGGGTTCGAACGCTCGAACTCCTACACGGATTCTACTGCACAGTGGTAGCTAGGTAAATACGGCGTTTACCTACGATTTTTCACGCATTAGGGTTCGAACACTCGAACACCTATACGGATTCTCCTGCACAGTGGCAGATATGTAAATACAACGTTCACTTGCCATTTCTCACGCGTTAGGGTTCGAACACTCGAACACCTATACGGATTCTCCAGCACAGTGGCAGATATGTAAATACAACGTTTACTTGCCATTTCTCACGCATTAGAGTTTTGACACTCGAACACCTATACGGATTCTCCTGCACAGTGGCAGATATGTAAATACGGCGTTTACCTACCATTTCTCACGCATTAGGGTTCGAACACTCGAACACCTATACGGATTCTCCTGCACAGTGGCAGATATGTAAATACGGCGTTTACCTACCATTTCTCACGCATTAGGGTTCGAACACTCGAACACCTATACGGATTTTCCTGCACAGTGGCAGATATGTAAATACGGCGTTTACTTACCATTTCTCACGCATTAGGGTTCGAACACTCGAACACCTATACGGATTCTCCTCCACAGTGGCAGATATGTAAACACGACGTTTACCTACCATTTCTCACGCATTAGAGTTCGAACACTCGAACACCTATACGGATTCTCCTGCACAGTGGTAGATACGTAAATACGGCGTTTCCTTACCATTTCTCACGCATTAGGGTTCGAACGCTCGAACACCTATACGGATTCTCCTGCACAGTGGCAGATATGTAAATACGGCGTTTACCTACCATTTCTCACGCATTAGGGTTCGAACACTCGAACACCTATACGGATTCTCCTGCACTGTGGCAGATATGTAAATACGGCGTTTACTTGCCATTTCTCATGCATTAGGGTTCGAACACTCGAACACCTATACGGATTCTCCTGCACAGTGGCAAATATGTAAATACGACGTTTACCAACCATTTCTCACGCATTAGGGTTCGAACACTCGAACACCTATACGGATTCTCCTGCACGGTGGCAGATATGTAAATACGGCGTTTACCTACCATTTCTCACGCATGAGGGTTCGAACACTAGAACACCTATACGGATTCTCCTGCACAGTGGCAGATATGTACATACGACGTTTACTTGCCATTTCTCATGCGTTAGAGTTCTAACACTCGAACACCTATACGGATTCTCCTGCACAGTGGCTGATATGTAAATACGACGTTTACCTACCGTTTCTCACGCATTAGGGTTCGAACACTCGAACACCTATACCGATTCTTCTGCACAGTGACAGATATGTAAATACGACGTTTACTTGCCATTTCTCACGCATTAGGGTTCTAACACTCGAACACCTATACGGATTTTCCTGCACAGTGGCAGATATCTAAATATGGCGTTTACTTACCATTTCTCACGCATTAGGGTTCGAACGCTCGAACTCCTACACGGATTCTACTGCACAGTGGTAGCTAGGTAAATACGGCGTTTACCTACCATTTTTCACGCATTAGGGTTCGAACACTCGAACACCTATACGGATTCTCCTGCACAGTGGCAGACATGTAAATACGACGTTTACTTGCCATTTCTCACGCATTAGGGTTCGAACACTCGAACACCTATACGGATTCTCCTGCACAGTGGCAGATATGTAAATACGGCGTTTACCTACCCTTTCTCACGCATTAGGGTTCGAACACTCGAACACCTATACGGATTCTCCTGCACTGTGGCAGATATGTAAATACGGCGTTTACTTGCCATTTCTCATGCATTAGGGTTCGAACACTCGAACACCTATACGGATTCTCCTGCACAGTGGCAGATATGTAAATACGACGTTTACCAACCATTTCTCACGCATTAGGGTACGAACACTCGAACACCTATACGGATTCTCCTGCACGGTGGCAGATATGTAAATACGGCGTTTACCTACCATTTCTCACGCATTAGGGTTCGAACACTAGAACACCTATACGGATTCTCCTGCACAGTGGCAGATATGTACATACGACGTTTACTTGCCATTTCTCACGCGTTAGAGTTCTAACACTCGAACACCTATACGGATTGTCCTGCACAGTGGCAGATATGTAAATACGACGTTTACCTACCATTTCTCACGCATTAGGGTTCGAACACTCGAACACCTATACGGATTCTTCTGCACAGTGACAGATATGTAAATACGACGTTTACTTGCCATTTCTCACGCATTAGGGTTCGAACACTCGAACACCTATACGGATTCTCCTGCACAGTGGTAGATATGTAAATACGGCGTTTACCTACCCAGTCTCACGCATTAGTGTTCGAACACTCGAACACCTATACGGATTTTCCTGCACAGTGGCAGATATGTAAATACGGCGTTTACTTACCATTTCTCACGCATTAGGGTTCGAACGCTCGAACTCCTACACGGATTCTACTGCACAGTGGTAGCTAGGTAAATACGGCGTTTACCTACGATTTTTCACGCATTAGGGTTCGAACACTCGAACACCTATACGGATTCTCCTGCACAGTGGCAGATATGTAAATACAACGTTCACTTGCCATTTCTCACGCGTTAGGGTTCGAACACTCGAACACCTATACGGATTCTCCAGCACAGTGGCAGATATGTAAATACAACGTTTACTTGCCATTTCTCACGCATTAGAGTTTTGACACTCGAACACCTATACGGATTCTCCTGCACAGTGGCAGATATGTAAATACGGCGTTTACCTACCATTTCTCACGCATTAGGGTTCGAACACTCGAACACCTATACGGATTCTCCTGCACAGTGGCAGATATGTAAATACGACGTTTACCAACCATTTCTCACGCATTAGGGTACGAACACTCGAACACCTATACGGATTCTCCTGCACGGTGGCAGATATGTAAATACGGCGTTTACCTACCATTTCTCACGCATTAGGGTTCGAACACTAGAACACCTATACGGATTCTCCTGCACAGTGGCAGATATGTACATACGACGTTTACTTGCCATTTCTCACGCGTTAGAGTTCTAACACTCGAACACCTATACGGATTGTCCTGCACAGTGGCAGATATGTAAATACGACGTTTACCTACCATTTCTCACGCATTAGGGTTCGAACACTCGAACACCTATACGGATTCTTCTGCACAGTGACAGATATGTAAATACGACGTTTACTTGCCATTTCTCACGCATTAGGGTTCGAACACTCGAACACCTATACGGATTCTCCTGCACAGTGGTAGATATGTAAATACGGCGTTTACCTACCCAGTCTCACGCATTAGTGTTCGAACACTCGAACACCTATACGGATTTTCCTGCACAGTGGCAGATATGTAAATACGGCGTTTACTTACCATTTCTCACGCATTAGGGTTCGAACGCTCGAACTCCTACACGGATTCTACTGCACAGTGGTAGCTAGGTAAATACGGCGTTTACCTACGATTTTTCACGCATTAGGGTTCGAACACTCGAACACCTATACGGATTCTCCTGCACAGTGGCAGATATGTAAATACAACGTTCACTTGCCATTTCTCACGCGTTAGGGTTCGAACACTCGAACACCTATACGGATTCTCCAGCACAGTGGCAGATATGTAAATACAACGTTTACTTGCCATTTCTCACGCATTAGAGTTTTGACACTCGAACACCTATACGGATTCTCCTGCACAGTGGCAGATATGTAAATACGGCGTTTACCTACCATTTCTCACGCATTAGGGTTCGAACACTCGAACACCTATACGGATTCTCCTGCACAGTGGCAGACATGTAAATACGACGTTTACTTGTCATTTCTCACGCATTAGGGTTCGAACACTCGAACACCTATACGGATTCTCCTGCACAGTGGCAGATATGTAAATACGGCGTTTACCTACCCTTTCTAACGCATTAGGGTTCGAACCCTCGAACACCTATACGGATTTTCCTGCACAGTCGCAGAGATGTAAATACGGCGTTTACTTACCATTTCTCACGCATTAGGGTTTGAACGCTCGAACACCTATACGGATTCTACTGCATAGTGGCAGAAATGTAAACACGGCGTTCACCTACCATTTCTCACGCATTAGGGTTCGAACACTCGAACACCTATACGGATTCTCCTGCACAGTGGCAGATATGTAAATACGGCGTTCACCTACCATTTCTCACGCATTAGGGTTCGAACACTCGAACACCTATACGGATTCTCCTGCACGGTGGCAGATATGTAAATACGACGTTTACTTGCCATTTCTCACGCATTAGGGTTCGAACACTCGAACACCTATACGGATTCTCCTGCACAGTGGCAGATATGTAAATACGACGTTTACCTACCATTTCTAACGCATTAGGGTTCGAACACTCGAACACCTATACGGATTCTCCTCCACAGTGGCAGATATGTAAATACGACGTTTACCTACCATTTCTCACGCATTAGAGTTCGATCACTCGAACACCTATACGGATTCTCCTGCACAGTGGCAGATACGTAAATACGGCATTTCCTTACCATTTCTCACGCATTAGGGTTCGAACGCTCGAACACCTATACGGATTCTCCTGCACAGTGGCAGATATGTAAATACGGCGTTTACCTACCATTTCTCACGCATTAGGGTTCGAACACTAGAACACCTATACGGATTCTCCTGCACAGTGGCAGATATGTACATACGACGTTTACTTGCCATTTCTCACGCGTTAGAGTTCTAACACTCGAACACCTATACGGATTCTCCTGCACAGTGGCAGATATGTAAATACGACGTTTACCTACCATTTCTCACGCATTAGGGTTCGAACACTCGAACACCTATACGGATTCTCCTGCACAGTGACAGATATGTAAATACGACGTTTACTTGCCATTGCTCACGCATTAGGGTTCGAACACTCGAACGCCTATACGGATTCTCCTGCACAGTGGCAGATATGTAAATACGGCGTTTACCTACCCAGTCTCACGCATTACTGTTCGAACACTCGAACACCTATACGGATTTTCCTGCACAGTGGCAGATATGTAAATACGGCGTTTACTTACCATTTCTCACGCATTAGGGTTCGAACACTCGAACACCTATACGGATTCTCCTCCACAGTGGCAGATATGTAAACACGACGTTTACCTACCATTTCTCACGCATTAGAGTTCGAACACTCGAACACCTATACGGATTCTCCTGCACAGTGGTAGATACGTAAATACGGCGTTTCCTTACCATTTCTCACGCATTAGGGTTCGAACGCTCGAACACCTATACGGATTCTCCTGCACAGTGGCAGATATGTAAATACGGCGTTTACCTACCATTTCTCACGCATTAGGGTTCGAACACTCGAACACCTATACGGATTCTCCTGCACTGTGGCAGATATGTAAATACGGCGTTTACTTGCCATTTCTCATGCATTAGGGTTCGAACACTCGAACACCTATACGGATTCTCCTGCACAGTGGCAAATATGTAAATACGACGTTTACCAACCATTTCTCACGCATTAGGGTTCGAACACTCGAACACCTATACGGATTCTCCTGCACGGTGGCAGATATGTAAATACGGCGTTTACCTACCATTTCTCACGCATGAGGGTTCGAACACTAGAACACCTATACGGATTCTCCTGCACAGTGGCAGATATGTACATACGACGTTTACTTGCCATTTCTCATGCGTTAGAGTTCTAACACTCGAACACCTATACGGATTCTCCTGCACAGTGGCAGATATGTAAATACGGCGTTTACTTACCATTTCTCCCGCATTAGGGTTCAAACGCTCGAACTCCTACACGGATTCTACTGCACAGTGGCAGCTAGGTAAATACGGCGTTTACCTACCATTTCTCACGCATTAGGGTTCGAACACTCGAACACCTATACGGATTCTCCTGCACAGTGGCAGATACGTAAATACGGCATTTCCTTACCATTTCTCACGCATTAGGGTTCGAACGCTCGAACACCTATACGGATTCTCCTGCACAGTGGCAGATATGTAAATACGGCGTTTACCTACCATTTCTCACGCATTAGGGTTCGAACACTAGAACACCTATACGGATTCTCCTGCACAGTGGCAGATATGTACATACGACGTTTACTTGCCATTTCTCACGCGTTAGAGTTCTAACACTCGAACACCTATACGGATTCTCCTGCACAGTGGCAGATATGTAAATACGACGTTTACCTACCATTTCTCACGCATTAGGGTTCGAACACTCGAACACCTATACGGATTCTCCTGCACAGTGACAGATATGTAAATACGACGTTTACTTCCCATTGCTCACGCATTAGGGTTCGAACACTCGAACACCTATACGGATTCTCCTGCACAGTGGCAGATATGTAAATACGGCGTTTACCTACCCAGTCTCACGCATTACTGTTCGAACACTCGAACACCTATACGGATTTTCCTGCACAGTGGCAGATATGTAAATACGGCGTTTACTTACCATTTCTCACGCATTAGGGTTCGAACACTCGAACACCTATACGGATTCTCCTCCACAGTGGCAGATATGTAAATACGACGTTTACCTACCATTTCTCACGCATTAGAGTTCGAACACTCGAACACCTATACGGATTCTCCTGCACAGTGGCAGATACGTAAATACGGCATTTTCTTACCATTTCTCACGCATTAGGGTTCGAACGCTCGAACACCTATACGAATTCTCCTGCACAGTGGCAGATATGTAAATACGGCGTTTACCTACCATTTCTCACGCATTAGGGTTCGAACACTCGAACACCTATACGGATTCTCCTGCACAGTAGCAGATATGTAAATACGGCGTTTACTTGCCATTTCTCATGCATTAGGGTTCGAACACTCGAACACCTATACGGATTCTCCTGCACAGTGGCAGATATGTAAATACGACGTTTACCAACCATTTCTCACGCATTAGGGTTCGAACACTCGAACACCTATACGGATTCTCCTGCACAGTGGCAGATATGTAAATACGACGTTTACTTGCCATTTCTCACGCATTAGAGTTCTAACACTCGAACACCTATACGGATTCTCCTGCACAGTGGCAGACATGTAAATACGACGTTTACCTACCATTTCTCACGCATTAGGGTTCGAACACTCGAACACCTATACGGATTCTCCTGCACAGTGGCAGATATGTAAATACGACGTTTACTTGCCATTTCTCACGCCTTAGGGTTCGAACACTCGAACACCTATACGGATTCTCCTGCACAGTGGCAGACATGTAAATACGGCGTTTACCTACCCAGTCTCACGCATTAGTGTTCGAACACTCGAACACCTATACAGATTTTCCTGCACAGTGGCAGATATGTAAATACGGCGTTTACTTACCATTTCTCACGCATTAGGGTTCGAACGCTCGAACTCCTACACGGATTCTACTGCACAGTGGCAGCTAGGTAAATACGGCGTTTACCTACCATTTCTCACGCATTAGGGTTCGAACACTCGAACACCTATACGGATTCTCCTGCACAGTGGCAGATATGTAAATACAACGTTCACTTGCCATTTCTCACGCGTTAGGGTTCGAACACTCGAACACCTATACGGATTCTCTTGCACAGTGGCAGATATGTAAATACGACGTTTACCTACCATTTCTCACGCCTTAGGTTTCGAACACTCGAACACCTATACGGATTCTCCTCCACAGTGGCAGATATGTAAATACGACGTTTACCTACCATTTCTCACGCATTAGAGTTCGAACACTCGAACACCTATACGGATTCTCCTGCACAGTGGCAGATACGTAAATACGGCATTTCCTTACCATTTCTCACGCATTAGGGTTCGAACGCTCGAACACCTATACGAATTCTCCTGCACAGTGGCAGATATGTAAATACGGCGTTCACCTACCATTTCTCACGCATTAGGGTTCGAACACTCGAACACCTATACGGATTCTCCTGCACGGTGGCAGATATGTAAATACGACGTTTACTTGCCATTTCTCACGCATTAGGGTTCGAACACTCGAACACCTATACGGATTCTCCTGCACAGTGGCAGATATGTAAATACGACGTTTACCTACCATTTCTAACGCATTAGGGTTCGAACACTCGAACACCTATACGGATTCTCCTCCACAGTGGCAGATATGTAAATACGACGTTTACCTACCATTTCTCACGCATTAGAGTTCGATCACTCGAACACCTATACGGATTCTCCTGCACAGTGGCAGATACGTAAATACGGCATTTCCTTACCATTTCTCACGCATTAGGGTTCGAACGCTCGAACACCTATACGGATTCTCCTGCACAGTGGCAGATATGTAAATACGGCGTTTACCTACCATTTCTCACGCATTAGGGTTCGAACACTAGAACACCTATACGGATTCTCCTGCACAGTGGCAGATATGTACATACGACGTTTACTTGCCATTTCTCACGCGTTAGAGTTCTAACACTCGAACACCTATACGGATTCTCCTGCACAGTGGCAGATATGTAAACACGACGTTTACCTACCATTTCTCACGCATTAGGGTTCGAACACTCGAACACCTATACGGATTCTCCTGCACAGTGACAGATATGTAAATACGACGTTTACTTGCCATTGCTCACGCATTAGGGTTCGAACACTCGAACGCCTATACGGATTCTCCTGCACAGTGGCAGATATGTAAATACGGCGTTTACCTACCCAGTCTCACGCATTACTGTTCGAACACTCGAACACCTATACGGATTTTCCTGCACAGTGGCAGATATGTAAATACGGCGTTTACTTACCATTTCTCACGCATTAGGGTTCGAACACTCGAACACCTATACGGATTCTCCTCCACAGTGGCAGATATGTAAACACGACGTTTACCTACCATTTCTCACGCATTAGAGTTCGAACACTCGAACACCTATACGGATTCTCCTGCACAGTGGTAGATACGTAAATACGGCGTTTCCTTACCATTTCTCACGCATTAGGGTTCGAACGCTCGAACACCTATACGGATTCTCCTGCACAGTGGCAGATATGTAAATACGGCGTTTACCTTCCATTTCTCACGCATTAGGGTTCGAACACTCGAACACCTATACGGATTCTCCTGCACTGTGGCAGATATGTAAATACGGCGTTTACTTGCCATTTCTCATGCATTAGGGTTCGAACACTCGAACACCTATACGGATTCTCCTGCACAGTGGCAAATATGTAAATACGACGTTTACCAACCATTTCTCACGCATTAGGGTTCGAACACTCGAACACCTATACGGATTCTCCTGCACGGTGGCAGATATGTAAATACGGCGTTTACCTACCATTTCTCACGCATGAGGGTTCGAACACTAGAACACCTATACGGATTCTCCTGCACAGTGGCAGATATGTACATACGACGTTTACTTGCCATTTCTCATGCGTTAGAGTTCTAACACTCGAACACCTATACGGATTCTCCTGCACAGTGGCTGATATGTAAATACGACGTTTACCTACCGTTTCTCACGCATTAGGGTTCGAACACTCGAACACCTATACGGATTCTCCTGCACAGTGACAGATATGTAAATACGACGTTTACTTGCCATTTCTCACGCATTAGGGTTCGAACACTCGAACACCTATACGGATTCTCCTGCACAGTGGCAGATATGTAAATACGGTGTTTACCTACCCAGTCTCACGCATTAGTGTTCGAACACTCGAACACCTATACGGATTTTCCTGCACAGTGGCAGATATCTAAATATGGCGTTTACTTACCATTTCTCACGCATTAGGGTTCGAACGCTCGAACTCCTACACGGATTCTACTGCACAGTGGTAGCTAGGTAAATACGGCGTTTACCTACCATTTTTCACGCATTAGGGTTCGAACACTCGAACACCTATACGGATTCTCCTGCACAGTGGCAGACATGTAAATACGACGTTTACTTGCCATTTCTCACGCATTAGGGTTCGAACACTCGAACACCTATACGGATTCTCCTGCACAGTGGCAGATATGTAAATACGGCGTTTACCTACCCTTTCTCACGCATTAGGGTTCGAACACTCGAACACCTATACGGATTCTCCTGCACTGTGGCAGATATGTAAATACGGCGTTTACTTGCCATTTCTCATGCATTAGGGTTCGAACACTCGAACACCTATACGGATTCTCCTGCACAGTGGCAGATATGTAAATACGACGTTTACCAACCATTTCTCACGCATTAGGGTACGAACACTCGAACACCTATACGGATTCTCCTGCACGGTGGCAGATATGTAAATACGGCGTTTACCTACCATTTCTCACGCATTAGGGTTCGAACACTAGAACACCTATACGGATTCTCCTGCACAGTGGCAGATATGTACATACGACGTTTACTTGCCATTTCTCACGCGTTAGAGTTCTAACACTCGAACACCTATACGGATTGTCCTGCACAGTGGCAGATATGTAAATACGACGTTTACCTACCATTTCTCACGCATTAGGGTTCGAACACTCGAACACCTATACGGATTCTTCTGCACAGTGACAGATATGTAAATACGACGTTTACTTGCCATTTCTCACGCATTAGGGTTCGAACACTCGAACACCTATACGGATTCTCCTGCACAGTGGTAGATATGTAAATACGGCGTTTACCTACCCAGTCTCACGCATTAGTGTTCGAACACTCGAACACCTATACGGATTTTCCTGCACAGTGGCAGATATGTAAATACGGCGTTTACTTACCATTTCTCACGCATTAGGGTTCGAACGCTCGAACTCCTACACGGATTCTACTGCACAGTGGTAGCTAGGTAAATACGGCGTTTACCTACGATTTTTCACGCATTAGGGTTCGAACACTCGAACACCTATACGGATTCTCCTGCACAGTGGCAGATATGTAAATACAACGTTCACTTGCCATTTCTCACGCGTTAGGGTTCGAACACTCGAACACCTATACGGATTCTCCAGCACAGTGGCAGATATGTAAATACAACGTTTACTTGCCATTTCTCACGCATTAGAGTTTTGACACTCGAACACCTATACGGATTCTCCTGCACAGTGGCAGATATGTAAATACGGCGTTTACCTACCATTTCTCACGCATTAGGGTTCGAACACTCGAACACCTATACGGATTCTCCTGCACAGTGGCAGACATGTAAATACGACGTTTACTTGCCATTTCTCACGCATTAGGGTTCGAACACTCGAACACCTATACGGATTCTCCTGCACAGTGGCAGATATGTAAATACGGCGTTTACCTACCCTTTCTAACGCATTAGGGTTCGAACCCTCGAACACCTATACGGATTTTCCTGCACAGTCGCAGAGATGTAAATACGGCGTTTACTTACCATTTCTCACGCATTAGGGTTTGAACGCTCGAACACCTACACGGATTCTACTGCATAGTGGCAGAAATGTAAACACGGCGTTCACCTACCATTTCTCACGCATTAGGGTTCGAACACTCGAACACCTATACGGATTCTCCTGCACAGTGGCAGATATGTAAATACGGCGTTCACCTACCATTTCTCACGCATTAGGGTTCGAACACTCGAACACCTATACGGATTCTCCTGCACGGTGGCAGATATGTAAATACGACGTTTACTTGCCATTTCTCACGCATTAGGGTTCGAACACTCGAACACCTATACGGATTCTCCTGCACAGTGGCAGATATGTAAATACGACGTTTACCTACCATTTCTAACGCATTAGGGTTCGAACACTCGAACACCTATACGGATTCTCCTCCACAGTGGCAGATATGTAAATACGACGTTTACCTACCATTTCTCACGCATTAGAGTTCGATCACTCGAACACCTATACGGATTCTCCTGCACAGTGGCAGATACGTAAATACGGCATTTCCTTACCATTTCTCACGCATTAGGGTTCGAACGCTCGAACACCTATACGGATTCTCCTGCACAGTGGCAGATATGTAAATACGGCGTTTACCTACCATTTCTCACGCATTAGGGTTCGAACACTAGAACACCTATACGGATTCTCCTGCACAGTGGCAGATATGTACATACGACGTTTACTTGCCATTTCTCACGCGTTAGAGTTCTAACACTCGAACACCTATACGGATTCTCCTGCACAGTGGCAGATATGTAAATACGACGTTTACCTACCATTTCTCACGCATTAGGGTTCGAACACTCGAACACCTATACGGATTCTCCTGCACAGTGACAGATATGTAAATACGACGTTTACTTGCCATTGCTCACGCATTAGGGTTCGAACACTCGAACGCCTATACGGATTCTCCTGCACAGTGGCAGATATGTAAATACGGCGTTTACCTACCCAGTCTCACGCATTACTGTTCGAACACTCGAACACCTATACGGATTTTCCTGCACAGTGGCAGATATGTAAATACGGCGTTTACTTACCATTTCTCACGCATTAGGGTTCGAACACTCGAACACCTATACGGATTCTCCTCCACAGTGGCAGATATGTAAACACGACGTTTACCTACCATTTCTCACGCATTAGAGTTCGAACACTCGAAGACCTATACGGATTCTCCTGCACAGTGGTAGATACGTAAATACGGCGTTTCCTTACCATTTCTCACGCATTAGGGTTCGAACGCTCGAACACCTATACGGATTCTCCTGCACAGTGGCAGATATGTAAATACGGCGTTTACCTACCATTTCTCACGCATTAGGGTTCGAACACTCGAACACCTATACGGATTCTCCTGCACTGTGGCAGATATGTAAATACGGCGTTTACTTGCCATTTCTCATGCATTAGGGTTCGAACACTCGAACACCTATACGGATTCTCCTGCACAGTGGCAAATATGTAAATACGACGTTTACCAACCATTTCTCACGCATTAGGGTTCGAACACTCGAACACCTATACGGATTCTCCTGCACGGTGGCAGATATGTAAATATGGCGTTTACCTACCATTTCTCACGCATGAGGGTTCGAACACTAGAACACCTATACGGATTCTCCTGCACAGTGGCAGATATGTACATACGACGTTTACTTGCCATTTCTCATGCGTTAGAGTTCTAACACTCGAACACCTATACGGATTCTCCTGCACAGTGGCAGATATGTAAATACGACGTTTACCTACCGTTTCTCACGCATTAGTGTTCGAACACTCGAACACCTATACGGATTTTCCTGCACAGTGGCAGATATGTAAATACGGCGTTTACTTACCATTTCTCACGCATTAGGGTTCGAACGCTCGAACTCCTACACGGATTCTACTGCACAGTGGTAGCTAGGTAAATACGGCGTTTACCTACGATTTTTCACGCATTACGGTTCGAACACTCGAACACCTATACGGATTCTCCTGCACAGTGGCAGATATGTAAATACAACGTTCACTTGCCATTTCTCACGCGTTAGGGTTCGAACACTCGAACACCTATACGGATTCTCCAGCAAAGTGGCAGATATGTAAATACAACGTTTACTTGCCATTTCTCACGCATTAGAGTTTTGACACTCGAACACCTATACGGATTCTCCTGCACAGTGGCAGATATGTAAATACGGCGTTTACCTACCATTTCTCACGCATTAGGGTTCGAACACTCGAACACCTATACGGATTCTCCTGCACAGTGGCAGACATGTAAATACGACGTTTACTTGCCATTTCTCACGCATTAGGGTTCGAACACTCGAACACCTATACGGATTCTCCTGCACAGTGGCAGATATGTAAATACGGCGTTTACCTACCCTTTCTAACGCATTAGGGTTCGAACCCTCGAACACCTATACGGATTTTCCTGCACAGTCGCAGAGATGTAAATACGGCGTTTACTTACCATTTCTCACGCATTAGGGTTTGAACGCTCGAACACCTACACGGATTCTACTGCATAGTGGCAGAAATGTAAACACGGCGTTCACCTACCATTTCTCACGCATTACGGTTCGACCACTCGAACACCTATACAGATTCTCCTACACAGTGGCAGATAGGTAAATACGGTGTTTACCTACCATTTCTCACGCATTAGGGTTCGAACACTCGAACACCTATACGGATTCTCCTGCACAGTGGCAGATACGTAAATACGGCATTTACTTACCATTTCTCATGCATTAGGGTTCGAACGCTCGAACACCTATACGGATTCTCCTGCACAGTGGCAGATATGTAAATACGGCGTTTACCTACCATTTCTCACGCATTACGGTTCGAACACTCGAACACCTATACGGATTCTCCTGCACAGTGGCAGATATGTAAATACGGCGTTTACCTACCATTTCTCACGCATTAGGGTTCGAACACTCGAACACCTATATGGATTCTCCTGCACGGTGGCAGATATGTAAATACGACGTTTACTTGCCATTTCTCACGCATTAGGGTTCGAACACTCGAACACCTATACGGATTCTCCTGCACAGTGGCAGATATGTAAATACGGCGTTTACCTACCATTTCTCACGCATTAGGGTTCGAACACTCGAACACCTATACGGATTCTCCTCCACAGTGGCAGATATGTAAATACGACGTTTACCTACCATTTCTCACGCATTAGAGTTCGAACACTCGAACACCTATACGGATTCTCCTGCACAGTGGTAGATACGTAAATACGGCATTTCCTTACCATTTCTCACGCATTAGGGTTCGAACGCTCGAACACCTATACGGATTCTCCTGCACAGTGGCAGATATGTAAATACGGCGTTTACCTACCATTTCTCACGCATTAGGGTTCGAACACTCGAACACCTATACGGATTCTCCTGCACAGTGGCAGATATGTAAATACGGCGTTTACCTACCATTTCTCACGCATTAGGGTTCGAACACTCGAACACCTATACGGATTCTCCTGCACGGTGGCAGATATGTAAATACGACATTTACTTGCCATTTCTCCCGCATTAGGGTTCGAACACTCGAACACCTATACGGATTCTCCTGCACAGTGGCAGATATGTAAATACGACGTTTACCTACCATTTCTCACGCATTAGGGTTCGAACACTCGAACACCTATACGGATTCTCCTCCACAGTGGCAGATATGTAAATACGACGTTTACCTACCATTTCTCACGCATTAGAGTTCGAACACTCGAACACCTATACGGATTCTCCTGCACAGTGGTAGATACGTAAATACGGCATTTCCTTACCATTTCTCACGCATTAGGGTTCGAACGCTCGAACACCTATACGGATTCTCCTGCACAGTGGCAGATATGTAAATACGGCGTTTACCTACCATTTCTCACGCATTAGGGTTCGAACACTCGAACACCTATACGGATTCTCCTGCACAGTGGCAGATATGTAAATACGGCGTTTACCTACCATTTCTCACGCATTAGGGTTCGAACACTCGAACACCTATACGGATTCTCCTGCACGGTGGCAGATATGTAAATACGACATTTACTTGCCATTTCTCCCGCATTAGGGTTCGAACACTCGAACACCTATACGGATTCTCCTGCACATGGCAGATATGTAAATACGACGTTTACCTAACCATTTCTCACGCATTAGGGTTCGAACACTCGAACACCTATACGGATTCTCCTCCACAGTGGCAGATATGTAAATACGACGTTTACCTACCATTTCTCACGCATTAGAGTTCGAACACTCGAACACCTATACGGATTCTCCTGCACAGTGGTAGATACGTAAATACGGCATTTCCTTACCATTTCTCACGCATTAGGGTTCGAACGCTCGAACACCTATACGGATTCTCCTGCACAGTGGCAGATATGTAAATACGGCGTTTACCTACCATTTCTCACGCATTAGGGTTCGAACACTCGAACACCTATACGGATTCTCCTCCACAGCGGCAGATATGTAAATACGACGTTTACCTACCATTTCTCACGCATTAGAGTTCGAACACTCGAACACCTATACGGATTCTCCTGCACAGTGGTAGATACGTAAATACGGCATTTCCTTACCATTTCTCACGCATTAGGGTTCGAACGCTCGAACACCTATACGGATTCTCCTGCACAGTGGCAGATATGTAAATACGGCGTTTACCTACCATTTCTCACGCATTAGGGTTCGAACACTCGAACACCTATACGGATTCTCCTGCACAGTGGCAGATATGTAAATACGGCGTTTACCTACCATTTCTCACGCATTAGGGTTCGAACACTCGAACACCTATACGGATTCTCCTACACGGTGGCAGATATGTAAATACGACATTTACTTGCCATTTCTCCCGCATTAGGGTTCGAACACTCGAACACCTATACGGATTCTCCTGCACAGTGGCAGATATGTAAATACGACGTTTACCTACCATTTCTCACGCATTAGGGTTCGAACACTCGAACACCTATACGGATTCTCCTCCACAGTGGCAGATATGTAAATACGACGTTTACCTACCATTTCTCACGCATTAGAGTTCGAACACTCGAACACCTATACGGATTCTCCTGCACAGTGGTAGATACGTAAATACGGCATTTCCTTACCATTTCTCACGCATTAGGGTTCGAACGCTCGAACACCTATACGGATTCTCCTGCACAGTGGCAGATATGTAAATACGGCGTTTACCTACCATTTCTCACGCATTAGGGTTCGAACACTCGAACACCTATACGGATTCTCCTGCACGGTGGCAGATATGTAAATACGGCGTTTACCTACCATTTCTCACGCATTAGGGTTCGAACACTCGAACACCTATACGGATTCTCCTCCACAGTGGCAGATATGTAAATACGACGTTTACCTACCATTTCTCACGCATTAGAGTTCGAACACTCGAACACCTATACGGATTCTCCTGCACAGTGGTAGATACGTAAATACGGCATTTCCTTACCATTTCTCACGCATTAGGGTTCGAACGCTCGAACACCTATACGGATTCTCCTGCACAGTGGCAGATATGTAAATACGGCGTTTACCTACCATTTCTCACGCATTAGGGTTCGAACACTCGAACACCTATACGGATTCTCCTGCACAGTGGCAGATATGTAAATACGGCGTTTACCTACCATTTCTCACGCATTAGGGTTCGAACACTCGAACACCTATACGGATTCTCCTGCACGGTGGCAGATATGTAAATACGACATTTACTTGCCATTTCTCCCGCATTAGGGTTCGAACACTCGAACACCTATACGGATTCTCCTGCACAGTGGCAGATATGTAAATACGACGTTTACCTACCATTTCTCACGCATTAGGGTTCGAACACTCGAACACCTATACGGATTCTCCTCCACAGTGGCAGATATGTAAATACGACGTTTACCTACCATTTCTCACGCATTAGAGTTCGAACACTCGAACACCTATACGGATTCTCCTGCACAGTGGTAGATACGTAAATACGGCATTTCCTTACCATTTCTCACGCATTAGGGTTCGAACGCTCGAACACCTATACGGATTCTCCTGCACGGTGGCAGATATGTAAATACGACATTTACTTGCCATTTCTCCCGCATTAGGGTTCGAACACTCGAACACCTATACGGATTCTCCTGCACAGTGGCAGATATGTAAATACGACGTTTACCTACCATTTCTCACGCATTAGGGTTCGAACACTCGAACACCTATACGGATTCTCCTCCACAGTGGCAGATATGTAAATACGACGTTTACCTACCATTTCTCACGCATTAGAGTTCGAACACTCGAACACCTATACGGATTCTCCTGCACAGTGGTAGATACGTAAATACGGCATTTCCTTACCATTTCTCACGCATTAGGGTTCGAACGCTCGAACACCTATACGGATTCTCCTGCACAGTGGCAGATATGTAAATACGGCGTTTACCTACCATTTCTCACGCATTAGGGTTCGAACACTCGAACACCTATACGGATTCTCCTCCACAGTGGCAGATATGTAAATACGACGTTTACCTACCATTTCTCACACATTAGAGTTCGAACACTCGAACACCTATACGGATTCTCCTGCACAGTGGTAGATACGTAAATACGGCATTTCCTTACCATTTCTCACGCATTAGGGTTCGAACGCTCGAACACCTATACGGATTCTCCTGCACAGTGGCAGATATGTAAATACGGCGTTTACCTACCATTTCTCACGCATTAGGGTTCGAACACTCGAACACCTATACGGATTCTCCTGCACAGTGGCAGATATGTAAATACGGCGTTTACCTACCATTTCTCACGCATTAGGGTTCGAACACTCGAACACCTATACGGATTCTCCTGCACGGTGGCAGATATGTAAATACGACATTTACTTGCCATTTCTCCCGCATTAGGGTTCGAACACTCGAACACCTATACGGATTCTCCTGCACAGTGGCAGATATGTAAATACGATGTTTACCTACCATTTCTCACGCATTAGGGTTCGAACACTCGAACACCTATACGGATTCTCCTGCACAGTGGCAGATATGTAAATACGGCGTTTACCTACCATTTCTCACGCATTAGGGTTCGAACACTCGAACACCTATACGGATTCTCCTGCACGGTGGCAGATATGTAAATACGACATTTACTTGCCATTTCTCCCGCATTAGGGTTCGAACACTCGAACACCTATACGGATTCTCCTGCACAGTGGCAGATATGTAAATACGACGTTTACCTACCATTTCTCACGCATTAGGGTTCGAACACTCGAACACCTATACGGATTCTCCTCCACAGTGGCAGATATGTAAATACGACGTTTACCTACCATTTCTCACGCATTAGAGTTCGAACACTCGAACACCTATACGGATTCTCCTGCACAGTGGTAGATACGTAAATACGGCATTTCCTTACCATTTCTCACGCATTAGGGTTCGAACGCTCGAACACCTATACGGACTCTCCTGCACAGTGGCAGATATGTAAATACGGCGTTTACCTACCATTTCTCACGCATTAGGGTTCGAACACTCGAACACCTATACGGATTCTCCTCCACAGTGGCAGATATGTAAATACGACGTTTACCTACCATTTCTCACGCATTAGAGTTCGAACACTCGAACACCTATACGGATTCTCCTGCACAGTGGTAGATACGTAAATACGGCATTTCCTTACCATTTCTCACGCATTAGGGTTCGAACGCTCGAACACCTATACGGATTCTCCTGCACAGTGGCAGATATGTAAATACGGCGTTTACCTACCATTTCTCACGCATTAGGGTTCGAACACTCGAACACCTATACGGATTCTCCTGCACTGTGGCAGATATGTAAATACGGCGTTTACCTACCATTTCTCACGCATTAGGGTTCGAACACTCGAACACCTATACGGATTCTCCTGCACGGTGGCAGATATGTAAATACGACGTTTACTTGCCATTTCTCCCGCATTAGGGTTCGAACACTCGAACACCTATACGGATTCTCCTGCACAGTGGCAGAT
Source organism: Camellia granthamiana (assembly GCA_036172215.1). NCBI lineage: Eukaryota > Viridiplantae > Streptophyta > Magnoliopsida > Ericales > Theaceae > Camellia > Camellia granthamiana. The sequence continues at coordinate 139,356,425 of CM069908.1, forward strand.
ATGTAAATACGACGTTTACCTACCATTTCTCACGCATTAGGGTTCGAACACTCGAACACCTATACGGATTCTCCTCCACAGTGGCAGATATGTAAATACGACGTTTACCTACCATTTCTCACGCATTAGAGTTCGAACACTCGAACACCTATACGGATTCTCCTGCACAGTGGTAGATACGTAAATACGGCATTTCCTTACCATTTCTCACGCATTAGGGTTCGAACGCTCGAACACCTATACGGATTCTCCTGCACAGTGGCAGATATGTAAATACGGCGTTTACCTACCATTTCTCACGCATTAGGGTTCGAACACTCGAACACCTATACGGATTCTCCTGCACAGTGGCAGATATGTAAATACGGCGTTTACCTACCATTTCTCACGCATTAGGGTTCGAACACTCGAACACCTATACGGATTCTCCTGCACGGTGGCAGATATGTAAATACGACATTTACTTGCCATTTCTCCCGCATTAGGGTTCGAACACTCGAACACCTATACGGATTCTCCTGCACAGTGGCAGATATGTAAATACGACGTTTACCTACCATTTCTCACGCATTAGGGTTCGAACACTCGAACACCTATACGGATTCTCCTCCACAGTGGCAGATATGTAAATACGACGTTTACCTACCATTTCTCACGCATTAGAGTTCGAACACTCGAACACCTATACGGATTCTCCTGCACAGTGGTAGATACATAAATACGGCATTTCCTTACCATTTCTCACGCATTAGGGTTCGAACGCTCGAACACCTATACGGACTCTCCTGCACAGTGGCAGATATGTAAATACGGCGTTTACCTACCATTTCTCACGCATTAGGGTTCGAACACTCGAACACCTATACGGATTCTCCTGCACAGTGGCAGATATGTAAATACGGCGTTTACTTGCCATTTCTCATGCATTAGGGTTCGAACACTCGAACACCTATACGGATTCTCCTGCACGGTGGCAGATATGTAAATACGACGTTTACCAACCATTTCTCACGCATTAGGGTTCGAACACTCGAACACCTATACGGATTCTCCTGCACAGTGGCAGATATGTAAATACGACGTTTACTTGCCATTTCTCACGCATTAGAGTTCTAACACTCGAACACCTATACGGATTCTCCTGCATAGTGGCAGATATGTAAATACGACGTTTACCTACCATTTCTCACGCATTAGGGTTCGAACACTCGAACACCTATACGGATTCTCCTGCACAGTGGCAGATATGTAAATACGACGTTTACTTGCCATTTCTCACGCATTAGGGTTCGAACACTCGAACACCTATACGGATTCTCCTGCACAGTGGCAGATATGTAAATACGATGTTTACCTACTATTTCTCACGCATTAGGGTTCGAACACTCGAACACCTATACGGATTCTCCTCCACAGTGGCAGATATGTAAATACGACGTTTACCTACCATTTCTCACGCATTAGAGTTCGAACACTCGAACACCTATACGGATTCTCCTGCACAGTGGTAGATACGTAAATACGGCATTTCCTTACCATTTCTCACGCATTAGGGTTCGAACGCTCGAACACCTATACGGATTCTCCTGCACAGTGGCAGATATGTAAATACGGCGTTTACCTACCATTTCTCACGCATTAGGGTTCGAACACTCGAACACCTATACGGATTCTCCTCCACAGTGGCAGATATGTAAATACGACGTTTACCTACCATTTCTCACGCATTAGAGTTCAAACACTCGAACACCTATACGGATTCTCCTGCACAGTGGTAGATACGTAAATACGGCATTTCCTTACCATTTCTCACGCATTAGGGTTCGAACGCTCGAACACCTATACGAATTCTCCTGCACAGTGGCAGATATGTAAATACGGCGTTTACCTACCATTTCTCACGCATTAGGGTTCGAACACTCGAACACCTATACGGATTCTCCTGCACAGTGGCAGATATGTAAATACGGCGTTTACCTACCATTTCTCACGCATTAGGGTTCGAACACTCGAACACCTATACGGATTCTCCTGCACGGTGGCAGATATGTAAATACGACATTTACTTGCCATTTCTCCCGCATTAGGGTTCGAACACTCGAACACCTATACGGATTCTCCTGCACAGTGGCAGATATGTAAATACGACGTTTACCTACCATTTCTCACGCATTAGGGTTCGAACACTCGAACACCTATACGGATTCTCCTCCACCGTGGCAGATATGTAAATACGACGTTTACCTACCATTTCTCACGCATTAGAGTTCGAACACTCGAACACCTATACGGATTCTCCTGCACAGTGGTTGATACGTAAATACGGCATTTCCTTACCATTTCTCACGCATTAGGGTTCGAACGCTCGAACACCTATACGGACTCTCCTGCACAGTGGCAGATATGTAAATACGGCGTTTACCTACCATTTCTCACGCATTAGGGTTCGAACACTCGAACACCTATACGGATTCTCCTGCACAGTGGCAGATATGTAAATACGGCGTTTACTTGCCATTTCTCATGCATTAGGGTTCGAACACTCGAACACCTATACGGATTCTCCTGCACGGTGGCAGATATGTAAATACGACGTTTACCAACCATTTATCACGCATTAGGGTTCGAACACTCGAACACCTATACGGATTCTCCTGCACAGTGGCAGATATGTAAATACGACGTTTACTTGCCATTTCTCGCGCATTAGAGTTCTAACACTCGAACACCTATACGGATTCTCCTGCATAGTGGCAGATATGTAAATACGACGTTTACCTACCATTTCTCACGCATTAGGGTTCGAACACTCGAACACCTATACGGATTCTCCTGCACAGTGGCAGATATGTAAATACGACGTTTACTTGCCATTTCTCACGCATTAGGGTTCGAACACTCGAACACCTATACGGATTCTCCTGCACAGTGGCAGATATGTAAATACGATGTTTACCTACTATTTCTCACGCATTAGGGTTCGAACACTCGAACACCTATACGGATTCTCCTCCACAGTGGCAGATATGTAAATACGACGTTTACCTACCATTTCTCACGCATTAGAGTTCGAACACTCGAACACCTATACGGATTCTCCTGCACAGTGGTAGATACGTAAATACGGCATTTCCTTACCATTTCTCACGCATTAGGGTTCGAACGCTCGAACACCTATACGGATTCTCCTGCACAGTGGCAGATATGTAAATACGGCGTTTACCTACCATTTCTCACGCATTAGGGTTCGAACACTCGAACACCTATACGGATTCTCCTGCATAGTGGCAGATATGTAAATACGGCGTTTACCTACCATTTCTCACGCATTAGGGTTCGAACACTCGAACACCTATACGGATTCTCCTGCACGGTGGCAGATATGTAAATACGACATTTACTTGCCATTTCTCCCGCATTAGGGTTCGAACACTCGAACACCTATACGGATTCTCCTGCACAGTGGCAGATATGTAAATACGACGTTTACCTACCATTTCTCACGCATTAGGGTTCGAACACTCGAACACCTATACGGATTCTCCTCCACAGTGGCAGATATGTAAATACGACGTTTACCTACCATTTCTCACGCATTAGAGTTCGAACACTCGAACACCTATACGGATTCTCCTGCACAGTGGTAGATACGTAAATACGGCATTTCCTCACCATTTCTCACGCATTAGGGTTCGAACGCTCGAACACCTATACGGACTCTCCTGCACAGTGGTAGATATGTAAATACGGCGTTTACCTACCATTTCTCACGCATTAGGGTTCGAACACTCGAACACCTATACGGATTCTCCTGCACAGTGGCAGATATGTAAATACGGCATTTACTTGCCATTTCTCATGCATTAGGGTTCGAACACTCGAACACCTATACGGATTCTCCTGCACAGTGGCAGATATGTAAATACGACGTTTACTTGCCATTTCTCACGCATTAGGGTTCGAACACTCGAACACATATACGGATTCTCCTGCACAGTGGCAGATAGGTAAATACGACGTTTGCCAACCATTTCTCACGCATTAGGGTTCGAAGGCTCGAACACCTATACAGATTCTCCTGCACAGTGGCAGATATGTAAATACGACGTTTACTTGCCATTTCTCACGCATTAGGGTTCGAACACTCGAACACCTATACGGATTCACCTGCACAGTGGCAGATATGTAAATACGACGTTTACTTGCCATTTATCACGCATTAGGGTTCGAACACTCGAACACCTATACGGATTCTCCTGCACAGTGGCAGATATGTAAATACGACGGTTACCAACCATTTCTCACGCATTAGGGTTCGAAGACTCGAACACCTATATGGATTCTCCTGGACAGTGGCAGATATGTAAATACGACGTTACTTGCCATTTCTCACGCATGAGGATTCGAACACTCGAACAGCTATACGGATTCTCCTGCACAGTGGCAGATATTTAAATACGACGTTTACTTGCCATTTCTCACGCATTAGGGTTCGAACACTCGAACACCTATACGGATTCTCCTGCATAGTGGGCAGATATGTAAATACGACGTTTACCTACCATTTCTCACGCATTAGGGTTCGAACACTCGAACACCTATACGGATTCTCCTGCACAGTGGCAGATATGTAGATACGACGTTTACCTACCATTTCTCACGCATTAGGGTTCCAACGCTCGAACACCTACACGGATTCTACTGCACAGTGGCAGATAGGTAATTACGGCGTTTACCTACCATTTCTCACGCATTAGGGTTCGAACACTCGAAGACCTATACGGATTCTCCTGCACAGTGGCAGATATGTAAATACGGTGTTTACCTACCATTTCTCACGCATTAGGGTTCCAACGCTCGAACACCTACACGGATTCTACTGCACAGTGGCAGATTGGTAAATACGGCGTTTACCTACCATTTCTCACGCATTAGGGTTCGAACACTCGAACACCTATACGGATTCTCCTGCACAGTGGCAGATATGTAAATACGGTGTTTACCTACCATTTCTCACGCATTGGTTTCGAACAATCAAACACCTACACGGATTCTCTTGCACAGTGGCAGATACGTAAATACGGCATTTACTTACCATTTTTCACGCATTAGGGTTCGAACGCTCGAACACCTATATGGATTCTCCTGCACAGTGGCAGATATGTAAATACGGCGTTTACCTACCATTTCTCACGCATTAGGGTTCGAACACTCGAACACTTGTACGGATTCTCCTGCACAGTGGCAGATATTTAAATAGGACGTTTACTTGCCATTTCTCACGCATTTGGGTACGAACACTCGGACACCTATACGGATTCTCCTGCACAGTGGCAGATATGTAAATACGACGTTTACTTGCCATTTCTCACGCATTAGGGTTCGAACACTCGAACACATATACGGATTCTCCTGCACAGTGGCAGATAGGTAAATACGACGTTTGCCAACCATTTCTCACGCATTAGGGTTCGAAGGCTCGAACACCTATACGGATTCTCCTGCACAGTGGCAGATATGTAAATACGACGTTTACTTGCCATTTCTTACGCATTACGGTTCGAACACTCGAACACCTATACGGATTCTCCTGCACAGTGGCAGATATGTAAATACGACGGTTACCAACCATTTCTCACGCATTAGGGTTCGAACACCTATACGGATTCTCCTGCACAGTGGCAGATATTTAAATACGACGTTTACTTGCCATTTCTCACGCATTAGGGTTCGAACACTCGAAGACCTATACGGATTCTCCTGCACAGTGGCAGATATGTAAATACGACGTTTACTTGCCATTTCTCACGCATTAGGGTTCGAACACTCGAACACCTATACGGATTCTCCTGCACAGTGGCAGATATGTAAATACGACGGTTACCAACCATTTCTCACGCATTAGGGTTTGAAGACTCGAACACCTATACGGATTCTCCTGCACAGTGGCAGATATGTAAGTACGACGTTACTTGCCGTTTCTCACGCATTAGGATTCGAACACTCGAACACCTATACGGATTCTCCTGCACAGTGGCAGATATGTAAATACGACGTTTACATGACATTTCTCATGCATTAGGGTTCGAACACTCGAACACATATACGGATTCTCCTGCACAGTGGCAGATATGTAAATACGACGTTTACCAACCATTTCTCACGCATTAGGGTTCGAAGGCTCGAACACCTATACGGATTCACCTGCACAGTGGCAGATATGTAAATACGACGTTTACTTGCCATTTATCACGCATTAGGGTTCGAATACTCGAACACCTATACGGATTCTCCTGCACAGTGGCAGATATGTAAATACGACGGTTACCAACCATTTCTCACGCATTAGGGTTCGAAGACTCGAACACCTACACGGATTCTCCTGCACAGTGGCAGATATGTAAATACGACGTTACTTGCCATTTCTCACGCATGAGGATTCGAACACTCGAACACCTATACGGATTCTCCTGCACAGTGGCAGATATTTAAATACGACGTTTACTTGCCATTTCTCACGCATTAGGGTTCGAACACTCGAACACCTATACGGATTCTCCTGCACAGTGGCAGATATGTAAATACGACGTTTACCTACCATTTCTCACGCATTAGGGTTCGAACACTCGAACACCTATACGGATTCTCCTGCACAGTGGCAGATATGTAAATACGACGTTTACCTACCATTTCTCACGCATTAGGGTTCCAACGCTCGAACACCTACACGGATTCTACTGCACAGTGGCAGATAGGTAAATACGGCGTTTACCTACCATTTCTCACGCATTAGGGTTCGAACACTCGAACACCTATACGGATTCTCCTGCACAGTGGCAGATATGTAAATACGGTGTTTACCTACCATTTCTCACGCATTAGGGTTCGAACAATCAAACACCTACACGGATTCTCCTGCACAGTGGCAGATACGTAAATACGGCATTTACTTACCATTTCTCATGCATTAGGGTTCGAACGCTCGAACACCTATACGGATTCTCCTGCACAGTGGCAGATATGTAAATACGGCGTTTACCTACCATTTCTCACGCATTAGGGTTCGAACACTCGAACACCTATACGGATTCTCCTGCACAGTGGCAGATATTTAAATACGACGTTTACTTGCCATTTCTCACGCATTTGGGTACGAACACTCGAACACCTATACGGATTCTCCTGCACAGTGGCAGATATGTAAATACGACGTTTACTTGCCATTTCTCACGCATTAGGGTTCGAACACTCGAACACATATACGGATTCTCCTGCACAGTGGCAGATATGTAAATACGACGTTTGCCAACCATTTCTCACGCATTAGGGTTCGAAGGCTCGAACACCTATACGGATTCTCCTGCACAGTGGCAGATATGTAAATACGACGTTTACTTGCCATTTCTCACGCATTAGGGTTCGAACACTCGAACACCTATACGGATTCTCCTGCACAGTGGCAGATATGTAAATACGACGGTTACCAACCATTTCTCACGCATTAGGGTTCGAAGACTCGAACACCTATACGGATTCTCCTGCACAGTGGCAGATATGTAAATACGACGTTACTTGCCATCTCTCACGCATTAGGATTCGAACACCTATACGGATTCTCCTGCACAGTGGCAGATATTTAAATACGACGTTTACTTGCCATTTCTCACGCATTAGGGTTCGAACACTCGAAGACCTATACGGATTCTCCTGCACAGTGGCAGATATTTAAATACGACGTTTACTTGCCATTTCTCACGCATTAGGGTTCGAACACCCGAACACCTATACGGATTCTCCTACACAGTGGCAGATATGTAAATACGACGGTTACCAACCATTTCTCACGCATTAGGGTTCGAAGACTCGAACACCTATACGGATTCTCCTGCACAGTGCAAGATATATAAGTACGACGTTACTTGCCATTTCTCACGCATTAGGATTCGAGCACTCGAACACCTATACGGATTCTCCTGCACAGTGGCAGATATGTAAATACGACGTTTACATGACATTTCTCATGCATTAGGGTTCGAACACTCGAACACATATACGGATTCTCCTGCACAGTGGCAGATATGTAAATGCGACGTTTACCAACCATTTCTCACGCATTAGGGTTCGAAGGCTCGAACACCTATACGGATTCACCTGCACAGTGGCAGATATGTAAATACGACGTTTACTTGCCATTTATCACGCATTAGGGTTCGAACACTCGAACACCTATACGGATTCTCCTGCACAGTGGCAGATATGTAAATACGACGGTTACCAACCATTTCTCACGCATTTGGGTTTGAAGACTCGAACACCTATACGGATTCTCTTGCACAGTGGCAGATATGTAAATACGACGTTACTTGCCATTTCTCACGCATGAGGATTCGAACACTCGAACACCTATACGGATTCTCCTGCACAGTGGCAGATATTTAAACCTACAGACCGTTTACTTGCCATTTCTCACGCATTAGGGTTCGAACACTCGAACACCTATACGGATTCTCCTGCACAGTGGCAGATATGTAAATACGACGTTTACCTACCATTTCTCACGCATTAGGGTTCGAACACTCGAACACCTATACGGATTCTCCTGCACAGTGGCAGATATGTAAATACGACGTTTACCTACCATTTCTCACGCATTAGGGTTCCCAACGCTCGAACACCTACACGGATTCTACTGCACAGTGGCAGATAGGTAAATACGGCGTTTACCTACCATTTCTCACGCATTAGGGTTCGAACACTCGAACACCTATACGGATTCTCCTGCACAGTGGCAGATATGTAAATACGGTGTTTACCTACCATTTCTCACGCATTAGGGTTCCAACGCTCGAACACCTACACGGATTCTAGTGCACAGTGGCAGATAGGTAAATACGGCGTTTACCTACCATTTCTCACGCATTAGGGTTCGAACACTCGAACACCTATACGGATTCTCCTGCACAGTGGCAGATATGTAAATACGGTGTTTACCTACCATTTCTCACGCATTAGGGTTTCGAACAATCAAACACCTACACGAATTCTCCTGCACAGTGGCAGATACGTAAATACGGCATTTACTTACCATTTCTCATGCATTAGGGTTCGAACGCTCGAACACCTATACGGATTCTCCTACACAGTGGCAGATATGTAAATACGGCGTTTACCTACCATTTCTCATGCATTAGGGTTCGAACACTCGAACACCTATACGGATTCTCCTGCACAGGGGCAGATATTTAAATACGACGTTTACTTGCCATTTCTCACGCATTTGGGTACGAACACTCGAACACCTATACGGATTCTCCTGCACAGTGGCAGATATGTAAATACGACGTTTACTTGCCATTTCTCACGCATTAGGGTTCGAACACTCGAACACATATACGGATTCTCCTGCACAGTGGCAGATATGTAAATACGACGTTTGCCAACCATTTCTCACGCATTAGGGTTCGAAGGCTCGAACACCTATACGGATTCTCCTGCACAGTGGCAGATATGTAAATACGACGTTTACTTGCCATTTCTCACGCATTAGGGTTCGAACACTCGAACACCTATACGGATTCTCCTGCAACAGTGGCAGATATGTAAATACGACGGTTACCAACCATTTCTCACGCATTAGGGTTCGAAGACTCGAACACCTATACGGATTCTCCTGCACAGTGGCAGATATGTAAATACGACGTTACTTGCCATCTCTCACGCATTAGGATTCGAACACCTATACGGATTCTCCTGCACAGTGGCAGATATTTAAATACGACGTTTACTTGCCATTTCTCACGCATTAGGGTTCGAACACTCGAAGACCTATACGGATTCTCCTGCACAGTGGCAGATATTTAAATACGACGTTTACTTGCCATTTCTCACGCATTAGGGTTCGAACACTCGAACACCTATACGGATTCTCCTGCACAGTGGCAGATATGTAAATACGATGGTTACCAACCATTTCTCACGCATTAGGGTTCGAAGACTCGAACACCTATACGGATTCTCCTGCACAGTGCCAGATATGTAAGTACGACGTTACTTGCCATTTCTCACGCATTAGGATTCGAGCACTCGAACACCTATACGGATTCTCCTGCACAGTGGCAGATATGTAAATACGACGTTTACATGACATTTCTCATGCATTAGGGTTCGAACACTCGAACACATATACGGATTCTCCTGCACAGTGGCAAATATGTAAATACGACGTTTACCAACCATTTCTCACGCATTAGGGTTCGAAGGCTCGGACACCTATACGGATTCACCTGCACAGTGGCAGATATGTAAATACGACGTTTACTTGCCATTTATCACGCATTAGGGTTCGAACACTCGAACACCTATACGGATTCTCCTGCACAGTGGCAGATATGTAAATACGACGGTTACCAACCATTTCTCACGCATTAGGGTTCGAAGACTCGAACACCTATACGGATTCTCCTGCACAGTGGCAGCTATGTAAATACGACGTTACTTGCCATTTCTCACGCATGAGGATTCGAACACTCGAACACCTATACGGATTCTCCTGCACAGTGGCAGATATTTAAATACGACGTTTACTTGCCATTTCTCACGCATTAGGGTTCGAACACTCGAACACCTATACGGATTCTCCTCCACGGTGGCAGATATGTAAATACGACATTTACTTGCCATTTCTCCCGCATTAGGGTTCGAACACTCGAACACCTATACGGATTCTCCTGCACAGTGGCAGATATGTAAATACGACGTTTACCTACCATTTCTCACGCATTAGGGTTCGAACACTCGAACACCTATACGGATTCTCCTCCACAGTGGCAGATATGTAAATACGACGTTTACCTACCATTTCTCACGCATTAGAGTTCGAACACTCGAACACCTATACGGATTCTCCTGCACAGTGGTAGATACGTAAATACGGCATTTCCTTACCATTTCTCACGCATTAGGGTTCGAACGCTCGAACACCTATACGGATTCTCCTGCACAGTGGCAGATATTTAAATACGGCGTTTACCTACCATTTCTCACGCATTAGGGTTCGAACACTCGAACACCTATACGGATTCTCCTCCACAGTGGCAGATATGTAAATACGACGTTTACCTACCATTTCTCACACATTAGAGTTCGAACACTCGAACACCTATACGGATTCTCCTGCACAGTGGTAGATACGTAAATACGGCATTTCCTTACCATTTCTCACGCATTAGGGTTCGAACGCTCGAACACCTATACGGATTCTCCTGCACAGTGGCAGATATGTAAATACGGCGTTTACCTACCATTTCTCACGCATTAGGGTTCGAACACTCGAACACCTATACGGATTCTCCTGCACAGTGGCAGATATGTAAATACGGCGTTTACCTACCATTTCTCACGCATTAGGGTTCGAACACTCGAACACCTATACGGATTCTCCTGCACGGTGGCAGATATGTAAATACGACATTTACTTGCCATTTCTCCCGCATTAGGGTTCGAACACTCGAACACCTATACGGATTCTCCTGCACAGTGGCAGATATGTAAATACGACGTTTACCTACCATTTCTCACGCATTAGGGTTCGAACACTCGAACACCTATACGGATTCTCCTGCACAGTGGCAGATATGTAAATACGGCGTTTACCTACCATTTCTCACGCATTAGGGTTCGAACACTCGAACACCTATACGGATTCTCCTGCACGGTGGCAGATATGTAAATACGACATTTACTTGCCATTTCTCCCGCATTAGGGTTCGAACACTCGAACACCTATACGGATTCTCCTGCACAGTGGCAGATATGTAAATACGACGTTTACCTACCATTTCTCACGCATTAGGGTTCGAACACTCGAACACCTATACGGATTCTCCTCCACAGTGGCAGATATGTAAATACGACGTTTACCTACCATTTCTCACGCATTAGAGTTCGAACACTCGAACACCTATACGGATTCTCCTGCACAGTGGTAGATACGTAAATACGGCATTTCCTTACCATTTCTCACGCATTAGGGTTCGAACGCTCGAACACCTATACGGACTCTCCTGCACAGTGGCAGATATGTAAATACGGCGTTTACCTACCATTTCTCACGCATTAGGGTTCGAACACTCGAACACCTATACGGATTCTCCTCCACAGTGGCAGATATGTAAATACGACGTTTACCTACCATTTCTCACGCATTAGAGTTCGAACACTCGAACACCTATACGGATTCTCCTGCACAGTGGTAGATACGTAAATACGGCATTTCCTTACCATTTCTCACGCATTAGGGTTCGAACGCTCGAACACCTATACGGATTCTCCTGCACAGTGGCAGATATGTAAATACGGCGTTTACCTACCATTTCTCACGCATTAGGGTTCGAACACTCGAACACCTATACGGATTCTCCTGCACAGTGGCAGATATGTAAATACGGCGTTTACCTACCATTTCTCACGCATTAGGGTTCGAACACTCGAACACCTATACGGATTCTCCTGCACGGTGGCAGATATGTAAATACGACGTTTACTTGCCATTTCTCCTGCATTAGGGTTCGAACACTCGAACACCTATACGGATTCTCCTGCACAGTGGCAGATATGTAAATACGACGTTTACCTACCATTTCTCACGCATTAGGGTTCGAACACTCGAACACCTATACGGATTCTCCTCCACAGTGGCAGATATGTAAATACGACGTTTACCTACCATTTCTCACGCATTAGAGTTCGAACACTCGAACACCTATACGGATTCTCCTGCACAGTGGTAGATACGTAAATACGGCATTTCCTTACCATTTCTCACGCATTAGGGTTCGAACGCTCGAACACCTATACGGATTCTCCTGCACAGTGGCAGATATGTAAATACGGCGTTTACCTACCATTTCTCACGCATTAGGGTTCGAACACTCGAACACCTATACGGATTCTCCTGCACAGTGGCAGATATGTAAATACGGCGTTTACCTACCATTTCTCACGCATTAGGGTTCGAACACTCGAACACCTATACGGATTCTCCTGCACGGTGGCAGATATGTAAATACGACATTTACTTGCCATTTCTCCCGCATTAGGGTTCGAACACTCGAACACCTATACGGATTCTCCTGCACAGTGGCAGATATGTAAATACGACGTTTACCTACCATTTCTCACGCATTAGGGTTCGAACACTCGAACACCTATACGGATTCTCCTCCACAGTGGCAGATATGTAAATACGACGTTTACCTACCATTTCTCACGCATTAGAGTTCGAACACTCGAACACCTATACGGATTCTCCTGCACAGTGGTAGATACATAAATACGGCATTTCCTTACCATTTCTCACGCATTAGGGTTCGAACGCTCGAACACCTATACGGACTCTCCTGCACAGTGGCAGATATGTAAATACGGCGTTTACCTACCATTTCTCACGCATTAGGGTTCGAACACTCGAACACTTATACGGATTCTCCTGCACAGTGGCAGATATGTAAATACGGCGTTTACTTGCCATTTCTCATGCATTAGGGTTCGAACACTCGAACACCTATACGGATTCTCCTGCACGGTGGCAGATATGTAAATACGACGTTTACCAACCATTTCTCACGCATTAGGGTTCGAACACTCGAACACCTATACGGATTCTCCTGCACAGTGGCAGATATGTAAATACGACGTTTACTTGCCATTTCTCACGCATTAGAGTTCTAACACTCGAACACCTATACGGATTCTCCTGCATAGTGGCAGATATGTAAATACGACGTTTACCTACCATTTCTCACGCATTAGGGTTCGAACACTCGAACACCTATACGGATTCTCCTGCACAGTGGCAGATATGTAAATACGACGTTTACTTGCCATTTCTCACGCATTAGGGTTCGAACACTCGAACACCTATACGGATTCTCCTGCACAGTGGCAGATATGTAAATACGATGTTTACCTACTATTTCTCACGCATTAGGGTTCGAACACTCGAACACCTATACGGATTCTCCTCCACAGTGGCAGATATGTAAATACGACGTTTACCTACCATTTCTCACGCATTAGAGTTCGAACACTCGAACACCTATACGGATTCTCCTGCACAGTGGTAGATACGTAAATACGGCATTTCCTTACCATTTCTCACGCATTAGGGTTCGAACGCTCGAACACCTATACGGATTCTCCTGCACAGTGGCAGATATGTAAATACGGCGTTTACCTACCATTTCTCACGCATTAGGGTTCGAACACTCGAACACCTATACGGATTCTCCTGCACAGTGGCAGATATGTAAATACGGCGTTTACCTACCATTTCTCACGCATTAGGGTTCGAACACTCGAACACCTATACGGATTCTCCTGCACGGTGGCAGATATGTAAATACGACGTTTACTTGCCATTTCTCCCGCATTAGGGTTCGAACACTCGAACACCTATACGGATTCTCCTGCACAGTGGCAGATATGTAAATACGACGTTTACCTACCATTTCTCACGCATTAGGGTTCGAACACTCGAACACCTATACGGATTCTCCTCCACAGTGGCAGATATGTAAATACGACGTTTACCTACCATTTCTCACGCATTAGAGTTCGAACACTCGAACACCTATACGGATTCTCCTGCACAGTGGTAGATACGTAAATACGGCATTTCCTTACCATTTCTCACGCATTAGGGTTCGAACGCTCGAACACCTATACGGATTCTCCTGCACAGTGGCAGATATGTAAATACGGCGTTTACCTACCATTTCTCACGCATTAGGGTTCGAACACTCGAACACCTATACGGATTCTCCTGCACAGTGGCAGATATGTAAATACGGCGTTTACCTACCATTTCTCACGCATTAGGGTTCGAACACTCGAACACCTATACGGATTCTCCTGCACGGTGGCAGATATGTAAATACGACATTTACTTGCCATTTCTCCCGCATTAGGGTTCGAACACTCGAACACCTATACGGATTCTCCTGCACAGTGGCAGATATGTAAATACGACGTTTACCTACCATTTCTCACGCATTAGGGTTCGAACACTCGAACACCTATACGGATTCTCCTCCACAGTGGCAGATATGTAAATACGACGTTTACCTACCATTTCTCACGCATTAGAGTTCGAACACTCGAACACCTATACGGATTCTCCTGCACAGTGGTAGATACATAAATACGGCATTTCCTTACCATTTCTCACGCATTAGGGTTCGAACGCTCGAACACCTATACGGACTCTCCTGCACAGTGGCAGATATGTAAATACGGCGTTTACCTACCATTTCTCACGCATTAGGGTTCGAACACTCGAACACTTATACGGATTCTCCTGCACAGTGGCAGATATGTAAATACGGCGTTTACTTGCCATTTCTCATGCATTAGGGTTCGAACACTCGAACACCTATACGGATTCTCCTGCACGGTGGCAGATATGTAAATACGACGTTTACCAACCATTTCTCACGCATTAGGGTTCGAACACTCGAACACCTATACGGATTCTCCTGCACAGTGGCAGATATGTAAATACGACGTTTACTTGCCATTTCTCACGCATTAGAGTTCTAACACTCGAACACCTATACGGATTCTCCTGCATAGTGGCAGATATGTAAATACGACGTTTACCTACCATTTCTCACGCATTAGGGTTCGAACACTCGAACACCTATACGGATTCTCCTGCACAGTGGCAGATATGTAAATACGACGTTTACTTGCCATTTCTCACGCATTAGGGTTCGAACACTCGAACACCTATACGGATTCTCCTGCACAGTGGCAGATATGTAAATACGATGTTTACCTACTATTTCTCACGCATTAGGGTTCGAACACTCGAACACCTATACGGATTCTCCTCCACAGTGGCAGATATGTAAATACGACGTTTACCTACCATTTCTCACGCATTAGAGTTCGAACACTCGAACACCTATACGGATTCTCCTGCACAGTGGTAGATACGTAAATACGGCATTTCCTTACCATTTCTCACGCATTAGGGTTCGAACGCTCGAACACCTATACGGATTCTCCTGCACAGTGGCAGATATGTAAATACGGCGTTTACCTACCATTTCTCACGCATTAGGGTTCGAACACTCGAACACCTATACGGATTCTCCTCCACAGTGGCAGATATGTAAATACGACGTTTACCTACCATTTCTCACGCATTAGAGTTCAAACACTCGAACACCTATACGGATTCTCCTGCACAGTGGTAGATACGTAAATACGGCATTTCCTTACCATTTCTCACGCATTAGGGTTCGAACGCTCGAACACCTATACGAATTCTCCTGCACAGTGGCAGATATGTAAATACGGCATTTACCTACCATTTCTCACGCATTAGGGTTCGAACACTCGAACACCTATACGGATTCTCCTGCACAGTGGTAGATATGTAAATACGGCGTTTACCTACCATTTCTCACGCATTAGGGTTCGAACACTCGAACACCTATACGGATTCTCCTGCACGGTGGCAGATATGTAAATACGACATTTACTTGCCATTTCTCCCGCATTAGGGTTCGAACACTCGAACACCTATACGGATTCTCCTGCACAGTGGCAGATATGTAAATACGACGTTTACCTACCATTTCTCACGCATTAGGGTTCGAACACTCGAACACCTATACGGATTCTCCTCCACCGTGGCAGATATGTAAATACGACGTTTACCTACCATTTCTCACGCATTAGAGTTCGAACACTCGAACACCTATACGGATTCTCCTGCACAGTGGTTGATACGTAAATACGGCATTTCCTTACCATTTCTCACGCATTAGGGTTCGAACGCTCGAACACCTATACGGACTCTCCTGCACAGTGGCAGATATGTAAATACGGCGTTTACCTACCATTTCTCACGCATTAGGGTTCGAACACTCGAACACCTATACGGATTCTCCTGCACAGTGGCAGATATGTAAATACGGCGTTTACTTGCCATTTCTCATGCATTAGGGTTCGAACACTCGAACACCTATACGGATTCTCCTGCACGGTGGCAGATATGTAAATACGACGTTTACCAACCATTTATCACGCATTAGGGTTCGAACACTCGAACACCTATACGGATTCTCCTGCACAGTGGCAGATATGTAAATACGACGTTTACTTGCCATTTCTCGCGCATTAGAGTTCTAACACTCGAACACCTATACGGATTCTCCTGCATAGTGGCAGATATGTAAATACGACGTTTACCTACCATTTCTCACGCATTAGGGTTCGAACACTCGAACACCTATACGGATTCTCCTGCACAGTGGCAGATATGTAAATACGACGTTTACTTGCCATTTCTCACGCATTAGGGTTCGAACACTCGAACACCTATACGGATTCTCCTGCACAGTGGCAGATATGTAAATACGATGTTTACCTACTATTTCTCACGCATTAGGGTTCGAACACTCGAACACCTATACGGATTCTCCTCCACAGTGGCAGATATGTAAATACGACGTTTACCTACCATTTCTCACGCATTAGAGTTCGAACACTCGAACACCTATACGGATTCTCCTGCACAGTGGTAGATACGTAAATACGGCATTTCCTTACCATTTCTCACGCATTAGGGTTCGAACGCTCGAACACCTATACGGATTCTCCTGCACAGTGGCAGATATGTAAATACGGCGTTTACCTACCATTTCTCACGCATTAGGGTTCGAACACTCGAACACCTATACGGATTCTCCTGCATAGTGGCAGATATGTAAATACGGCGTTTACCTACCATTTCTCACGCATTAGGGTTCGAACACTCGAACACCTATACGGATTCTCCTGCACGGTGGCAGATATGTAAATACGACATTTACTTGCCATTTCTCCCGCATTAGGGTTCGAACACTCGAACACCTATACGGATTCTCCTGCACAGTGGCAGATATGTAAATACGACGTTTACCTACCATTTCTCACGCATTAGGGTTCGAACACTCGAACACCTATACGGATTCTCCTCCACAGTGGCAGATATGTAAATACGACGTTTACCTACCATTTCTCACGCATTAGAGTTCGAACACTCGAACACCTATACGGATTCTCCTGCACAGTGGTAGATACGTAAATACGGCATTTCCTCACCATTTCTCACGCATTAGGGTTCGAACGCTCGAACACCTATACGGACTCTCCTGCACAGTGGCAGATATGTAAATACGGCGTTTACCTACCATTTCTCACGCATTAGGGTTCGAACACTCGAACACCTATACGGATTCTCCTGCACAGTGGCAGATATGTAAATACGGCATTTACTTGCCATTTCTCATGCATTAGGGTTCGAACACTCGAACACCTATACGGATTCTCCTGCACAGTGGCAGATATGTAAATACGACGTTTACTTGCCATTTCTCACGCATTAGGGTTCGAACACTCGAACACATATACGGATTCTCCTGCACAGTGGCAGATAGGTAAATACGACGTTTGCCAACCATTTCTCACGCATTAGGGTTCGAAGGCTCGAACACCTATACGGATTCTCCTGCACAGTGGCAGATATGTAAATACGACGTTTACTTGCCATTTCTCACGCATTAGGGTTCGAACACTCGAACACCTATACGGATTCACCTGCACAGTGGCAGATATGTAAATACGACGTTTACTTGCCATTTATCACGCATTAGGGTTCGAACACTCGAACACCTATACGGATTCTCCTGCACAGTGGCAGATATGTAAATACGACGGTTACCAACCATTTCTCACGCATTAGGGTTCGAAGACTCGAACACCTATATGGATTCTCCTGCACAGTGGCAGATATGTAAATACGACGTTACTTGCCATTTCTCACGCATGAGGATTCGAACACTCGAACAGCTATACGGATTCTCCTGCACAGTGGCAGATATTTAAATACGACGTTTACTTGCCATTTCTCACGCATTAGGGTTCGAACACTCGAACACCTATACGGATTCTCCTGCATAGTGGCAGATATGTAAATACGACGTTTACCTACCATTTCTCACGCATTAGGGTTCGAACACTCGAACACCTATACGGATTCTCCTGCACAGTGGCAGATATGTAGATACGACGTTTACCTACCATTTCTCACGCATTAGGGTTCCAACGCTCGAACACCTACACGGATTCTACTGCACAGTGGCAGATAGGTAATTACGGCGTTTACCTACCATTTCTCACGCATTAGGGTTCGAACACTCGAAGACCTATACGGATTCTCCTGCACAGTGGCAGATATGTAAATACGGTGTTTACCTACCATTTCTCACGCATTAGGGTTCCAACGCTCGAACACCTACACGGATTCTACTGCACAGTGGCAGATTGGTAAATACGGCGTTTACCTACCATTTCTCACGCATTAGGGTTCGAACACTCGAACACCTATACGGATTCTCCTGCACAGTGGCAGATATGTAAATACGGTGTTTACCTACCATTTCTCACGCATTGGGGTTCGAACAATCAAACACCTACACGGATTCTCTTGCACAGTGGCAGATACGTAAATACGGCATTTACTTACCATTTTTCACGCATTAGGGTTCGAACGCTCGAACACCTATATGGATTCTCCTGCACAGTGGCAGATATGTAAATACGGCGTTTACCTACCATTTCTCACGCATTAGGGTTCGAACACTCGAACACTTGTACGGATTCTCCTGCACAGTGGCAGATATTTAAATAGGACGTTTACTTGCCATTTCTCACGCATTTGGGTACGAACACTCGGACACCTATACGGATTCTCCTGCACAGTGGCAGATATGTAAATACGACGTTTACTTGCCATTTCTCACGCATTAGGGTTCGAACACTCGAACACATATACGGATTCTCCTGCACAGTGGCAGATAGGTAAATACGACGTTTGCCAACCATTTCTCACGCATTAGGGTTCGAAGGCTCGAACACCTATACGGATTCTCCTGCACAGTGGCAGATATGTAAATACGACGTTTACTTGCCATTTCTCACGCATTAGGGTTCGAACACTCGAACACCTATACGGATTCACCTGCACAGTGGCAGATATGTAAATACGACGTTTACTTGCCATTTATCACGCATTAGGGTTCGAACACTCGAACACCTATACGGATTCTCCTGCACAGTGGCAGATATGTAAATACGACGGTTACCAACCATTTCTCACGCATTAGGGTTCGAAGACTCGAACACCTATATGGATTCTCCTGCACAGTGGCAGATATGTAAATACGACGTTACTTGCCATTTCTCACGCATGAGGATTCGAACACTCGAACAGCTATACGGATTCTCCTGCACAGTGGCAGATATTTAAATACGACGTTTACTTGCCATTTCTCACGCATTAGGGTTCGAACACTCGAACACCTATACGGATTCTCCTGCATAGTGGCAGATATGTAAATACGACGTTTACCTACCATTTCTCACGCATTAGGGTTCGAACACTCGAACACCTATACGGATTCTCCTGCACAGTGGCAGATATGTAGATACGACGTTTACCTACCATTTCTCACGCATTAGGGTTCCAACGCTCGAACACCTACACGGATTCTACTGCACAGTGGCAGATAGGTAATTACGGCGTTTACCTACCATTTCTCACGCATTAGGGTTCGAACACTCGAAGACCTATACGGATTCTCCTGCACAGTGGCAGATATGTAAATACGG
>CM069908.1:139377345-139650804 GCA_036172215.1 Camellia granthamiana
CATGTTTGGTGATTCTATCATGCACTTGCTTTGCAATTCTTCAAATTTACCGTAAAATTGCATGATTTATTTGGCCTATTTGTGATCTGATTTTGAGCATCTCATGAACTGATGTTGTGCTTATTTTGAGCCCCTATTCAACATTGAAGAAAGGCTCAACCTGGTTTTCATGCTCTACATGTCACTGTCTTTGAATTCATGTTCTATCATTATTTTGCATGCTTTGTTAAGCTTGCTTAGCTTCTGTTTTCAGCCTTCATCAGGCTTAGAAAGTGTCTTATTTTGGCTCATTCTTCATGTTTTGTTAAGGCTCCAAAGTTGTTTGGTGCTTCAATGCATGATCTATCATTATAGCCCTCTTTTCCCCCATTTTTGCATGCTATTTTGAGCCTATCTACATACTGATTTTGGAGTTGTCATTCACTGTAAATATGCATATTTTTGGCCCCTCTTTAATTTTGTAGAACTGTATTTTTCAGTTTGAGCATTGTATATACCACTTGCTTTGTAATTCTCCTCCTTTCCCCCATTTTTGCAAGCTATTTCTACCATACTTGTGGTTGTTATTTATCCATGATTTGTACTGGAAAAATGCCATATTTGGGACTGCCTTGCTACTGTTTTTGCTGTCATATATCAATTTTGCATGTTTGGTATAGCTGTAGGCCATTTCGGGGGCTTAATATCGCATTTCGGGATGATTTCATGCATTGGTTGTCATTTCGTATCATTTCGGGGCTGTTTTCCCCTTCATTTAGGTGCTGAAATTTGGTTTTCATGCTTGCATATCATTTCCGTATGCCATTTCATGCCTTCGGGCCATGCCTCGGTTTGCGTGCCCGTGTGCACGCATTTCGAGGCACCTCATTTTCATCCATCGGCAGCTTATGTGAGTGTAGCTGAGGCTCTCTCATGTTAGTGTAAGCCCAATTCGCATTTTCCATCTCATTTTATCATTGCCTCGGTTTGCGTGCTTGCGGGCACGCATTTCGAGGCACTTCGATTTTATCTGATTTGCATTTCATCATCGCCTCGGTTTGCGTGCCCGTGTGCACGTATTTCGAGACACTTCGATTTTATCCGATTTCCATTTCATCATTGCCTCGGTTTGCGTGCCCGTGTGCACGCATTTCGAGGCACTTCGGTTTTATCCGATTCGCATCTCACATCATGGCCTCGGTTTGCGTGCCCGTGTGCACGCATTTCGAGGCATCTTCATTTTCATCCACATTGTGCATACTAGGTTGTATCTTAGTTGCATTTCATGCATATCATGCATATTGCACGAGAAACGAGGTATGTTTCGCACTCCGAGTGACGGAACGTGTCTCAATTCCCCAGTCACCGACACTCCGGATTACCCATGATGGAGCTAGGTTTTGTTGTAGCATTCATATGCATTCATCCTATATTGAGTTGTGCAATTCGGCTCCTCGGCCATCATGCATCGGTATGCGTGATTGGTGGCACGAGGATCGAGGCATGCATATATTTGTGAAATACATTGCTATGCTCCTTTCCTGCTCTCTGTTGCAGCAAAATCAAGGATCAGCAACTTTTCGGAGTCTGGCACGCATTTCGAGAAACATTGCGAACAGAGGCTAATCGGGGCATCCCAGTGGATTTCCGCGCCAGGCAGCCCAACATGCATCATCCGTCAGAAGCAAAGCAGTCCCTGGCTTGCATGCCAGTTTTACAGTTTTCTTAGTTTAATTTGTTAATTAATTAGAAATCTGTATTATTCTTTTATTTCGGACTGTATTATTTATTCGGACCCTCCGCGCGAGGGCAATGCTGTAATAAGTGTGGGTGAGTGTGATGTATGTCTTCCAACCCCCATTTCTTCCTCCCTTTTATTTACCCGCTTATGATGGTTAGATATAGGGCATATTTTCAATTAGCATACAGTATGACAGCATGTTTGCATCATTCATCTGTTTTGCACGCACCGGGCTTGGCACATCATGCAAACTGCATTTGTATTTCAATTCCAAGTTGAGTACGTGTTAGTTGTAGCATTCCATATACCATGTTTAGAATAGCCGAGCCTACTATAGTTTGCATCCTTGCATGTGTTGCATTAGGCATTGCTGCATACTTAGGATCATGCATGATTTCTAATGTAGTTTCTGTTTTGGCTTGGAGTACTCGGTAAGTCTTATGCTTTAGCATCCTTGCATACGTGTGAGTGATTGCCATAAATAGCATGCTTGCCATGAGGCTATTTGCTTATGTGATATAACTGCCT
This sequence comes from Camellia granthamiana, assembly GCA_036172215.1. Taxonomy (NCBI): domain Eukaryota; kingdom Viridiplantae; phylum Streptophyta; class Magnoliopsida; order Ericales; family Theaceae; genus Camellia; species Camellia granthamiana. Next base: position 139,379,594 of record CM069908.1, read on the forward strand.
TGAATGCCTGTGGGTGAAGGTTGGGTTATCTGAATTAGAACAATTCATCGACTGTTTGTTTTAAGCCCACTAGATAGTGGCAACACCATGTTTTCTAAGCCCACCCGAGGGTGGCAAAATCTGCATTTCAAGCCTACCTGCGGGTAGCAAACCGTCTTTCAAACAAACATGAAATGTTTTGTTCCAATTTAGACGGCCCGGTCTATACTTGTTTGCTGCGAGCATCACATAGTAATCTAGGCTAATAACCGGAATAAGAACTCACAATGTTTTCAAAAACAGATATCATGGTTAGTAGAGGCCGGTCTTTGACTGGGCGAGCGGGGGTGCTCACGATGTGACCTTCCCCAATTGTACCCAAGTTCCCGAGCCGAGGCAACTTTGGTGATGACGGACACGTGGCCTTTGGCACCGAGTCAGGGTTTCCTAAATTTCCCATTTTAAAAATATTTAGGTGGCGACTCTGTTATCTGGCAAAGCAGTCCATGTTTGGCACTTCTTTCAAAAAATCTGTTTTTCTTCAAAACGATTTGCCAGAGTTGGACTCTTTGGTTCAGATTTAGAACCGCAACAAAATCGAGTCCGAACTGTAGCGAGGTCCCTCGCGGGCATGTTACAGTTTCTGGCGACTCCGCTGGGGACTTAGAGAACTTGACTCGAACTCATGATATCTGGTTTTGACTACACTTGTGTGTTTCTTTGCATTGCATTTGCATCGGTGCGCCTAGGACACCGTGTTTGCCATATGCCATTCCCGAACGATTTGCCGGAGGCTTGTCTTGTCAAGTCATGTCCGTAAGGCTGATCGGCTCTGGGCTCTGACAGCATGGGAACACAAACCCCGGTTTTACCGGGGCACCCTTTTTTACCACTCGACCTAGTGCATATTCGGATCCATAGTGACCATTCCAAACTAGGACAGGTTGCTTACCCGTTTATAGGTTGTTTGAAGCCGCCGCGTGCGTAGTGAAACCCTAGTTCCTGACAAAATAGGACAGGGAAACCCTACCCCAACATAGGGGTGTTTTGACTCTCACTTATCTGTTATGTGCATGCTAGAGTGCGTCTCTACAGGGAATGCATGTATCAGTTTATGAGTCACATCAGGCCTGCGGGCATCAGTTTTTGAGATTGGGCGTCAGGCCTGCGGGCATCAGTCAATATCTGAGAATCAGTTGTCTGCGGATATCCGATTCAGTTTTGGGGAACAGTGATACAGGAACAATGATCAGTGGTTGAGGGCAGTGTATTTCCAGCTTATCAAACTGCGTGTTGTATGCCCGACTGTGTGTTGTGTGTATTTAAATTAAGCTGTTATGCTGCCCGTTTTTCTGGTTATTTATTTCCTTTTTTGCTTTATTTATCTTTTGCTAGGGCAGTTTTTGGCACAATTGCTTCCGAATCATCAGATATTCCCCAAGCACTTTGGACACGAGGTCGCCGACTTACTCGATCTGAGGATCTAGTTGACGGACATCCGATGTTCCATTCACTACCCCCGGTTACCAGAAGGCGGCCGAGGAAACGCAGTCCATCAGAGCAGAGATTACTGGTACAGCAGTCTACTTTAGCAACAGACAGTCGAACTGAGATTTCTGTGTCCGCTATAGAGATACACTTGCCAGCCATTCAGATGGAACATTAGGATACATCAGGGATGGAGGCGATGATGCGCCAGATGAATGAGAGCATGAAACAAATGCAAGATGATGCTATCCGCCAGGCGGAATTTTCTAAACAGCAGGCCGCTGTCATGGCCCAGCAGTCTGAGCTGATCACCAGATTACAACAGCAGAATGCAGCATCTGCTTCACACCAGGCCCCTCCTCCATTAGGGGCGCATCAGGTTCCTCCTCCGCTAGGAGCTCCACTGCCTGAGCAGGGACCCACTGGCCAGAATACCCTGCTAAATCTTCAGAATGCCCCTCCGAATCCTCAGAATACCCAGAACACCCAGAATACCCTCCCAAATCCACAGAACGCTCCGCCAAACTTCCAAAACACTCAAGAGGACACGAGTCTTCCAACGGGGCTGGCTCCGCCCCCGCTTCCGCCGCAACTGTCTAAGAATCTTGCACCTAATCATCCGGACTCTCCATTTGAGTTCGAGGTAGATCAGACAGCTCTGAAATTGAGCAAATTGGAAAAGCTCTTCAAGAAATCACAAGGGGTGAAGGCCATCCCAGATATTGAAGACGGCTACACTGACGTCGCCGTGACACTGCCGGACAGATTTAAGATGCCGCAGATTGATCGTTTTGACGGATCAGGGGATCCTATGGTCCATCTCCGGCTATTTTCAGACGTCTTGAGGCCGATGGGCCTAACCCGACCGCAAAAGCTTTCTTTATTTGGCAGAACTTTGTCAGGGGTTGCGGCCATCTGGTATGCAAAATTGGAAGATGATGTGAAGAGAAATTGGGATGAGCTAGCCGAGGCCTTCGTTGCACAATATTCATATAATACTCAGATCGAGATTACAACACGTGATCTCGAAACGACGAGGCAGGAACAAAAAGAGACTTTCTCTGATTTTGTAACTCGGTGGAGAGCAAAGGCATCGATGATGACCTTGAGGCCAACAGATAAAGATCAAATCCGGATGATTGTGCGCAATCTCCAACCTAAGTTAATGCAGAAAATGATCGTACTCCCTTTCCCCACCTTCTCAGATTTACACGAGATGGGGGTACAGATCGAAGATGCGATGAAGCAAGGATTGATCGATCAAGATCGGGAGCAGCCCCGAAGAACATTCAACCGTAATAACAATGCGGGCCCGAGTGGCTCCGCCAATACAAGGACTTCAGAGGTTGGTATGGTCACCACCACTCCCCCTCCCCAACCAAGGCCCGCAGCGGCCACGCCTTTTTCTGATGCATCTGGGAGCAGTAACCCAGCTTCAAGATACCAATCCAGGGGTCAACGAACCTTCTCCCCACTACATATGCCTTTGTCCAAAGTCCTCGGGGTTCTAGTCAGAAAGGGGCATCTGAAACCCTTGGAACCGAGGCCCCCTCCAAATCCACTCCCCCCTTCCCACAACCCAGCCAAATATTGCAAATACCACCAGCAGCATGGTCATGATACCGACCAATGTTACAGGCTGCGTCATGAGATTCAAGACCTCATTGACAAAAACATCATTCTACCTCCCGAGAGACCCAACGTCACAACTAACCCACTCCCAGCACATAACCAAGATCAACCCAAAAGAATCAATCTCATCCAAACTGGGGACGTGTCTTATGACCCTAGTATCTACATTACTCCCTCCCACCTACCCAAGCCAAAGGTGATCCTTCCTGATAGCACTGACTTGTGCATGATGGACACCTCCACAACCCAACCTGAGCCAAAGGTGGTGACCACCGAAAGTGGAACGGGGCAGGCTTCCGAGGAGAGCAAAACTGTTGAGTCTGGGGTGGAGCAGTCTGAGAATTTAGCTGGCAGAGCTTATGATCCGAGTGGATATATCTTGTCAATGAGCCAGCCTAAGCTGAGTGTGGGGCCGCTGGAAGAGGCTGAATTGTGTATGATCCGGGGGGACAAACTTGAATCAGTGGGGGATGAGCTGACAATGATGGAAGAGGACTTCGCCAACCTCCAGTTTTTCAACGACCAAGAATCAGGGGATGCATTAATCAACTGGTTCGAATACGAGGAGTCAGCAGAAGTTATTGGGTGGTTAGATGATCAGCCAGACATCGTGGAATTTCAATCAGAGCAAGGCCCGGCAGGGGCAAAAGTACCATTTGTGGCCGGAAGGGCCGAGGGTCAGATTGACTTGCCGGAGAGCGCCGGTACAAAGAATTTCGCTCAGAAGCAAGACATTTTGAAAACCGAACAATTAACGCTGGAGGAACAAGAAAAGAAATGGGATTCTGAGAGGATCCGAAAAGCAAAGAACCATGAAGAGGTTGAAAGTGCTGTAAGCACGAAAACTGAACATGCTGTGAGCATATGGGAGGAAAATGCTGAGAGTACAAACATGCCCGAACCAGACAGGTGCCTGTTAGATGCTAATGGGATGTGGTGGGAAGATGACGACTTGTATCTCGCCCACACAGACGAAGATTGGACGGGTGGCCAACCAGACAGCACCTGGTACCTCGAAGAGGTAGACCATATGACTAGAAGTGGGCGGTATTTCAAGCCCCCACACCTTGATCAACCTGAAGCATCAGGGAAAGATAAAGAGGCGGAAAAACAGAGAGAGAAGCAAGTTGAAGAAGAGGCTGTACTGAGGCAGTTAAAGAAAATACAAGCAGACATCTCCATCTGGGGACTGCTTATGGCCTCGCGGGTACATAGACAGGCTGTCCTATCTGCTATGGACAAGGCCAAACTCTCCATCGAAACTACACCAGAGCAGCTGGTTGGGCTGGTTTTTCCGGGAGGAGGTTCCCCGGCATTGACCTTTTCAGACAAGGAGCTGTCGCCTGAGGGCGTGGATCATAACAGACCTCTCTACATCTCTAAAGAATGCAGGGACAAGTGGATTCCGATGGTACTTGTTGATACCGGGTCCGCTATCAATGTCTGCCCAGCCAGAACGGCGTATGCAATCGGGTTGAAGCCCGCAGACTTCACACCGACCACTCAAGTAATCAGAGCCTACGACAATACAAGTAGGGATGTCCTAGGGACAGTAAAAATCCAAACCAAGATTGGGCCTGGACAACATGAGGTAGATTTTCATGTCTTGGAGGTCCCTGCATCCTTTAACATGCTTTTGGGGCGACCCTGGTTGCATCAGGTAAAGGTCGTCTCATCCACTCTACATCAAATGGTGAAATACCCCTATGGAAAGGGAGTAGCCATTGTGTTTGGGAACTCGTCAATCCATCCCCCTCCGGAGATATCTACGCCAGTCTTAGAGATTGAACACGGCATGGAGGACGTGTTTATATCGGGATTTACTTTGGCTGAGGCCCGGGTGGTGCAAAACATTATGGCTGTGAATGAGGGTGTGTATGTCAGCGCTCAAGCCGTCTACCTCATGAACAAGCTACAACATATCCCCGGGATGGGATTCGGAAGAAGTGGCAGGAAAGGAGTCGCAGCGTTGGCCGAAGTGCCACATAACCCGCATACCTTCGGACTGGGTTATCTGCCCACCAAAGAGGACTGGGTGAGAAAAGGTAAGGAAATGGCCGGCAGAGCCAGAGCAAAGCAGGCTGGGAAGCCTTTTGATTTAATGCATAGGCCCATTCAGGGTACCCTGAACGGACGCTTTGTCCGGGAGGGGGAGGACTTTCCATTTTGCGGCTTTCCAGAGCCGTGGCTGAACGCGGAGAAGAAACGCGTGCCAGGCTTCGAGATCTTTTTCGACCTGCAACTATCCGGGGATGATGTTGCCGCAGAGCAGACAGACCCACCAGCTAAGGTTGAGCAGTATAAAGCAGTGGATCCTGAGGGCATTGAATTTGAAATGGGGGTAGCACTGGCATGTCTCCTCTCAGATCCTCCGATCGACCAAGAGTGCTTGGGGGATAACTTTGTGGTTTCCATGATTGGGAATGAAACGGCTGCGAGCCGACCAACAGTTATCTTGGATGCATCAATCGCACCCTCCCTCACCTGGCAATACGAGGAGGGATTTTTGTCCAGCAGTTCCGGGTCAGGTAGTGAGCCGGAATCTGATTCCACCGAGTCTTGTGAGTCGGAATCAGGTTCCAGCTCGACTGAGTCTGAGTCTGGTACTCCTGGGGATGTTAACCCGGATGCCACGGTCTTGTCCAGGTCGTCTTTTTCTTTCTCATTTGAGTCTATTGTAACCGAGGACGATTTGGATGAACTTAATGAGAATCAGGCAACTGTGGTTTCTGAGTACTTTTCTGTGCCCCTAATTTATTGTATTAATTCAGACTTTCAAAACTTTGATGAAAACGAAGAGGACGAAGTTCCTCCGGTTTTACAACGTTTAATTGAACAGGAGCAGGAGAGGTTTGTTAAACCCCTAGTGGACGAAATCACTACCGTGAACATAGGTACTGAGGAGGACCCGCGGCTGGTCCAGATCGGGTCCACGTTGTCTTCGGAGGAACGCGAGCGCTTAGTCGCTTTATTAAAAGATTTCAAAGATGTTTTCGCGTGGTCCTACGAAGACATGCCTGGAATCGATCCTGAGATTGTACAGCATCGGATCCCCCTTGACCCCGAGGCCCGACCTGTCAAGCAGAAGCTCAGAAGGATCCGCCCGGATTGGGCTCTCAAGATCAAAGAAGAGGTCACCAAGCAAATCGACGCAGGCTTCCTGCTGGTATCCGAATACCCGACTTGGTTGGCCAACATTGTTCCGGTGCCAAAGAAAGATGGCAGGATCCGGGTGTGTGTGGACTTCAGAGATCTGAATAGAGTTAGTCCGAATGACGACTTCCCCTTGCCGCACATCGATGAGTTGGTAGATTTCACGGCAGGACATGCTTTGCTCTCATTTATGGATGGCTTCTCAGGGTACAATCAGATAGTGATGGCACCCGAAGACCGGGAAAAGACTGCATTTACCACCCCGTGGGGGACATACTGCTACCGGGTAATGCCGTTTGGGTTAAAGAACGCTGGGGCTACTTATCAACGGGCCGCGACCACAATACTACATGATATGATCCACAAAGAGGTTGAGGTGTACGTGGACGACATGATTGTCAAGTCCAAAGAAAGAGAGGGCCACTACACCGCCTTGCATAAGTTTTTCCAAAGGATCAGGGAATTCCGGTTGCGGCTAAACCCTCAGAAATGTACATTTGGTGTTACAGCGGGAAAAATGCTGGGGTTTCTGATTACACAAAGGGGCATCGAGGTCGACTCTTCCAAAATCAAGGCCATCTTAGAAATGCCACCACCAAGGACTGAAAAGGAGGTGCGAGGCTTTCTGGGTAAAGTGCAATTCATAAGACGGTTTATTTCAAAACTAACCTTGACTTGTGAACCACTTTTTGGCCTCCTCAAGAAAGGAAAGAAGTTCCAATGGGACGGCCGATGTCAAGCTGCATTTGAACAGATTAAAGAATATCTACAGAACCCACCCGTTTTATCACCACCAGAACCGGGGAAACCGTTGATTTTGTATCTGTCAGTGACTGAAACTACAATGGGCTGCATGCTTGCACAAGAATCAGAAGATAAGGTGGAAAGAGCCATCTATTATTTGAGCAAGAAAATGCTGGAGTATGAGACCCGGTATACACCGTTAGAAAAGGCTTGCTTAGCTCTGGTATGGGCTACCAGGAAGCTGCGGCACTACTTGTTAGCTCACTCTGTAATGTTGGTTTCACGACTTGATCCCTATCTCTTCGAGAAACTAGCACTTACGGGTAGGCTAGCTCGTTGGTTGCTGTTGCTCTCCGAATTTGATCTCACATATGTCACCCGCAAGTCAGTCAAAGGAAGAGCGGTAGCAGAGTTCCTTGCCGACCATCCGGTTGAGGGGGATGAAGCAGTTGAGTACCTATTCCCGGATGAATCAATTCTGCACATCGACGAAGAAGCTTGGACGATGTACTTTGACGGAGCGTCAAATCAACATGGGTATGGGATAGGAGTGTTGCTGATAGCACCTGACAATTCCCGTATCCCTCTAGCCTTCAAACTCCGATTCAAAGTCTCGAACAATGAAGCAGAATACGAGGCGTGTATCGCTGGTTTAGAAGCAGCCCTAGAACTAGGGGCAAAAAGGCTGGATGTCATTGGGGATTCGAACCTTGTTGTGTCTCAAGCTAAAGGAGACTGGAAAGTAAAAGAGGAAAATATGATGATGTATCACCAGACCTTGGACTTGCTGAGTCCTCGGTTTGAAAAGTTAAGTTTTACTCATCTACTGAGAGAGAACAACAAGTTCGCAGACGCTTTAGCAACTCTATCATCTATGATAGACATCCCGTGTGGAGTCCGAATGCGTCCAGTCATTATCGATCAGAAATTTGCACCTGCCTATGAGTCGATTGCAGCCATAGATGAAGTTCAAGACGAACACCCTTGGTATCACGATATTTGGAATTTCTTGGAGAAAGAAGCGTACCCGCCAGGGGTAAATGCCAAAGATAAAAGGGCAATAAGAAGATTGGCCGTTCAGTTCATCATCTGCGGGGGTAAACTGTATAAAAGGGGTCATCTGGGAATGCATAAACTGTGTGTTGATGCAGAAGAGTCAAAGCGTCTGATGGAAGCCATCCACGGAGGAGAATGTGGAGCACACATGAATGGGGTAATGTTGGCACGGAAGATCCTCAGACAAGGTTACTACTGGTCCACCATGGAGGAGGATTGTATTGGTTTTGTTCGGCGATGCCATAAATGTTAGATCCATGCAAATCGCATGAACATCCCGCCATCAAAGCTGTACAACATGACTTCGCCATGGCCATTTTCAGTCTGGGGAATTGATGTGATCGGAGCTGTTACGCCAAAGGGGTCGAATGGGCATGAGTTCATCTTAGTAGCGATAGATTACTTCACGAAGTGGGTTGAGGCCCAATCTTATGCGGTGTTGAAGGCTTCGCATGTAGCAAAATTTATCAGGAACAACATCATCTGTCGCTATGGGGTCCCAAATGAAATCGTTTCAGACAATGGTTCCCACTTCAAGAAGGAAGTGATAGACTTGTTGGAAAAATACAATGTGGCTTTTCATAAGTCGTCTACTTACCGGCCGCAAACCAACGGAGTAGTTGAGGCCGCCAACAAGAACATCAAGCGCATACTGCAGAAGATGGTGGAAACCTACCGGGACTGGCCAGATAAGCTGCCGTTTGCTCTGTGGGGCTACCGGACTTCAATCAGAACTTCTACTGGGGCGACTCCGTACTCATTGGTCTATGGGATGGAGGCCGTTCTGCCTATCGAAATTGAGGTTCCGTCGTTGAGAGTATTGGCTGAGTGCCAGATAGCCGAAGCAGATTGGCAGCAAAATAGATTCGAGGAACTCATGCTTTTTGATGAAAGAAGGTTGAAGGCACTGTACCACATTCAAGGCTATCAACGCAGAATTGCTCGGGCTTTTAACAAGAAGGTTAAGTCCAGGAATTTGAAAGAAGGAGATTTGGTACTCAAAGACAACCGAGCTCCCATCCACGACCCAAGAGGCAAGTTCAGACCCAATTGGACTGGTCCTTACATTATCAAGTCAATCTGGTCAGGTGGGGCTGTGGTTCTGATGGATCTGGATGGCTTGGAGTTCTCACAACCGATCAACATGGACAAGTTGAAGAAATACTACCCCTGAGAGGCTCGCTAGGCCGAAAACCCGAAAGGGCGACCTAGGCAAAACTCAGAGCACAAAAAATTTGAAAATATAAAAACTGAGCTCGCAAGGTTGAAAACCCGCAAAGGGCGGCCTTGGCAAAAGTTAGAGCGCAAAAGGAGAGTAAAAATACCCGAGCGAACCTAAGCCTGAACTACGTAAGGCTTGATTCCCATCTATGGGATACGTAGGCAGCTTCATCCTGAAGTTCAGCCACAATCTTTTCCCCGATCAACTTTGTCCATATTGATCATCTCAGTCATCTTTATTCATCAGCATTTATCGTGATCTCCGGTACAGTGTTATTCAAACTAGGGGCAACTTTCCGTTGCCAGGAGGTGCTGTGGTACCATTCAGACTAGGGGCAACTTTCCAGTTGCTGGGATCCGGGGTTGTGCATCTCAGTGACAGATCTCAGGCGTGTCCAGTTCTGATCCTTATCGAAAATAGTTTTGAAAAGTTTTAATAAAAGTTGACTTTGTTCAAATTAATCTTTTCACAACTAAGACCATTTTTGGACCAAAGCGGAAAATTTTCAGTACCACAACCTTCAATTTCATTGATTTCAAAACAGAGTTCTCCTGCTCTTGCATACAATTGAAGTTGCTTTTTTATTACACTCATAACGAAAACTTGAAAGTACTAATAAAGCAATAAATCTGGGGCATAGTCCAGTCAGGTGTCCCTGCGCCCCCTTCCAGAGCTAGTTGAAGCCTCTGATGCCAGCCGGGGCCCAACCTGTGCTTCCTCGTTGAGCCAATCCCAGCACTCGTCAGATAAAGTGCAACTGAAAGTAAGGGCAGGGGCCAGAAGCTCTCTAATTCTCCAGGCTGCGGCCTGCCGAGCCAGCTGTGCACCTCGAACTGGGAATGTAGCCGGATACTCAATCCCCTCCGGAGGGCAAGTCTGATCACGGCCAAACTGGCGCAGAATACGGAATGGGAAATAGAACACATAATGAGTCAAGCTGATCAGTCGAATCCCAACCTGCCGGGACATGCTATAGCCCATTGCCGGGAGATTGAGCCAAGGGCAGCGCCACGCAATGCGATCCGCCGACAAGTTGCACATCCATTCAAACCACCAGCTCTCGTCAGGAGCATGCACTAGGCGTTGCCGAAAGAAGTAGCCACGGGCTGAGTAAGCAGGACAAGAGTCCACAACTTGCAATTTATCCATCAACCATATCTGGGGAGGGATGAAAAATGAGAGAATAAAGAATAGAGAGATGTGCGATGAGAGAAAAGTAAGATGAGGGTTTTGTGAGAAAAACCGAGCCCGAGGGCCGAGTGATGTGAGCAAATATACATGCGAGCTTGGGTGGGAAACATTACCTGTAGCAGTAGTGGACTCCCTGCAAACCTGGTGGTCTCCCGGCAGTGGAAAGCATCCAAGCCCATCAGTGTCTCGGCCAGAGTCATGGCGATGCAACTCTTTCCTTCTCTCAAACCTTGGGCGACTTCAATCAAACGGATGCTAGCTCCTCCGGAGCCCGAGACAAACAGAAAATGAGATAGTAGGCACAAGCAGAGGGCGTGCTGCCGGAAGCCTTGCCAATAGTGGTTGCTGCGGTCACCGGCATCAGAAAATCGGTAAATCAGGCTCGGAATATCCAACATGCCATCACCAATCAGAGATCTAGCATCATGCGCATTAAGACCGCACATCCGCCCTAAGGTTTGGGCATAGCTAAAATTGAGCTGGGGCAGAATTTCCTCACCTCGCTCGGACTCCATCAGGATTTGAAAATCTTCAAAAGTAGGACATACCTCTTGCCCGCCAAAGCTAAAGACGTGCGTCACCGGATTCCAAAACCTTGCCGCGGCATAGAGGAAAGGAAGATGCAGTGGAGTCCGGCCCAACGTGAACAGTGCATTCAAGCCAAAACCCCGGAAGTTCAACTTCTCCGAGCCATCTAAAGAAGAAATCCAAGATGTGAGATTTTCTACGAGAAATGCCTCCATTTTTGTGAGGAAAGGTGATGAAATGAATAAGGTTCAAGGGTGGGGCTTTTATAGAGGGGCAAAACACTATTTAAAGGACACGTGTCAAGTTTCTGGAGGTTACGGGGGAGGTGGCCGGCCGGCCACCTATCCTAGTAGGCCGGCCACCCTCTAATCTCTAGCTACAAAATGTTTTCGGCCATGCATTGGTCCTGTTTTGCCCGTCGGAAGGAAGTTTGAGGCACTTTCATGCATCGGGAATGTCGAAGGCCTCCATTTCTCTCGGTTACGGGTGCGTTCCATCATCCGGATTGTCCGTCCGAAGTATGTTCTGTTGTATTTTGCTTATTGAGTTGTTGTTTTGTTTATCGAGTTGTAAGTTTTGTCGAGCTGTCGCATTTTGTGTTTTGAATTGTTACTTTTTGGTTACACAATTTTGTTAAGTCTTGTCTATTGAGTCGTTAACATTGTTGTACTTTGTTTATCGAGTTGTAAACTTGCTAAGATTCTGTTATTTCTTAGTGAGTCGAGTTGTTTTGATTTGTCGCGTCGGTTCATTACCTGACCCGGTAAATACATGAGGCACATTTTCATTCGATTCCATTTTTGTGCAAAATGATGCGATGCGATGCTAAGAATTTCAAATACAAACATCTTTTCAAAAAGCTGTTTCATTCCATCATGTTTTACAGCAAAATAAAGGTACAAGTTTTACAGGAAATAAAACTACCTAATAATGTGCAAAGTGCTACAAACTACTAGCAAAAAGTAAAATAAAGCAGGAAATAACATCAGTGTCCTCGGGAACGGGAATGAGGAGGCCCTCTCATCCTCTTCTGCGGGATAACCTCTGCACCATCATCACCATCCGGATCAGAGCTGTCATCCTCCGGATCCCCCTCAGCCTCGCCTCCGCTCCCGGAACCAAGACCGGAGCCTCCCTCCCCAGGAGATGTCTCTGACACACGGTCTGCGACCTCCTCCTCCTCATCCTCGACAATGGGTGCCCTGCGTCTGCGAGACGACCCTGCTCCTCGAGCTCCTCGGTAAGGCCTGGATGGCCCAGCTCCTCGAGGCCCAGTACCTCGAGCAGGTCTAGCACCTCGACCTCTCTGAGAAGGCCCTGGTGGCCCGCCTCGCCCCGGAGCATATACGGGAGGCATCTGAAAATGAAAAGTGCAATACATCAGTTCAAACATAAAAAGCAGGTGCAAGTACAGTATGTGAGTGGGGTGTGTGCCAGATGCGTTCTACACAGCCTATCAGTGCAACAGAATGTTTAAAACCAGCATTAACAGAAATATGATAAACACAAGAGAGATGAAGGGTACCTGGAAGCCCATGATGGACATCTGTGCCTCTCTACGCAGGACCATCCCCTCAAGTGAGGCTACCACCCCGAGCATCTGATCTATGTACTCCCGAGGTGGCTGCAGATACAAGCTCAAGTCATCAATAAATAAGCAACTGCCGAAATGTCTGTGTGATAAATGAAAAATGGTAGAACATACCGGTGGTGAGTCAGGATCACTGACATATCTGTGACCAGGCATCGGAGGCTCCATAGGGATCGGAATCGGAGAAGTAGTCCCATACTGCCAACTCGTCAACTCAGTCGGCATATCTGGCCATCCAGGATGATCGAGAGTCGGAGGGATCGGAGGAATCGAACTGCCTCTACCTTTAGATGCACCAGCCCTGCTAGAAGAGGGGATGTCTGCAGCACGGGCACGACTCGAAGATGGTGTGCCAGTGGACCTCAGTGGTGGAGCCCGTACTCCCGTCAAGGGGGGCATCAGATATATGCGGCGATAGGTGGCGTAGTTCCCCTCAATGAGATGTAATAAAGCATCGGTGCCCTGCATGTCCCTAGTGACCTCCTCAGTAGATAGCCTATCGGCAGTCCGCATAGTGGGTGGAGGCACAGCAGGAGGGTCCTGAGAATCATACCCCCACACCTGACGCTGAAAGCGTTCCCCCAGGAACCAAGCCCTGCCGACTGGTCCCTCGAGCAGGAACCTATACTGGGAACTAGTCGACCCTCCGGGGTACTGATTCTCGAGATCGTCGCCAAAGACTGCCCAGGGTTGCCAGGTGATCTGCGGATAACCAATGTACAAATTAATTAGAAATCAAGAAATACAAAGCAGATCAAAGATGAAAATGAAAGGAACTGAGAGTTCTGAAATACCTCTGTCGCGCGCACGGTGTCGAAGTACTGTCGCAGAGAGAAGAGAGTCTCTCGAGGCCTCGATAGGTGCTCGCCCTCAAACATCAATGAAAACGAAGTCATAGGAGGTCCTGCCACCTCCATCTCCGGGGCTAATGTGGGGAAATATGCATATACCCATAGCTGAGAAAAGTAGTGTGGAATGTGAATACAAAGTGCTAAAGGCAGAATACAGAATGCAAAGTGCGCCGTGTGTGCAGTGAATAAGTAATGAGGAGCAAAAATGTAAATCAAGAGGACAGAATGTACCTCCCAAGCTCTCCAGTAGCCGCCGAGTAAGTCCCCCCGCCCGCGAGAGACTGCGCTCATGTAACAATAAAGGGTAGCCAGGCCAGCGCCGCCCCAATCATACTGATTGACCTGTGATAGGTCTACTAGGGCACTCAAGAGATACAGCCCGACCATGTTCCCTCTATCAGCAAACAGAGTGGTGCCAAAGAGGAACATGAGGAAACCACGGGTATACTGCTCGACCTCCTCGGGAGACTCAGGCTCCATCTGTGGCCGCCGGAAATGGGAAGAGAACCAAGTATACCGAACCCTCCCGGAAGCTCTGTCTACAGGCGGGAGTGCCCCCAATAGATGCATCCAAGCAGCCTCCCACTCACCCATATCCTCGTCGTAGGGAATGGGTCCACCGCCTAGGTCTAGGCCGGTGAGCATAGCGAAGTCCAGTGGGGTCATGGTCATATCCCCAGTCGCAGAAAAATGGAAAGAATTGGTGGTGTCCCACCATCTCTCCGCCAGAGCAGCAAATAATGTCCTACTGATAAGACAGTGTGATAACCCCCTGCAGAATGGTCCGAATCCTGCGAAGTCAACCAAGTCCCGGACAGCTTCCGGAAGCTCAGCATACCACTCCCTCGCGGCAGTGGAGCCATATCCTCGCACTGTGCGAGAGCCAGCCTGCATTTAGAATGAATGCGTGTATCAGCAAATGAAGTGGAAATGAGCTGTGTGCAAATGAATTGTTTTGGGCTGCGTGTTCAAATTTCAGAAAATTAGTGGGCTGTGTGTTCACATCTAATCTGGGCTGTGTGTTCAGTAAATTTGGCATTTGGGCTGCGTGTTCAGTAAATCAGAGTTTAGGACTGTGTGTTCTACTCTTAATCAGTGGGTTGTGTGTTCACCTCAAATCTGGGCTGCGTGTTCAGTAAATCAGAGTTTAGGACTGTGTGTTCTACTCTTAATCAGTGGGCTGTGTGTTCACCTCAAATCTGGGCTGCGTGTTCAGTAAATCAAAGTTTAGGACTGTGTGTTCTACTCTTAATCAGTGGGCTGTGTGTTCACTTCAAATCTGGGCTGCGTGTTCAGTAAATCAGAGTTTAGGGCTGTGTGTTCTACTCTTAATCAGTGGGCTGTGTGTTCACCTCAAATCTGGGCTGCGTGTTCAGTAAATCAGAGTTTAGGACTGTGTGTTCTACTCTTAATCAGTGGGCTGTGTGTTCACTTCAAATCTGGGCTGCGTGTTCAGTAAATCAGAGTTTAGGACTGTGTGTTCTACTCTTAATCAGTGGGCTGTGTGTTCACCTCAAATCTGGGCTGCGTGTTCAGTAAATCAGAGTTTAGGACTGTGTGTTCTACTCTTAATCAGTGGGCTGTGTGTTCACCTCAAATCTGGGCTGCGTATTCAGTAAATCAGAGTTTAGGACTGTGTGTTCTACTCTTAATCAGTGGGCTGTGTGTTTACCTCAAATCTGGGCTGCGTGTTCAGTAAATCAGAGTTTAGGACTGTGTGTTCTACTCTTAATCAGTGGGCTGTGTGTTCACCTCAAATCTGGGCTGCGTGTTCAGTAAATCAGAGTTTAGGACTGTGTGTTCTACTCTTAATCAGTGGGCTGTGTGTTCACTTCAAATCTGGGCTGCGTGTTCAGTAAATCAGAGTTTAGGGCTGTGTGTTCTACTCTTAATCAGTGGGTTGTGTGTTCACCTCAAATCTGGGCTGCGTGTTCAGTAAATCAGAGTTTAGGACTGTGTGTTCTACTCTTAATCAGTGGGCTGTGTGTTCACTTCAAATCTGGGCTGCGTGTTCAGTAAATCAGAGTTTAGGGCTGTGTGTTCTACTCTTAATCAGTGGGCTGTGTGTTCACCTCAAATCTGGGCTGCGTGTTCAGTAAATCAGAGTTTAGGACTGTGTGTTCTACTCTTAATCAGTGGGCTGTGTGTTCACCTCAAATCTGGGCTGCGTGTTCAGTAAATCAGAGTTTAGGGCTGTGTGTTCTACTCTTAATCAGTGGGCTGTGTGTTCGCTTCAAATCTGGGCTGCGTGTTCAGTAAATCAGAGTTTGGGACTGTGTGTTCTACTCTTAGTCAGTATGTGCTGTGTGCTCATTTTCAACTTCGGGCTGTGTGTTTGGTGAATCAATGTTTGAGCCGTGTGTTCAATTTCTAACTAATGTGTACTGTGCGTTCACGATCAGTCAATGAGCTGTGTTCATGAAATTCAAGTGGCTAAGTCACATGCTCAGGATGCAAGTACTATGTCATAAGCTAAACTGTGTGTCTAAGCATGGCAAAGGTACAAAATGCACGAAAGATACAGAAAATAAAGTACAATACCTCTACATCATGGGAGAGGTGCTGCTCCGGCTCTCGCAGAAGAAGATCTCCTGGTACCCGATCGTTGAACTCGGTGAAATGACGGAAAACGGCTCGTGGAAGCCTATGTACCGCTGGGGCGTATCGATCGGGAACAAAAGGGCGAACCCTCGGGGGCAATGTCATAAAATCAAAATCATCTCCGGCGCCGGGAAAACCTCCGCCGTGAGGAAAGTGACCCGCCATGTCGAGAAATCTGCAAAGAGAAGCAAAAATGAGCGAAATGAGCCAAAATTGGAAAAAGTCAACAAAAGTCAACTCTCGGGAAATGAAAAATCAACAAAAGTCAACTCCCGGGAAAATCTTCCAAATATTGAGACAAAATTACCTCAAGTGGTGAAAATGAGAAGAGAAGCCCCGAAGTCAAAATTTAGTCGGCTCAAAGTGCTTAAAATTGAAGGATTTCACAGAAACAACTTGTGTGGAAAGCCGGAGGGCGCGTATAAAATGCAGATCTGAAAGAGGAAATGGTCTGGGGAGCAAGAGGAGGAGTTTTCACAACTTTGGGAGTGATTTCGGAGGCAATAGGCAAGCATATATATAGAAATGGCCGAAAAGACCAAAATGCCCCTGCTTTTGGGCAGTGGCCGGCCGGCCACCTAACCTGGCTGGCCGGCCCCTTTACTTTTTTGCCCTGGCCGATGGCCTCTCCTAGGGCAATGGGCTGGCCGACCATGGTCCCCACCCCCTCCCCTACCTCTCTGCAAATTTTGAGGAAAATCGGAGTTCCCGGGACTTGAAAAAAGTTCAAGAAAAGTGCACTTTCTGGCGCCGAATTGCTCCACCGGAACTTCAATTGCAATTTCTGATATGTGTCTCATCATTATTCATCAAAATCAGAGTGTATCCTTTTTAAACATGTTGTGACCTCTCCGGGAGGTGAATCAGAGGCTGCGATCGAGTTGTCGTCGCCGAAATGCGCGTTTCCCAGCTCGTTGTTGCGCAACAAACAGGCACCCTGATTTGTGCTCGTTTTGCATTATTTGGCTCATAATTTGCATTCTCATGAATGTTTTGCATTGTCATGCGTGATTTCTTGATGTATGATATTTCTGTGCTTAAACATGCGTTGTCACGCATTATCTTTTCTCACATTGCGATGCATTCATTCGCTGACACTGCGTGTGTCAAACTTTCAGAATCACAGG
Source organism: Camellia granthamiana (assembly GCA_036172215.1). Lineage (NCBI taxonomy): Eukaryota > Viridiplantae > Streptophyta > Magnoliopsida > Ericales > Theaceae > Camellia > Camellia granthamiana. The sequence goes on from CM069908.1 coordinate 139,396,757, forward strand.
AATTACATTGAATATATGTTGTTGGCATATTGTTCTTGTTGAATTTCTCTATTTTGCAGGCACGATATTATATGTACGGTTCATTTGAGGCTGGTGCGACCAGACGAATCGCGCAGGTATCGTATCTTCTCCGTGTGAGACGCGACGAGAATTGAATAATTCTCCGCATTCCTAACTACATGAAATGTAGTTGTTGCTTTGCATTCTTGCTTAAAACTGTTGCATCTATTTGTCAATACTTGCTTCATTACAGCTTGCTGCACTTGCATGATCACTCGGCTCCGTGCCTATCATTTGCATTTTGCCCCCTTTTGCCTGAAGGCATGCCTGCGCACACATCTCTGTTTATCTTGTATGATTGTCTAAGTCTTCGGCCTTGTCAAAAATGGGTCGTCTCTAGGCTTTGACATTCACTCCCGTCACTTCTTGACTTCCGAGTTCTGTCAAAGAGGGGCAACTGTAGACACCCCATTTTTGACCGACCTTAAGACTCAGACGTCACCGGTTGAGCGCTTGGTGATGTTGCATACTGTGCTCGTTCAGAAGTCTCAGAGTCGCGGCCGTGCGCCCTGCCTCCGGACTCCCGAACTCTCTTTTGTGCCTTGTCTCGGTTTGCGAACCAGACTCGGTTTTCTCTGTTTTCTTTCCTGAGGGGAGGGAGTAGTCCTGTAGGCTATCTCTCAGTGGCCATGAGCTACATTTCATGGCCGTAGGCCATTTTGCCCATTTCGGAGCCCGGTTCCCGGTTTTCGGAGCCGTCAGGCCGTGTGCCTCGGTTCGGGACCGCCCAACCATCTCCGATTTCTCCGGTTTTTGGCAAGTGTCTCTGTTTTATCATTCCGAGGGACACTGGGGCCTCTGGTACCCACTTCGCGGCCGTACGCCACTTTCGGTGCTTACAGCCGGTTTTCGGGGCCCCGAACTACCCGGTTTTGGCCCCGAGCATTCATTTTGCATCGGTTTTCTCCGATTTTTGGCAGGTACCTCTGTTTTAACATCAGAAAGATCACTGGAGGGTGGAAGGTCAACAATTGTCTCAGAAAACCAGTTTCGCTCCTCCGGAGCCCCTTTTTCTCACTTCCGGGCTAATGTTGAACACCCTAGGGGTATTTTCTTCCAACCAAAGCTACATATTTGTGATGAGGGGACATGGGAGGACCCTAAAAGTGCATGGTCGGCCAGTAATTGTTGATTTCATTTTTGAGCCTCTCCTTCAAATGCAATGTTGTGACTCCTGTTTCAGAGTTGACAAATTCCAACCTTAGGGCCTTGTTCTACACACATGGGAGGACCCTAAAAGTGCATGGTCGGCCAGTAATTGTTGATTTCATTTTTGAGCCTCTCCTTCAAATACAATGTTGTGACTCCTGTTTCAGAGTTGACAAATTCCAACCTTGGAACCTTGTTCTACACACATGGGAGGACACCAAAACATGGTGGTCGGCCAGAAATTTTTGACTTCATTTTTGGGCCATGGCCGGCCGGCCAGGGGGAGTGGCTGGCCGACCAGTTGGGGTGGCCGGCCGGCCACCTTCCAGAAAACCACCTGGCCGGCCAGCTTTCTGCTTTTCCACCCTTTACAGCTGTCCGGATATTTTTCAAAATATCCCAACCCTCCAGGGGATATTTTGGGAGGGAGAGCTTGCCTCCATTTCCCTCCCCTTTTACACCCTTTCTTGCCTATTTGAGGGGCTGGACAGCTCCTTCCCTAGGGTTACAACATTTCATCTTAGAAGCCTCTCTCCCAAATCCTTCATTTCCATAGCCAAAAATCCAAAAAACCTTCAAGTTTCTAGCTCTTCTCTTCATCAACCCTAAGCCTCACCATCACCATTACCATTCCAGCAGCAAAGGAAGGTTCTCCAAGGGCCAAGAAGCAACAAATTCAAGCCAAGAGGTAGCAACAATTGGATCTTCAAAGGTAAACCTCAAATTCAATCTTTTGTGCCATTTTCTTGCTTCCTATTTCTACCCTACTTGCCTACTGTTTTGGGCTCCGACCCATACTGATTTTAGGCTCATTTTGAGCCCCTCTACAACATTGTAGAAGGGCTCAACCTTTTTTGATGCTTCTATCTATCACTTGTTTCAATATCCACCTTGTATGTCATGATCTTGCATGCTATTTTTGGCTTATATACATTTGTTTTTTGGGCTCCGACCCCTACTAGTTTTAGGCTCATTTTGAGCCCCTCTACAACATTGTAGAAGGGCTCAACCTCATTTGAGAGCCCCATGATGCACTTGCTTCAATATCACTCTTTATGCCATTATTTTGCATGCTTTATTTGGCTTTTGAGTGATCCATTTTCGAGCTTGATACAAACTGTTAGTGGGCCTATTTTGACCCCCTATTCAACATTGAAGAAGGGCTCAACCATGTTTGGTGATTCTATCATGCACTTGCTTTGCAATTCTTCAAATTTACCGTAAAATTGCATGATTTATTTGGCCTATTTGTGATCTGATTTTGAGCATCTCATGAACTGATGTTGTGCTTATTTTGAGCCCCTCTTCAACATTGAAGAAAGGCTCAACCTGGTTTTCATGCTCTACATGTCACTGTCTTTGAATTCATGTTCTATCATTATTTTGCATGCTTTGTTAAGCTTGCTTAGCTTCTGTTTTCAGCCTTCATCAGGCTTAGAAAGTGTCTTATTTTGGCTCATTCTTCATGTTTTGTTAAGGCTCCAAAGTTGTTTGGTGCTTCCATGCATGATCTATCATTATAGCCCTCTTTTCCCCCATTTTTGCATGCTATTTTGAGCCTATCTACATACTGATTTTGGAGTTGTCATTCACTGTAAATATGCATATTTTTGGCCCCTCTTTAATTTTTTAGAACTGTGTTTTTCAGTTTGAGCATTGTATATACCACTTTCTTTGTAATTCTCCTCCTTTCCCCCATTTTTGCAAGCTATTTCTACCATACTTGTGGTTGTTATTTATCCATGATTTGTACTGGAAAAATGCCATATTTGGGACTGCCTTGCTACTGTTTTTGCTGTCATATATCAATTTTGCATGTTTGGTATAGCTGTAGGCCATTTCAGGGGCTTAATATCGCATTTCGGGATGATTTCATGCATTGGTTGTCATTTCGTATCATTTCGGGGCTGTTTTCCCCTTCATTTAGGTGCTGAAATTTGGTTTGCATGCTTGCATATCATTTCCGTATGCCATTTCATGCCTTCGGGCCATGCCTCGGTTTGCGTGCCCGTGTGCACGCATTTCGAGGCACCTCATTTTCATCCATCGGCAGCTTATGTGAGTGTGGCTGAGGCTCTCTCATGTTAGTGTAAGCCCAATTCGCATTTTCCATCTCATTTTATCATTGCCTCGGTTTGCGTGCCTGCGGGCACGCATTTCGAGGCACTTCGGTTTTATCCGATTTGCATTTCATCATCGCCTCGGTTTGCGTGCTCGTGTGCACGTATTTCGAGGTACTTCGGTTTTATCCAATTTCCATTTCATCATTGCCTCGGTTTGCGTGCCCGTGTGCACGCATTTCGAGGCACTTCGATTTTATCCGATTCGCATCTCACATCATGGCCTCGGTTTGCGTGCCCGTATGCATGCATTTCGAGGCATCTTCATTTTCATCCGCATTGTGCATACTAGGTTGTATCTTAGTTGCATTTCATGCATATCATGCATATTGCACGAGAAACGAGGTATGTTTTGCACTCCGAGTGACGGAACGTGTCTCAATTCCCCAATCACCGACACTCCCGATTACCCATGATGGAGCTAGGTTTTGTTGTAGCATTCATATGCATTCATCCTATATTGAGTTGTGCAATTCGGCTCCTCGGCCATCATGCATCGGTATGCGTGATTGGTGGCACGAGGATCGAGGCATGCATATATTTGTGAAATACATTGCTATGCTCCTTTCCTGCTCTCTGTTGCAGCAAAATCAAGGATCAGCAACTTTTCGGAGTCTGGCACGCATTTCGAGAAACATTGCGAACAGAGGCTAATCGGGGCATCTCAGTGGATTTTCGCGCCAGGCAGCCCAACATGCATCATCCGTCAGAAGCAAAGCAGTCCCTGGCTTGCATGCCAGTTTTACAGTTTTCTTAGTTTAATTTGTTAATTAATTAGAAATCTGTATTATTCTTTTATTTCGGACTGTATTATTTATTCGGACCCTCCGCGCGAGGGCAATGCTGTAATAAGTGTGGGTGAGTGTGATGTATGTCTTCCAACCCCCATTTCTTCCTCCCTTTTATTTACCCGCTTATGATGGTTAGATATAGGGCATATTTTCAATTAGCATACAGTATGACAGCATGTTTGCATCATTCATCTGTTTTGCACGCACCGGGCTTGGCGCATCATGCAAACTGCATTTGTATTTCAATTCCAAGTTGAGTACGTGTTAGTTGTAGCATTCCATATACCATGTTTAGAATAGCCGAGCCTACTATAGTTTGCATCCTTGCATGTGTTGCATTAGGCATTGCTGCATACTTAGGATCATGCATGATTTCTAATGTAGTTTCTGTTTTGGCTTGGAGTACTCGGTAAGTCTTATGCTTTAGCATCCTTGCATACGTGTGAGTGATTGCCATAAATAGCATGCTTGCCATGAGGCTATTTGCTTATGTGATATAACTGCCTTGAATGCCTGTGGGTGAAGGTTGGGTTATCTGAATTAGAACAATTCATCGACTGTTTGTTTTAAGCCCACTAGATAGTGGCAACACCATGTTTTCTAAGCCCACCCGAGGGTGGCAAAATCTGCATTTCAAGCCTACCTGCGGGTAGCAAACCGTCTTTCAAACAAACATGAAATGTTTTGTTCCAATTTAGACGGCCCGGTCTATACTTGTTTGCTGCGAGCATCACATAGTAATCTAGGCTAATAACCGGAATAAGAACTCACAATGTTTTCAAAAACAGATATCATGGTTAGTAGAGGCCGGTCTTTGACCGGGCGAGCGGGGGTGCTCACGATGTGACCTTCCCCAATCGTACCCAAGTTCCCGAGCCGAGGCAACTTTGGTGATGACGGACACGTGGCCTTTGGCATCGAGTCAGGGTTTCCTAAATTTCTCATTTTAAAAATATTTAGGTGGCGACTCTGTTATCTGGCAAAGCAGTCCATGTTTGGCACTTCTTTCAAAAAATCTGTTTTTCTTCAAAACGATTTGCCAAAGTTGGACTCTTTGGTTCAGATTTAGAACCGCAACAAAATCGAGTCCGAACTGTAGCGAGGTCCCTCGCGGGCATGTTACAACGACCTCTAGGTATGGAAAGATAGATGCCTACGGAGAAACGACGACATGAAGGAACTGGCAAACAAATTGGCGGACCTACAATCGGTCGTCAATTTCATGATGCAAAACAATGTTATGCAACCACCGTTTCCGTTACAAGATACGTCGATTCTAGCGGCCAAAAAAGATGCCCAGCCAAGGAGTCAAAGGACAATTCTTGCGGCTCCTCAACACGATAGAGCTGAGAAACATTCTCAACGGCCTTCAAGAGAGGTCGGGTGAGGAAAATCAAGAAGGGGAGATTCACGGAGAACGCATCGCATCAAGGAAGCTGACCCCAAAGAACATCGGCATGCTCAGAGGAAGGAGTTGTGTTTCGACGCAACCAACGGAGAAAGGTCCAAACGGACTCACAATGATACTGGGAGCAGCATACCAAAAAGGTTGAAATCTGTTGATAGCCGAGCTCCTGGAAGGACCAAGCAGGATCTGAGGGGTTATTTCCAAAGGAAGCAACAAGATGCCGAGGTAACCTCTCCGGTCAAGCCAAGAACACCCTTCTCGGTGGAGTTAGAGAAATTTGAAGCCCCGAAAAGGTTCAGTATGCCGAGGTTACAGATATACGACGGTAAGTCAAACCCCAACTTTCACGTTGGCTTGTACTTAAACTTGATGGCATTGTACACTGGGAACGAGTCGTTGCTCTGTAAGGTGTTTCCCTATTTCTTCAGGGAAATTGCATCAGATTGGTTTCACAAGTAGCCAAAAGGAACTGTGAAAACCTGAGAAGGCCTGGCCGAGATGTTTGTGGCCAGGTTCGTGACAAACAAGTTACAACCATTGAGGGTGGACGCCCTAATGGCCTTGAGAATCAGTGAAGACGAAAGCCTTAGGGCCTATGCCAAAAGGTATTACGAGGTATTCAACCGAATACCAAGATACAACCAGGAGATGGCAGTTATATCATTTAAGAACGGATTGAAAGATAACTGCCTGCTTCGAAAATCACTGGCAAAGACATTAGCGAAAAGCATGGAGGAGCTTATGGTCAGGATAGAGAAGTATACCAGGGCCGAGGAGGACACGCCGAGAATAAATGCGTCAAAACCAGAGAAGAAAAACGGCTCGCCAAAGCGAGGCCGAGGTGATAGTGGATACAACAAACCAGAGACAGGATTAAGGGCTGCACAAGCAGTCACAACCGTATTTCGAATCCCTATCTACAAAGTCTTGGAAAAAATTCGAAATCAGGCCTACTACAGAGCACCAGCAAAGGTACCAGGCGAATTTATGGGAAGAAGCCTTAGCAAGCACTGTGCTTACCACAATGAGGCTGGATATCTGACTCAGGGGTGTAGAGCCTTGAAGACACATCTAGAAGAGCTGGTAAGACAGGGCTATTTCAAGGACCTGGTGGACGAGGCTAGGACAAGGAAAGAATAGGCAAGACTGCCCCAGGCACCAACAGCACCATCCCCGCCAGCACTACAACCGCAGGAAGGCGAACCTTGAGTGATCAATGTGATTCACTCAAAGGTAAATAAGAATGAGATAAGGGGAGAAACCTAGAGAGTAAAACACCTACAACATGTGTATCAGGTTGGCAAGAAGAGGCCCAGGGCAGACAAGAGCCAGGGATTAGTGGTGTCCTTTACTAAGGAAGACCTGGAGATGGTGCAGCATCCACACAACGATGCCTTGGTAATATCCCTCTAGATTGGAGAATGCCAAGTGAAGCGCATCTTAGTTGACCAAGGCAGCTCTTATGGCATCATGTATGTCAGGTGTTACAAGGAGCTTGGCCTTCACCAAGATGACTTAGAGCAGTCCAATGGCCCAATGGTTGGGTTCAATGGAATGTCGACGTGGCCCCTGGGGGCAGCAAGTTTGGAGGTGCAAGCTGACACCAAGAAGCTAAAAACAAAGTTCACCATAATTGACACCCCATTCCCATACAATGCTATCTTGGGAAGGCCATGGCTGCATGCAATGGGGGCTGTTCCCTCAACATTACATCAGCTATTGCGGTTCCCAACAGAGTATGGAATAGAGGAGATCAGATGGGATCAGTTACAGGCAAAGAATTACTCCATGGCGGTAATGAAGTCTACCTGCAACATATGAGAAGCAGAAACAACGGAGATTGAGGATGAGAATGTGGAAGTCCTGGATGACGTCGGCAAAAAGCCAGCCAAGAAGAGTGAAGAAGCCCTAAAGAAAATCCTTGTCCAGCAAGGGAATGAGGAACGCTTCTTCCTTCTCGGCTCGGGCTTAGCCGAGGAAGAAGAAAAAGAGTTAGAGGCATTCCTAAGAGTGAACCTTGAGGTGTTTACATGGACACCGTTTGAGATGCCAGGCATTGACCCCGAGGTCACTTGCCACTGACTAAATGTAGACAGGTCGGCCAAACCTGTCATCCAGCGGGCAAGGAGGTTGACACTAATGCATGTTGAGGCAGTAGAAAAGGAAGTAGATAGACTTCTAGAGGCCAGAGCTATTCAAGAGGTAAATTACCCGACATGGCTATCAAACACAGTGGTTGTGAAGAAAAAGAATGGTAAGTGAAGGGTCTGCGTGGACTTTACCAGCCTGAATAAGGCTTGTCCCAAAGACAGTTTCCCATTACCCAAGATTAACCAATTGGTGGATGCCACTTCAGGGCATGGAAGGATAAGCTTCTTGGATGCCCACAGGGGGTATCGTCAGATAGCTATGTACCCCCCAGATGAGGAAAAGACTGCATTCATTACCCCAAAAGGGCTATATTGCTACAAAGTAATGCCTTTCGGGTTGAAAAACGCAGAAGCAACTTATCAGAGGTTGGTGACAAAGATGTTCAGATATCTAATTGGCAAAACTATGGAGGTATGCATAGATGATATGGTCGTGAAGACCAAAGAACCAAAGGACCATCTGGAAGACTTAAGGGCAATTTTTGACATCCTTAAAACATATCGGTTCCGACTCAATGCATCGAAGTGTGCATTTGGAGCCGAGTCTGGTAAGTTCTTAGGATACTTGGTAACTAGAAGAGGCATTGAGGCAAGCCCAGATCAGATCAAGGCCATTTTAGAACTGAAGAGCCCAACGTCGGCGAAACAAGTGCAGATGTTGACTGGGAGAGCGGTAGCCCTGAATAGGTTCATAAGCAGAAGTTCTGACAAGTGCAAACCCTTCTTCAGCTTAGTGAAAAAGGCCACAGACTTTTTATGGACCGAAGAGTGCAAAGCTATCTTGGCCGACTTGAAGAAGTATTTGACCACAGCTATAGTTCTCTCAAATCCAGTACCTGGAGAGGAGCTGTTCTTATACTTGGTAGTTTCAGAGCACGCAGTGAGTGCAGTAGTAGTTAGAGAGGAAAAATAAGAGCAAAGGGCAGTTTACTACGTGAGTAAAACCCTGGCAGATGCAGAAACCAGGTACTTACCCTTGGAGAAGTTAACACTAGCATTAGTAATGGCTTCCAAGAAGCTGAACCATTACTTTCAAGCCCACAAAACCATGGTGTTAACTGAACATCCTTTAAGGTCCCTGTTGCAGCAAGGAGATCTGACCAGCAGAATAGCCAGATGGGCAGTGACCTTGGGCCAATATGACCTGGAGTTCAGACCCAGGACAACAATCAAAGGCCAAGTCCTAGCCGACTTCGTGGCCGAGTTCATACCAGACGCCTTCATACATCGGGCTTCGTTGAGCTGAGGTATACAACGTCCAAATGAACAAGAAAAAACCCAGCGAGGGACAACAGACCAAAGAGACAAAGAGAAACTCAGGCCCTGCAGTATTTACATCGGCGACTCCTTCCGGTTATTTGTTTATGGGAGTTCAAACTGACAAGGAGCGGGGCAAGAATAGTACTAGTATCACCAGATGGGCAGATACTAGAACAATCCATCCATTTGGGGTTGAAGGCCTTAAACAGTGAAGCAGAATATAAAGCACTAATCGCAGGGTTAAAGCTAGCAGCAGCCATGGAAGCCGACGAGGTAATAGTCTTCTGTGACTCCCAACTTATAGTCAACCAGGCAACAGGCGAATATGCAGCCCGAGATAAAAGGATGTCGGCCTATGCAAAGGAAGTTGGCAGACTGGTAGCCTTATTTCAAAATTGCCGACTAAAGCAAGTAAGCCGAGATGACAACAGCCATGCTGATGCTCTGGCCAACCTGGCTAGTGCAATAAAACCTAGAGAGGCAAGAATGATAATGGTTGACTACTTGTCAAGACCAAGCATAGAACCACTGAGCACAGAGCGTGAAGCAATGTGTGTGGAGATGGGACCAAGTTGGATGGATGTAATAGTAGTATTCCTTAGAGATGGGAAGCTGCCAGATGACCAAAAAGAAGCGCACAAGATCAGACTAAAGTCAGCAAGGTTCTGTTTGACAGCAGAAGGATATCTCTACAGGAGATCTTTTACTGGACCCCTTCTGAGATGTGTGCATCCTGCACAGGTTGAAGACTTTCTGTATGAAATACATTAAGGAGTATATGGAAGCCACGTTGGGGGCAGGTCACTTCCTCATAGGGCCTTTACTCAAGGGTACTGGTGGCCTTACATGCAGAAAGATGCTGAAGCCTATGTCAAGAAGTGTGAGAAGTGCCAAAGGTTTGCACCTTTGATACATCAACCAGCAGCAGACTTGAACCCGGTGTCCAGCCCTTGGCCATTTGCCCAATGGGGCATGGATCTTGTTGGGAAACTGCTTCAAGCAACTGGACAAAGGAAGTACCTGCTGGTAGCAACAGATTACTTCACCAAGTGGGTAGAAACCGAACCCCTTGCCAAGATTCGGGACATTGATGTAAAGAACTTCATCTGGAAGAATATCATCACCAAGTTTGGGATCCCAAGAGCAATAATAGCCGACAATGGAACACAGTTTGACAGTAAGCTAATCAAGAGCTTCTGTGCAAAGTTCAAAATCAAGAATTATTTTTCCATCCCAAGTTTTCCTCAAAGCAATAGACAAGCAGAAGCATCCAACAAAGTCATCTTGGATGGGATTAAGAAGAGGCTGTAAGCAGCAAAGGGAAAGTGGATGGACGAGTTGCCTAGTGTACTCTGGGCATATCGGACTACGCCGAGAAGATCAACGGGGGAATCCCCATTTGCCATAGCTTATGGCACAGAGGCAGTAATTCTATTAGAGGTCGGCATCCCAGGGATCAGAACCCAGAGAGTAGAAAATGGGACCAATAAGGCATTCTTAGCCCGAGATCTGGATCTGCTAGAGGAACGAAGGAAAAAAGCAGCAATTCAGCTGGGGGCATACCAGCAGCAGCTTGCCAAGGCTTATAATGAAAAGGTGAACTCGTGAGAATTCTAAGTTGGTGACCTCATCCTGAGAAAGGTCGTCGGCAACAAGAAAGATCCCAGAGAAGGCAAGCTTGGCCTAAATTGGGAAGGACCCTATAGAATCATCTCGGTCGTGGGCAATGGGGCATATTGGCTTGAGGACTGTGAAGGCAAAGAGCTGCCAAGACCCTGGAACACTTGCAATCTGAAGTTTTTCTATCACTAGACCTTATAGTTTTTCAAGCTTTCTCTTGTTATTAGCAGAAGTATTAATAAAAGTTTTTAGATTGATTTTTAAACTTGTGTATGGTGACTAAACAGGTACTTGACGATGTTTCTGATTGAAACATGATGAATAACTTAGACTTATTATATGGCAGAGTAGAAACTTTACTTGCATATAATAGAGTTGAACTAAGTTGGCGATATTTCTGATTGAACATGACGAATAACTTAGACTTATTATATGGCAGAGTAGAAACTTTACTTGCATATAATAGAGTTGAACTAAGCATATAATAGAGTTGAACTAAGTTGGCGATGTTTCTGATTGAACATGACGAATAACTTAGACTTATTATATGGCAGAGTAGAAACTTTACTTGCATATAATAGAGTTAAACTAAGTTGGCGATGTTTCTAAGAGAAACATGACGAATAACTTAGACTTATTATATGGCAGAGTAGAAACTTTACTTGCATATAATAGAGTTGAACTAAGTTGGCAATGTTTCTAAACGAAACATGACGAATAACTTAGACTTATTATATGACAGAGTAGAAACCTTACTTGCATATAATAGAGTTGAACTAAGTTGGCGATATTTCTAAGCGAAACATGACGAATAACTTAGACTTATTATATGGCAGAGTAGAAACTTTACTTGCATATAATAGAGTAGAACTAAGTTGGGTTAACCTGGACTTGCGATATCGGCAAAATCAGACACAAATTAGAGCCAAGTACATGCCAGTCAGATTAATAGAGAGACCGAGGTTGGTAACCTCGGCCAGTCTTTGTTTGAATCTGACCTCGGCGACAAGATCAAAAGCCACATGCTTAATGAGAACCCAAGTGGAACTTAAGTTCACATTAGGGGGCAGAGGGCTAGAGAAGAATGCAGAGTTGGAATCCATAAGGAAGAGGGTTTAACACTTGTTGAAATTTTGAGAAAAATTTACAAGTTGAAGTTAAGTCGAGGTTATGTTAAAGGAAAATGGTTTAACACTTGTTGAAATTTTGAGAAAATTTACAAGTTGAAGTTAAGCCGATGTTATGTTAAAGGAAGATGGTTTAACACTTGTTGAAATTTTGAGAAGAATTTACAAGTTGAAGTTAAGCCAAAGTTATGTTAAAGGAAGGTGGTTTGACACTTGTTGAAATTTTGAGAAAAATTTACAAGTTGCAATTAACCCAAGATTTTGTTGCGATGATGGAAGACATAGGTTTTGCGCGAAATGGCAAGTTGTAAATACCACTTGCGGAAATAGTATGAATATTTTTAAGTGTTTTGGTCAAGAGCCGAAATAAGTTGTTAGTGGGAATAGCCGAAGTATTCCACGCCGAGAATATTACACAGTTAAGGTGTATGTTGAAAACATGGAAATTATTTGAAGTATATAGCGATCCCGGTATTCCCTGTTGTTATTGAACTGTAATCCGGACTCGGTTCCGTAGATTTGGTGTTGTCTTATCCTCTTTTGTATCCCTTACTCTTTGTTTTGGAGTTTTGGGTTCTGTTGGGTAAGTTGGGATTAAGTGGGTTGTGTTTTGAAGCTTAGAAGTTTTGCCCAGATTTTAGCCTTTCCGCTCGAGCGGCGTTTTTGACGCTCGAGCGGGCCTTTGTTGTTCTGGTCCGCTCGAGCGGGGAGTTGGACGCTCGAGTGGGGACCTGGTTCTGCAAAAGTACTGGATGTGCGTATCCGGCGCTCGAGCGGGGGATTGGCCGCTCGAGCGGGAGTCTGTGAGTGGCGCTCGAGCGGGGGTTTCCACGCTCGAGCGGGGAGTCGTGTATATCAGTTCGAGATGTAGCTTTTTGGATCACTTTTTGATTTCCTTTCTCTCTCTTACTTTTTCAAAACCTCCATTGGAGAGCACCTCACTCTAAAACCTAACTTCTCTCTTAGGATTGATCTAGCTAGAGTGTTTTCCTCACCTTGGGCCTTTGTAAGAAGTGTGTTGATCGTCGAGGGTTTCGTTGTGATCCAAGAAATTTGGGATTTGGAGCACTTTGATTTCGGGTCATCTTCTCCATATGAGTTCTCCATTTGAGGTAGGGATTCTCCTTGTTCTTTTTCAATACTCCGTCTATAGATAGACATGTGGTAATTTTTGTATTGCATGAAAATTGTATCATGTTGGATTTGTTTGAAAATCATGAGATAAACCTAGGGTTGGTTGTGTTGGGAATGGATTTAGCTTCATTAATTGTTGTCTTGGCTAATTAGTATATAAATTAGCATGTTGTAGTTAAAAGAAGATAAAGCCCTAAATTATATTTTGATTGGGTGAATTAAAATGGGAGTTTGTTGACCATTGTGTGTAAATCTCTTTTGTCAAAATGAGTTGGGTAAGGGTGTTAATGCCTATGGGATAAATCATGATTTTGGAATTGGTTTTATGGAAACAAGAATAGTGGAGTTGGTTTTGTGATGACAAGAAGGAAATGGGGTTGTTTTTGGGAGAATGAGAAAAGTGTTTTCGAAATAAGTTTGAGAATTGGGTTGTTGTATCTTGAGTGTTGAACACACATGTAGAAGTTGTATCTTTAACTACCATGTTAATGTTGTTGTTGGGTTTGGGATTCATGATAATTGAGTCTTCAATAGATGTACTAATTGTATGCATCTAGAGGTTTTGTCCTTGGTCATCGGTGGAGGATGACGCGGTTGTGTAGAATTGTCGGTTTTGCATTGAATGATTGATTGATTGAACATCGTATGTGATGAAGTGTTAGATACATTATATATATGTATATTTGCTCGGAAGGAGTTCGTCATGTGTTCATATATTTTTAACACATTGCTGGTATCTTGATAGTTTATGTATATGCATTATACATGTTGGTTATGCCTTGTTGCATGGTTGTTGTTGGCGTTATATGCCGCGCTTAAAATCAAAGGTACCGTCACCTTCCAGCTAGTGCCTGGAGAACTGTATGCGCTAATAATAGAAGGCACCATACCCTTCCAGCTAGCGCCTAGTAAACTGGCATTTTGGCTTACTACGCACATAGCTAGTAGAGTGAAGTTGGTTGTATTTACTTCAGTATATCTTTGGCTTACTAAGCACATGGCTAGTAGAGCAAAGTGGAATTGTTGTTGTTTCGTTGTAACTGAGAATATCATGGACTTGATTGGTTACAGTTCAAAGGACCGAGTTACTCCATTGACTGATTGTATACATGTTGGTGGATTGTAAATTTATATTTTTACAAAGATATGCATGTATAGTTATGATAGTATTGGAAGTGAACCAAAATGTCATTTTTGTCTTTTGGAAAGTGTGAAGGAAAACGAATGTTTTAAAGGTAAACATGTTTTGAAAAGATACATCTGTGTATGTATAGGAAATGGAAGAGAGTATCGGGCTTAGTGAGTTTATTTTCCTAAGTAGTTGTTAATGTTATGAAAGATTGGGAATGGGGGTAATGAAAGGAGAAAGGAAAGACAAATCGCTTGTAGCGTTAAGTGAAACGGTTGTTTTCAAGAAAAGTCATACATATGTATATTTTGTATAAACTGTCACATTACTATTCTAGTATGAGAATGAATGTTCATGATCATAGCTATCTGTAAGTTGTTATTGTTGAGGATCATGTTGAGTTCCCTACTGGACTATATGTTCATCCCACGTTGTTGAATCTTTTTCAGGTGTTAAGCAGGTTAAGCTGCAAGATTTGGATCTACTCATTTTCTGGCCACGGGGCCTCTGTTATGTTGGCGGAATGCCATTGTTGTGAAAGGGTTACACCCTTCTTCTTGTACCTTAAGTGATATAAGCCCAAGGGCAATTTATTAAGTATGTTCATGTAATATTTACCTTGCATACGAATGAGAGTATTGTTAATCACTTCTACGGATTTAATGTATGAGTTTATTTCCGCATGTTATCTCTGAAATTGAATTAAGTTAATGAATTTGGTAATGACTTCGAGTAATAAAAGTGGGGCGTGACAAAGTATAAAAGCCATACAAGAGTGCGAAAAGGACAAGCATGCAAGCATTCAAAGGAAGAAGCTCTATTCATGCTCAAAAGAAAGGGCATGTCGGCCTACAAAAGGTAATTGTTCAGATTACAAAAGAGGCACGTCGGCCAAATTGAAGCTTACACTGTTCCAAAAAGAAGAAAAATAAAAGTACAAGGTACAAGAAGCAAAAGGGAAACATCAAAATAAACTACTCGGCGTCGACGGCAGGTTATGTCTCACCTCCAGAAGACAGTTGGGAAGACTTCTCAACAGCCTTCTCAGCCGCGAGCTCAGCATCAATCTCCTGAAGAGTTTGATTGAGGCTCTTCTCGGCGATTGGCACCTCGGAGTTCGTCTTCTGAGAGAAGACATCTTTAGAGACCTCACCCTCCTCATCCTGAGACAAGTCTACGACTTGCTCATTCAGAGTAGGGGACTTGGCCCCAACAGCTTCCTTCTTTTTCCTCACCAAAGCTTCCTCCTCAGACTCAGAATCATCTTCAGATTGGCTTGGAGTAGGGGGGAATGGCAGAAGGACGACGTCGGCATTCTTGAGGGGGGAGTCCTCAGGGACATCAAGCTTTTTGAGGGCAGCCATCCAACCAAGGGTGAAACCCTTGTTGCATGCCTGCCTCACTTGCCTTTTGTAGTTCTCCTTGACGTCGGCCGCCCCCTCAGCATACGCCTTCTCATCAGTGGCCTTGATCTCGGCCTCTTTTGTGGCCAAGGCATCCTAAAGTTCTTTTTGGGCCTCGGCCATATTTTCTTCGACCTCTTTCTTTTGGGCCTCAAGAATCCTTTTAACGGCCTC
This sequence comes from Camellia granthamiana, assembly GCA_036172215.1. NCBI lineage: Eukaryota > Viridiplantae > Streptophyta > Magnoliopsida > Ericales > Theaceae > Camellia > Camellia granthamiana. The sequence goes on from CM069908.1 coordinate 139,412,282, forward strand.
TGTAGCGCCTTCTTTTTCCTCGGCTGCGTCCTGAGCTTTTATAGCTGCCTCGGCTTGATCTGCCAAGGTCTTCATCTTGTCCTTGGCCTTGTTGAGGGACTTCTGTAAAGTGGCGACCTCCCTGATCTTGTCGGCCAACTTTTTCCTCATTTCAAAAGCTTGCATAAAGAAGGAGTGGGCGTGTTGAATCGCCTGAAAGAAAATGGACAGAACAAAAGTTAGTAAAAATTCTCTAAGTATGGAAAAATAGAGAAAGAAAAAAACCAAGTGTAAGGGGCTTACTTGAACGGAATGCTGCAGCATCAAAGCAAAGTTTTCATATTCACTCATCCAGGCGTTGCGATTGAGATCGTTTGGCAGGAGCAAGGCGGTAGAGAGGGCAACGCCGACTTCAACGTCATCGGCGTTGTCACTAGCTCTTATTGGCTTGTCCTCAATGGTGATCGGGGGAGCCCAGGGGGCATCTGGTTTCATGGGCCCCAAGGTTGTGGCCGACTCGGACCTCGGCCTTTTTGACCGAGTTGATTGGGATGGTTCGGCCTCGGCGGGCCTCTTCTCGGTAGCAGAGGGGGTCTTCTTACTCTCAGCCAATTTTGAAATTGGCAAGGTGTCCTCAGTATCAATCTGAGTCACCGTTGCCTTGGGTTGGGCTTTCTTCAGTCTTTTTTGTTTCGGCTTTGATTGAGGCTAAGATGGTGTTGGTTGAGCGTCAACAGTGGTAGGGATGTCGGCCAAAAGATCTTCTGCAATTGCCTTCTTGCGACCCATCTCGGCGATTGCAGTACCACATCGGCATTTGCGTTGAGATGGGGGGATCAGATATGGAGCTGAGGTTGATGGTTGCTCAGCTGAATCAAACGTTGAGCCCTGATCTGGCCGAGATGATGAAGTTGCTAGTGGAGTTGTGGCAGAAGGAGGAGACTTGATCTTCTTCTTAGGGATGTCGGAAAGGACTGACTTGTATGTGGGGATATAGTTGAGTAGTAAGGGAGCTCTCCACCTCTGAACAGGCAGATCCAATAGCTTCTTCAAGCCCTTGCTGGGGAAGAAGGACTTGTGGAAGTCTTTTGCTGGCTGCAGAAGAGCTGCAAGAAAAACAGACGTTAGAACATACTAGTAAGAACGAAGTATTAAAGACTGAAAAAACAAGTAAGTGTAAACACTTGGCTCTTACCGTTACCCTCTACAAATACTATTCAACTAAGAGGGTAGAGATGAAAGTCCTCATCCGGAGCAAACTCCCAGTTGCCCGAGACAATGAAGTAATCGTCCCCAACTCCCTTGTTAGAGTCTGGAAGGTCAGCAACAATTTTGTATTTTGTGGACCTCAGTTTTAGGTAGTAGATGTAACCTTTTTCTAATTTGAGGCCACACATGGTGTAGCAGTATTAAATGTCGGCTAAGGTTATCCTAGCTTTCTCTTGTTTGGCTAAAGCTATTATGCCATTGATAACTCGGTAAGAATTAATGGCGAGTTGCATTGGGTTCAATTTGTAGTAATGGAGGATTTCGCGGAAAAGGATGTCAAGTGGGAGCCTAAATCCACATTCTATGAAAGCTACAACAGGGAAGGGCATGGAGTCATCTATGGGCATAATAGAGTCATCCTCTCCTGCCAACCTGAGATAAACGTCGGCAGGGATGGAGAACTCTTGCCTGAAATATTCCAACTTGGTCGGGGTGTCTACCCTATACTTCCACATACCCATGACGTTGGCTTGATTGGAGAAGTTGGATTTCAAAAGGAAGTGTTTTGTAAGGGTTTAAGGGACCTCGAACAAAACCTAAATATATGCCGGGGTAAGGATGCTCGTGGATCTAAGGGGAATTCGGTTCAGTTTTCCCTAAGATTCGTGAGTTCTATGACAAATCCCAAACCTAGGACTAGGCAAACAAAGATTGCAGGCAAGAATCTGGAAAAAAACACAAAAAAAAAAAAAAAACAGGAATGTGATTCAAAATCAAGAACAGTGATGAATCGTCAAGAACACAGTGACAAAGTTTGTGCAGGTATGTGAGGCCAAGAATAGTGGCATAGATCAACAGATATGTAAGCAGTGTGTGAATAATCAAGAGTGGATCGGGCAAAAATAAAATCAAGATGTAAATATGCCCAAATACATGATTGAGTTCACATACACAGATTTGTAAACAAAAAAAATATGAACGAAGCCACAGTGACAGAGCACAAATGTAACAGAATTCAAAGAGAACCAAGAACTGAAAACCAAGAGGAAACAATAGCTTACCAGAGGAGTGAAGCCGGTGTTGAGTACGCCGGAGTCAGATGATGGTTGCGATTGGAAAAGATCAGTGAAAGCTTCACCGGAAGGGAAGAATGAGAGTGGATACAGAGCTTGAAGGCCTGAAACAATGGCAGATTTGGGAGAGTAAAGAGAGAGGGAGAGAGTTTGCACGAAGATGATGGTGAAAAAGTGAAGAGACGGAGAGAGAGAATTGATTTTGATCAAACGCGGAGAATGGCGGCAAAATGCCATCAATGTGCCTAGGACAACGTGCCTGTCAGACGGCGTATGCACGAAGTGATGCGACTTGATGGCGCGTGTCGGGTACGGCTTAGTAGGAGAAAGACGCGTGGCAGAAACGATTGAAATATTGTGCGTGACAGCTCACACGCGTGATAAAACTCTTGGAGTTCTTGATTTAATGAAGCAAATACCTCGGCTATATGGGCGATCTCAGTTCAATAAACTTGAACAGATTTGGTTAGTGGTTTTAAAGGCGTTGATGTAAACACACAGAAGTGTTTATCATATGGAAGCCGATGTGTGTCAACCTCAGAAGTAAAAGATAGAGCAAGTTTAGCTGACGTGCTAAAAGAAATGATATAGGTTCCATCACCTCAGGATGCCGAGGTAATAGAACCTAGGGGGCAGTTGTGGGGACATAATTTTTGAATGGCAACACGTGGCCGAGGTGGCACCGAAGTGTCAGCCGAGGTGCTACGTATCCTGATCATGATGCCGAGATGATCTCGGTCAGGCCAAGGTTATTTGCGAGAATACCGGAATCCGGGATAAGCGGATAAGGGACAAGAGTCCTAGAACGAGAGAAGGCATCAGTTTGGATAAACATAAGACTCTTAGAGAGTTTATCCCAATCCTACTGGAAGTCCAAGATTAGCAGCAATCCAGAATCTATTGGAGCTAGGCTTCTAATAGGATTAGGTTTGTGTTGACTATAAAAGAGAGTCACCTCCATGGGTCTAAGGTACGCATTTTATATTCCGAATAGTGAGTCAAGCACATTTGCTATCTTTGAGAGATAACTGGCTTGATCGTCGGAGTGCTCTCGGGTGGACGAACCACCGCTAGAATCTCTTCTTTCTGTTACAGGTCATTCAAGCGTCATCTATTCTGCCAGTGCTCTCCAGTTGAATACTAATTTGGCAGTGTGGTTAGAAATCTACTCACACATATATAAATAACAGAACCTTCTCTTACATGATAGATTTTTTTTCAAATTTGCTACGGTACATTTTGTTTTCTCTATCTTAGTACTATAAACCCAAGAAATTAATATTATATCTCTAATTTAATACCACAACATTAATAATTGCATTTCTTAGTCTTATGAAAATCATAACCCTACACAACTCATACTAGTAACCAAATATGGCCTACAAATTAGTTACCATACAATCAGTAAATTAATGATTCTTTTCAAGGTCAATTACCTAGACTCTCATAATATTTATATATAAAAAAATAGTAAATTTCACAAATTTAACATAATTATGTTAGAATCTATTGAGGTTTTAATTCATATAATACCTAACTTCATTTTCCTTTATAATTTGTTAGCGATATGTATATAAAAATTTCATTTCCATCTTTTTTATTAAAATATATATTTTATATTATTTATCTTTATATTTTCATATCATATGTATTGATTTTTATTCATTTAATCTCACTAGGATGGATGGAGGTGTTAGTATAATTATGTTAAATATTAAATTTATTGTATTGTTTCTAAAATCACGTGCAAGTTGGTTCTTATAATTGTATACATGATTATTGATAAAAAAAAAAATGAGTAATAATACATAAACAAAAAAATCACACAAAGTGATATAATTTAATATGAAAATTTTAATTTATAGCAAAAAAATTGATAAAATAAATTTATTTACAAAAATAGTATTCCTATATAGGGATAGCAATCTAAACCCGACCCGACCCCCGACCCTAAATTGAGCGGTTATTTCCTGAAAAATACTCTTGACGGGCCTAGGATGGTATTCAAAAATAAATCCCTGATTATATTCGAGTAGGGGACGGGGATACATGTCCCAGCCCCGGGCCTGACCCGGTCTCGTTTAGCCACGATGTAAGATTACTATTATGCCCTTGTTTATATATATGTGTGTGTGTGTGTGTGTGTGTGTGTTTAGGGTTTGGTTGACACACTCACACACACACACAGACACACATAATGACGGTTGCCGCTCCTCTCTCACCACTGCTGCTGTTTAGGGTTTCACCTTCCTTTTCCTCTCTTGCTCTCACACACGGCGAACGGCTGTTACTTTCTCTGCTCCCTTACTGCCGCTCCTTCCTCACCGCCGATCCTCCCTCACCGTCGATTTTCAAAGGGTATCTCTCTCTCTATCTCTCTAGGGATTTCAATCTAGGGTTTATATACATATATATATATATATATCTGAGTGTATATATACTCTCTCTAGGGATTTCGATCTATATTTTTCCTCTTTCATTACTGTTCTGTTTCGACCTCTTTTTTTTTCGCTAAATTTATTTATTTTATATATATATGTCATTGATATGTATGATATGTTTTTTTTTTTTTTTTAAATTATTGATTTCTTTAGTTTAAATATATCTGTTTATTTTAAATATATATATGTCATTGATATATATCTATTTATTTATTTTATATATCTATTTTTATTTTAATTATGATCTATTATATATATATGTTTTTTTTTTTTAATTATTGATTTGTCATTGATATGTATGATCTGTTATTGCTTGTTGAAGACAACCTTAATTTGATGTGGAGAGTTGTTATGAAAGATTAGCGAATAATGAATAATTAATTAAGTAGATTTGGTTTGAAAAAGCCTCTAATTAGTGTACACATTGTAATGCTGAATTGTTTATTATATAATTAATTCAATCCATTTTTTTATTTGTTTGTTTGTTAACATTACTAGGATGATATTGCTGCCACTGTTAATATTAATTCAATCCATATTATTTTTATAAAGACTAAAAATGTCAGATGTTAACTCTGAAGTACTAGTTAACTCTCAAGTACCATTTGAGGGCGAGGCCTCACAACAATCATCGTCAGCTACCAACTCACCTACGAACTCACCGTCTCCCATTTTTAATCAAAATGTTTTGATTTAGAAGAAGAGTCTAATACTTGTGGATGAACTAAAAGAAAACTTAGTGTTGTGTGTGAACACTTTAAGAAACAATAAGTCAATGGGGTATGGAAGACAATATGTAATTATTATAATAAGCATCTTAGAGGTGATTCAAAAAAATAGAACTAGGCATTTGCATAATAACTATAAGAGTTGTATTAGGAAAAAAGTGATGGACATGAGGTAAAAAGTTTTAACTAACAACTTTAATAGAGAGAGTCTAAAAATGAATTCTTATATTTTTTTATCAAGATTTTACTAGGAAAGAGTTCTCACATGCCATAATATTACATGAATATCCCCTCTCTATCGTAGATCATGTTGGTTTTAAATGATATTTAGCAGCACTTCAACCATTGTTTAAAGTACCTTTTCGAAATACGATAAAGAATAATATTTTAAATATTTATGATTATGAGAGGGTGAAGACATTGAGTTTGGTGGAAAACAATAAAAGTAGGGTGGCAATCACAACTGATATGTGGACTGCTAGTAATCAAAAGAAAGGATTCATGGCTGTCATAATACACTTTATTGATGATTCATGGACATTGCAAAATCGCATTTTGAGTTATATATTTGTCAATTTGTAAATCAATTAAAAGTTCTATCTTATTCAGTTCGATTTACATGTTATTAATAATTGTTCATGAATATTATATTTTAGGTTTATTTATGTTTCTTGTCCACACACAAAAGAAGTTCTTTGTGATGCTTTGCTTGAGTGTATGATGGACTGGAATATTGATAGAAAAATCTTTACTGTTACTATTGATAATTGTTCCATAAATGATGCCATGATTACCATGTTCATGGATAAGTTGAGTAATACATCGCTTTTGTTGGATGGTACTTTGTTTCATATGCGTTGTTGTGCCCATATTTTGAATTTGATTCTCAAAGATGGACTAGATGTCATACAAGTAGGTGTAGAGAAAATTCGAGAGAGTGTATCTTATTGGACAGCAACACCTAAAAGATAAGAAAAATTTGAAGAAACAGTCAATCAATTGCGTAATCCACATACTAAAAAATTAGAACTTGATTGTGCAACTAGGTGGAATTCAACATACTTGATACTTCAAACTGTTTTATTGTATAAGGATGTCTTTTCTTGGTTGAAAAATAGAGAGCCCCAATATAAGACCGTACAAAGTGAAGAAGGATAGGAGTTTGCTAGAGAGATCAGTTGGTGGTTTAAGATATTTTTTTCTATCAAAGTTATTTTCTGGTACTAAGTATCCAACATGCAATGTTTGTTTCCCAGCTTTATGTGAGATTATGATGACATTGTCTCAATGGCTCTCTTGTGAAATTGAAGTGATTAGAACAATGGCATAAAAAATGGTGGAAAAATTTGATAAATATTGGTTAGTGATACATAGTGTTATTGGAGTTGCTGTTGTACTTGGTCCTAGGTACAAGATGAGTGTATTGGAGTTTTATTTTGAAAAACTTTATAGAAACAAAGCTGAAGAAAAAATTGATAGGGTTGGTGTTAGCACCATAAATCTGCAATTTTTATTATTTATATAATTGCAGGGCACGTGGCATCCTCTTATTCATTTGGAAGTTAAAAGAAGTTATAGAGATGATGGAGAACATGAAGGACAAAGTGGATGAGTGGAAGGACACATGGCAAGACAAGAATGAAGATGGAAGAAATGGGTAGTTACTAAGTAGTTATTGCTGTATTTTTTCCTCTATAAATAGCCATTAATGGCTACATTGTAAAGGATCCAGAACTTAAATCAAAGACAATTGATTTCAATATTTCTTGTCATTTTCCTTATCTTATGAGTAGTTTAACATAGATTTATATTTCGAAGCATTTATTTTCAGCACTTTCATTTCGAAGCATTTCATGCACTTCCTTTTCGAAGCATAGGAGTAGAGGTAAGTAATTATTACTTTGATTGTTCACTCAATCGTCTTTCTCCATCTCCCTTTCTTCTTTTAATTTTTCTTTTCTCTACACTTTGGCAATTTTGAAGTCCTCTTTGTTGAGGCAAAAGAACCGTCAACACAATCGCTTGATAATTGGCTTGAATTTAATCTGTAAGGATTTTTCAATCCTTGCTGGCATGCTGGCATTTATAATATTTTCCTTCGTAGGAAAAATAAGCCAACATTTTTGGCACGCCCAGTGGGACTGCCAAGTGTAAGAAATGACAAACGATTTGGATTTTGCCATTCGAACTTGTCAATTTGAAATATATTGGCGTGAAAGAAAAATTTTGGATCTTCAAGAAGAGATCCATTTTCTTGATGAAATGAACTTTCATCCATTACAATATTATTTGATGGAAGAAAAAAGACACCATTTAATTGGAGAAATTCATCAACTTGATATGGAAATTCGCCAATGAAATGATGAGTTATCAACTCTCACTACCAAGTCATTAACTGAGGCTTTAATGGCCGGAATTGGTGAATTTTTTCAGAATTTTTCCATGGTTGAAAATAGCAAAAGCAAAGAGTTGATTTCATCAATGACTTGGGGGGTTCAAGAGTCCGTTTTTAAAAAGCCAAATTATGAAATTAACATAATGAAAGAGCATGTTTTTGAGCCAAATTTGGCTAAGAATGATGTTCCATGCATGGCTCGGGGGGTCTCAAAACCAATTTTTAGAGAGTCAAGTCATGAAAATAACATATCTATGGGTGATTTTCATAAGCCATTAATGGCTAACATGGAAAAACAACCCACTTTGCCAAATAATTATGAAAATCAATTCGGCAAAAGTCATGTTTTTAAAGCAAACATGGTCAAGAATAATGAACAAGCCACTGTTCATGAATTCAAAATTTTTGACATTTTCCAAGGTGTAAAAAAGTATGAATTTTCATGGCCACACTATACCATGACTTTTGTTATTCGAAATCCATTTTGGATTTGTGGATCACATCAAACGTTGACTTTGATGGAATGGCTAACAAATAATATTTCGTTATTGAAATATATTGGGCCAAAAATATGGTTGATCCATAAAACCATCATCATTTGGTTTTGTGGTTACCTTCGAAATATGTCCCAAGACACTTCGAAGCATGTTATTCATTGAAATATCATTTTATAGCCATTAATGGCTTGTTAAAATGCCAAACTAATTTCATAGTAATCCAACTCTTTGGATTTTGTATGAAGAGATGTTGTGAGCACTTTCGAAGGACGACTTTGATCCTTTAGTAACATATGTGGCTTTCGAATGGTGGTTTTGTTATCAATAAACACCTTCGAAATGTAACATGGGGCGAGAAAACTTTCGAAATGCGTATATCTCTTCAAATATATGTAAAATGGCAATTAATTAGTTGTCGAATAATGCCTATTTTTTGCATGATAAGTTGGTTCGAAGAACAACAGTTTTTGGTGTCTTCGAAGAATTAATAATTGGTTCGAAGCACAAAATTAATATTTTCATTAATTATGTATGAACCAGAACATACAAAATTTGAATAACCACAATGTTGGCCAAAAGTTGCTTCGAAGGCCCTTTTGCCATAATTTTGTAAGCTTCAAAGCACTCCATCTTGCATTAACAGCTTCGAAGAAATAATAATGGTGGTTGTGAATCTTCGAAGCTTTGCCGAATATTTCCAAGGATGTAATTTGTCCTTTGTCGGCACTTTCAACCTTCGAAAGATGATTTTGGTCCTTTATACTACCTTCGAAGCTTGTTACTAGTCCATAATAGCTAGCATTCGAGACATCTAGTCATAATTTCATACTCATTCGAAGCACTTCATTGGTACTATTACATCATTCAAAGCACTTTGTTGATATTATTCGAAGCATTTTATTGCTTAGATTAATCATGTGCTTGGTTCGGCCCTTCAAAAATTCAAATAAACATCATTTTTAAGGGCCGCGAGGGGTAATGTTAGCACCATAAATCTGCAATTTTTATTATTTATATAATTGCAGGGCACGTGGCATCCTCTTATTCATTTGGAAGTCAAAAGAAGTTATAGAGATGATGGAGAACATGAATGACAAAGTGGATGAGTGGAAGGACACATGGCAAGACAAGAATGAAGATGGAAGAAATGGGTAGTTACTAAGTAGTTATTGCTGTATTTTTTCCTCTATAAATAGCCATTAATGGCTACATTGTAAAGGATCCAAAACTTAAATCAAAGACAATTGATTTCAATATTTCTTGTCATTTTCCTTATCGTAGGAGTAGTTTAACATAGATTTATATTTCGAAGCATTTATTTTCAGCACTTTCATTTCGAAGTATTTCATGCACTTCCTTTTCGAAGCATAGGAGTAGAGGTAAGTAATTATTACTTTGATTGTTCACTCAATCGTCTTTCTCCATCTCCCTTTCTTCTTTTAATTTTTCTTTTCTCTACACTTTGACAATTTTGAAGTCCTCTTTGTTGAGGCAAAAGAACCGTCAACACAATCGCTTGATAATTGGCTTGAATTTAATCTGTAAGGGTTTTTCAATCCTTGCTGGCACGCTCGCATTTATAATATTTTCCTTCGTAGGAAAAATAAGCCAACAGTTGGTCAAATTTGTTATGATTTGTTGCAAGAGTATCAACACCTTGTTGGTATGGAGACCGATGTTGTTGTTGATTCTTCTATCCATTCAGAAATTGTTACAGAGACCCTTTCAAAGTATGATTTGTTTATTAGTAGAAAGAGAAGTAAAAAAATGAAGAATGTAATATCAGAGTTGGACCATTATCTAGAAGATGATGTTTTGCCAAGAACTTTAGGTTTTGATGTTTTGAATTGGTGGAAAGCCAATGGACCAAAGTATCTGACCTTACAGGCAATAGTTAGGGATATTTTAGCTATTCATGTATCCACTTTTGCTTCTGAGCTAGCATTTAGTACTAGTGAAAGGTTGATGAGTCCACATCATAGTAGACTTCATCCAAACACATTGGAAGCATTAATGTATACACAAAGTTAGTTATGGGCTGTAGAGATGAAAAGTAGTCAAGTAAATCTATATATTATTATTTCAATTTTATATTATTATGGAATAATTTCAATACTTAATTTATATAATTTACTTTTTAGGAAATTCAAAATTAGAATCGGTGGGCTATGCGACTATATATGATGATGATGAGCTCGACTTGGATAAGTCATGTGCCACTTTTGTATTAGTTGTCATCTTTTTTGTTTTAATTGTTAACATTTTTTACATCTTATTATTAATATTGATATATATATATATATTTTCATTTTGTTATTTAACAAGAATTCAAGTTGAAGAAGACAATGAAAGTTGTGGTTATATCAGAGTATTGGAGAAACAATGTTGTTGTGGATGTTGTTTTATAGAATTCAAGTTTTTTTTTTTTTTTTTTTCTTATCTTATGTTGTTTTATTGTTATAAAAGTATGTTTTTGTGGATGTTGCAAATGGTTATGCTACAGTTTGTTGTTATGTTATCGTGGATATGAAGGATGGATTTTATGAAATTATGCTTAGGGAATTATTTTGTTAAGTTTATGAGAATAGGTTGTTTTTATGGAAAAAACTTAATGTTAGTAAATGGTATTATATGAATTTGTTTTTTTCATGCCAAGGCAAATACGAGCTGCGTTCATTACAAACTTACATAAGAGTACATTCATTCATCAACCTGCAAACTGTTACATTCATTCAATAACTTCCAAACTGTTACATTCATTCTAAGGCAAGGACAATAAGTTTCCCATGACCACTGCCCTGTACAGTTGGAATATAATCTAGGAAAATACAATAACAGAGCAAAAAAATTTCTAGCTAACAAAAAAAAAAAAAAAGGATCAGGGATTTTTCGGGGCCAGGGAAACTCGATCCCTGTTAGGGGCAGGGGCAGGGGCAGGGGGGTGATGGATTCTCCGTCAAGGATCGAGAATGAGAAATTTTATGGTTTCGGGAATCGAGGACGGGGAGTGTAATCCTTGACCCCGCCCCGTTGCCATTCCTACTCCTATATCATTTTTTCACAAAGTTTTCAAAAAAATTTATGTATGAAATAAAATTTACTACAACTATTTCACTTCAAATAACGGAGGTGTTTAGGAGGTAGTTTGTGTTAAAATAACTTATTAAAAGATAAAATAGATTAAAATAATTAATAAGATAAAATATTATATTTAATTATAATTATTTTTTTTTCACAATTATCAAATCAATCACAAAAAAAAAATAAAAAGCAACCAACTTCTTAAATCTAACTATTTTAATCAAATTAAAATAATTAAAAAATTAAATAGCAAATTAAAATAGATATACCTCCAAACAAGGCCAACAACAACTCCATGCAGTTTCTCAAAGGGTATGGCTTCTATCCAGTCTGGGATCGGACTGGACCGTGCTGTTGGGCTTGTGGGGGCCTACCACGGGTCTTGTTTTGATAATCTAAACCGTTAATGTATAGAAATCATCGAGTACTATATGCTTGTAAAAAATCACGTTGATCGGATATCGATAGCTATATGATCAAATCAGTTTCGTATTAAAAAAATTGGACGGTGAACAAATTAACGATTCAGATTTCTATATGATCATATAGCTATTGATATCGATAGCTATGTACAACACTAATGCATTAAGTGATTTTACTGGGCATACATGATCAACTTAGTAATCTTACTTGTCCAACCTTAAGTGGTTTTCGATGATATAAAGATGTATTTACCTCTAGAGTTATGCTAAGAGAAGATTGTACTAAATCATTTTGGAAAGAAAAATTTATTAATGGATTACCCAGCTTATTTGCTCACAAGATTAGAGATGTACTTAGCCAACCCACTGGTGTTATTGAATATGATAATCTAACTTATGGTGATATAATTAGCACTATTCAAAAAGAAGGATTAAAAATGTGTATTGATCTCAAACTTAGTCAAAAAGCCACTAAAGATAAACATAAAGCTAAATATGAATTAGGAAATTTCTGTGAACAATATGGTTTACCTCCTGTTGCACCCTCTCGTAGGAAATCACATAAATACTCTAAACATAAAAATAAATCCAAATATTATAATAAATACAAAAAGCCTTATTCACCTTCCAAATTCAATGATAAATTCTATACCAAACCCAAGAAGAAACATCATAAGTCTAAATCATATCCGAAATCTAATAAAAATATTACCTGCTATAATTGTGGTCAAAAAGGTCATTATGCTAATAAATGTAAAGAAAAACAAAAACTAAAAGATAGAGTTAACCAACTCCAAATTAATGAAGAATAAAAAATTCAGTTATTTGAAATCTTTCAATTAAATCAATCCGATAATGATTCCTCTTATGTTCCTCCATCTACATCTAATTCCCCTTCCAATAGTGACTATTCTGATTCTAATAATCAAATTACCTTAGGATGTAATGATATTTGTTGTAAACCAGTTAAACAAATTTCTGTTCTTACCAAACATACTCAAGAAGAATCTGCTTTAATTGACTTAATTAGTAAATTAGATGATCCTAATTTAAAACAACAATATATTGATAAATTAAAAGCTTTATTACTTCAATCGGATACTAAACCCAAGTTTAATAAACCCATTATTAGTTTATCTAAGACCTTAGAAAAATTTAAAAATAAAACTAAAGAAATTACACTTCAAGATTTACAATCTGAAATCAACCAAATTAAACAAACTATCCGTGATCTTCATAATAAAGATAAAAAATTAGAAGATGAAATTATTATTTTAAAACTTAATCAAAGTTTGACTAATTTCCAACCTAATCCACATACATCACCTCACGAATCTGAACATAATTCTGACCCTGATTCTGATCATACTAATCCAGCCAAACTTATATTTGATAATCGCCCTCAACCTATTAACATTGAAGACAAACGATTAAACTTACTCAATAAAATCTATATGCAAAAATGGTATTCCAAAATTAAAATTATTGTCGAAGATTTTGAATTAGAGTTAGTTGCTTTAATTGATACTGGTGCTGATTTAAATTGTATTTAAGAAGGATTACTTCCTACTAAATATTATGAAAAATGTCAAGAGAAATTAACCTCTGCCGATGGTAGTAAAATGCATATCAAATATAAATTACCCAAAGTCCATGTTTGCCAAAATAATGTTTGTTTTAAAACCACATTTGTTCTAGTTAAAAATATGACTGATAGAATTATTTTAGGCACACCATTCATATCTTTGTTATATCCTTTTACCACTTCTAGTGAAGGAATAACTACTCATGTTTTAGGACAACCTGTCACATTTAAATTCTTATTTCCACTTGAAATGTTAGAATTAAATCAATTACAAGATTGTTCTATTTCTCATACTATTAATAGATTAACCCGACACATTAATTTTCTTAAAGAAGAAATTAATTATAAAAGAATTGACCAACAGTTAACTGACCCAATTCTAATTTCTCAAATTAGTGATTTTAAATTAAAACTTGAATCAACTGTTTGTTCATCTTTACCTACTGCATTTTGGCATAGGAAAAAGCATGTAGTTACTTTACCATATATTAAGAATTTTAATGAACGACAAATACCTACTAAATCTCGACCTATTCAAATGAATCATGAACTATTAGAAATGTGTAAAAAAGAAATTAATGAATTATTAAAAAATAGAATTATCAGTCCTAGTAAATCCCCATGGTCTTGTCTTACTTTTTATGTCAATAAAAATGCTGAATTAGAATGAGGTGTTCCTCGCTTGGTTATTAATTACAAACCCTTAAATGCGGTTCTAGAATGGATTAGATATCCTATTCCCAATAAAAAAGATTTAATTAAACGACTTAGTCAAACTCTTATTTTTAGCAAATTTGATTTAAAAAGTGGTTTTTGGTAAATTCAAATTCATCCTAAAGATCGATACAAAATTGCTTTTAATACACCTTTTGGTCAATATGAATGGAATGTCATGCCATTTGGTTTAAAAAATGCTCCTAGTGAATTTCAAAACATAATGAATGACATATTTAATCCGTTTAGCCATTTTTCAATTGTTTACATTGATGATATATTAATTTTTTCAAAATCCATTAGTGAACATTGGAAACACTTAACTGCATTCTTTTATACAATTAAAAGTCATGGTTTAGTCATTTCTGTTCCTAAAATTAAATTGTTTCAAACTAAAGTTAGGTTTTTAGGTTATGACATTCACCATAATACTATTCTGCCAATTAGTCGCTCCATTGAATTTGCTTCCAAATTTCCTGATGAAATTCTTGATAAAACCCAATTACAAAGGTTCTTAGGTTCCCTTAATTACATTGCTGAGTTCTATAAAGACCTTAGGAAAATCTGTCAACCTTTGTTTGATAAGTTAAAGGATAATCCTTCTCCTTGGTCTCCTACTCACACTGCCATTGTTCAACAAGTTAAACAATATGTTAAGACTCTTCCTTGTCTTGGTATTCCTACTGAGAATTCATTCAAAATTATTCAAACTGATGCTTCTGATATTGGTTATGGTGGTATTCTTCTTCAAAAAATCACTCCTCAATCTTCTGAACAAATTGTTCGTTATCATTCTGGTGTCTGGAATAAAGCACAATTAAAAAAGAAACTTTGTCCACTGTTTTGTGTATTCAAAAATTTCAAGATGATATTTTAAATCAAAAATTTTTACTTCGTGTTGATTGCAAATCTGCTAAATATGTTTTGGAAAAAGATGTTCAAAATCTTGCCAGTAAACAAATTGTTGCCCGTTGACAATCTATTTTAAGTATTTTTTATTTTGATATTACTTATATACCTGGTTGTCAAAATTCCCTTCCTGATTTTCTCACCCGGGAATTTTTACAGGGGGGTAAGGGATTAGTGCTACTCCACATATTCCATATTTAAAAACCCAAATTACCCATTACCAAACCCTGATCCACCAAGTTAACCACCGTATTAACCGTCTCAAATCAGCTCGACCAACTACCAAAAGAGCCCAATACATCAATTACCATCAGATTAAAGCCCGTCGTACTCTGCGACATGATTATTACAATCATTTACATTATTACCAAAATTATCTTGATCTTCTTTCTGGTTGTTAATCTTTGCTACTAATCATTGTTTCTTGTTTAAACAGATGTCTCGCCCAAGGCCTCCTTCTAGGGCTTTGGTCCCATCCTCCAGTAAACCTAACCAACTCATTGTCCCTCCTCCTTTGGAATCAATCACCCAATCTCATTCACTTGAAATGGGTAACCGTTATCACACTCTTGGTCATATTTATCGACCTGATTACTCATCTGCATTGGCTTCTGATCCTTTTGCCTCCAGCCAATCTGTTTCAGTTACTCCACTCCCAATTAACCAAGTCAGACCATCCCGAACCGAGTATACCAAATCACATGTTACTAACCTATTCTACAAAGAACCTAGTCACCCAAAGAATCAAATCATCAATGACATTGCTAAATTCCATTTTGGCTCTGGATGCCATTTCATCCTTTCACATCCAGAGAAAACACTTTCCTATTACAAAGACATTCTGCTCCATCACCATTCCATTTTGATCAAACCAATCCAGGATCGAGTTTATGCTTACAAGATCCTGTATCATTCAATTTATATTCACAACATTGTATCCTTAGCTGAATGGGGTCCTCCTAATCAGCTTCGAGATCTCCCTGGTCACTCCATTCAATATAACTACCATGATTACGTTGATGCCTGGTTCAAGATTTTCTTGTACCAAAATGAAACCTTTAGTCATTCCTGGTTCATATCCTTTGATCAAAAGTTTAAATCCGAATTACTAACCTGGTTTCTGAGATGGTGGACTCACTACGGTGCTATTTCAGATATCCTTCCTAGTCCCCTTAGTGACATAATTAATTATTTTGCCTCTGTGTACCCATTCACTGCTCATCAACGACAATTTCCTTTATTGCTCATTTTTATATCCAAATACAAAATTCCATGGATATTTAAATGGCATTATGGGATTGATGATAATATAATCACCCGTCAACACACAGTCAAATGGTGGGCTAAGTATAATGTGCCCAGAATTCTTGAAATTGTTCAAGAGGAATTCCCACTTGATCAATGTGCTCCAACTCCTGCTATTGCTCAAAACCAGCAGAACCCAACTGCTGCAACAATCAGCCAAGGAAGTCAGCCCAGTCTTCCTCCAATCAATCTTGGAAGCCCCTCATCTAGTGGTTCCAAGCCCAGGTCAAGCAAGCCCATTAATAAATCCAAGTCCAAAGTTGTTGCTGCTCAGCCGGCCCAATCCAAGTCCAAATCAAAGTCCCAAGTGCAAGCAAAGCCCATTTCACCTCCTACTCAGCCTAAAGTCAAATCCAAGATTAAACCCAAGTCATCCAGAGAAGAGATGCTCCAGTTAGCCCGCCAACTTGTGGATCAAGCTCAAGCCCAATCAACCGATACAGACAGTGCAGATAAAGGTTCAGAAAGTGTACACTCTTCTGAAGAATCAACTAATCAATTTTCTGGTCCAGAGTTTCAAGATGCTCAGGACCCATTTGCCTGATCAACATAGGATTCCCTATAAATACAAATTAGCTTCAATCAATACTCTTCTGAGAAAAGCTGCTAATTTGTATCTATATTGATTCCTATATTCACATGTTCCACCGAAAGTAATGAATAGTAAAAGTTACTATTCACTTTTACTGTTCACTTTCACTATTCATCCAGTCAACTTTTGTCTAAAGCTGCTCAACTATTCACCCGTGTTTCTGCTCCACCGAAAGCATCCGACAGCATCTTCTTCACCCCATGCGCTGCCAGCTGCTTTCATCAATAATCGGAGTCACAAGATTACTGTATCTTCTTTTAGTCACATGTTTACTGTATTTTCCTTTTCTATATATTGCAAGCAATTAGAACTCAGTCGGCACTCTTCAATTTTTGAGAAATCTATATTCTGAAAAACCAGAGAGCTCTGAGTGAGAATTACCCCTTCCTGTTTGTAACTCAATTAAGATCCTTGCAGTTGCTACAATTGTAATTGTAAGTTATTTTCTGCATATTAATTTTAATTTACGTATTTAAGTTTTATTGATTATTTTAATTACTTTGGTTTAAGTGCTTTTAATTACTTTGGTTTAAGTGCTTCCAGTTCTGTATTCATATATTCTTTATCTTTGATTTCTTAATTCATATTCTTCATCTGCGTGCTACTTCCGCGTCAATGGTATCAGAGCCATGTGTTGTTGTATCCTGTTTCTAACTGCTTTGTTTCTTCCAATTAATCCCTTCTATTGTTCACTTGATTAATCTGGTTTTCAGTTCGTCTTAATCACCCACAAGATCAGTCTAGGTTTATCCACCAGGTTTAAGTCACCCACTTTCATCCTCTGTCCAGAGTAAGTCCTTAGGAATAGGTAGTGTTGGACATTTCGAATAGGGTCTGTACTCAAACCTCTTTGGTCTGTGATAACCTGACCAGAATAGGGTCTGTATTAAGACATCTGGAAAACTGATTAATTAACAAGAACAATGAATCGATTATTTAGAAGTAACTCATCAGTCAGTTCTAAGTCAACAACGTTGCCCTCAATACCTAATCAAGGATTAGTCATAAATGAAGAAGATGTTGAAATACAAAATGATTACATTAATACAGGATGGAATATACCAAAATTGCAAATTAAAGAAATTTATAAAACTACTTTTTTACAAAATGTTTTTAAAGTTGCCTTACATGTTAAAACTATTGAACAAATATATGCTTTAGAAAAACCTCGAGAAACTTGCCAATTATTTGATGCTAAATTAATTAAAAGACATTTGAATAATGGTTACAATTTTATGCATATTGGTCTCATTCAAGTTGGAGTTAATCCCTTAACAATTGTAGGTAAAAATACCTCTATTTTATTATGTTTACGAGATGCTCGTTTTCTTAATTACAATGACAGTTTAATGGGTATGATGGAAACTGGTCTTCATAAAGGTTCAGTACATTTTAATTGTTTCCCTGATTTTACGCTTAGTTTACGCGATCCGCATATTTTAGATGCTTTAACATTAAATATTCAATTACATGGTTAACTTGGTGGATCAGGGTTTGGTAATGGGTAATTTAGGTTTTTAAATATGGAATATGTGGAGTAGTACTCATCCCGTCCGATCAACGTGATTTTTTACAGGCATATAGGACTCGACGATTTTTACATATTAAACGGTTCAGATTATCAAAACGAAACACGTGGTGAACCCTCACGAGTCCAATAACACGATCTAATATCGGACTGGACAGAAGCTATTCCCCTTCTCAAAAGGGTTTCAATCAACCCAACCTCCTTTTGACAAAATGACAACACGTGTCGTTGTCACATTTCTTCCAATTTTTCTCGGCACCAACTTTTGACGAGAAAACAAAAAGAAAATCAAAGCAAGAAAAGAAAGTAGACATCTGTCTTTGATTCCCTTCCTATGAAAAATCTTAGACAAAATTATTACTTGCTCTAGATCCTATTGACCATTCTATCTCAAGCACGTAATGGGCACGTGCCCTGCTTAGAATAAGGGCGTGCCTCTCACGACCTATCCATGCGCGTTGTTTTAATGCTTTATTTCTTCATCATTTAAATGAGATTGAATTTTACATTTTAATAGAATCTATAATTTTGTTTTAATTAATAAACTGTATTTTTTTTTAATTCTTGTAATATATGAACAAAATAATTTGATTTAATTATAGTTTATTTTATCAATTATCAAAGGATATTATTTTAATCTGTTAATTTTAAAAGTATACATTTAAATTTATATACTATTAAAAAAATATAAATACCTTTAAAAAAAAAAAAAAGAAGAAGAGTGAAAGTGAGAGAAGCAAAAGCACAATTTAAAAGTTAAGAAAAAATAATATTTAATGACAATTCCAAATAACTTTTTTTCATTCTCTCTAATGATTGTAACCATTTTATGCTCTCTCTCTCAACGACTTTATATGATTTATATTTACATTTATTTCGACTTAAAGTATTAAAGTGATCTTATTATAATTGACAAGGTCATTATCCATCATCATAATGAAAATGTGTTAGCAAAAAATAATTAGCCCTCCGTCAATATTTTTGGTATGTAAAATTTTAATTTTATCAATTTATAAAGTATTATTGATTCCAACAATGATTACTATGATCAATTATGGAGATCACTTTAATGTATATTGATAAATAAAATAATTTGCGAAGTAATTTATTCAGAAGTGATTGGTAGCTCGAAAGAGAGGCTCCCGAATTCCCCCGAATTCAAAAACGATGTCGTTTTTTGATTTTTTTTTTTTTTTGATTTTTTTTTTTTCAATCAGAAAAGAAGAGGAAGAAAGAAGAAGAAAAGAAGAAGAAGGAAGAAGAAGAACTGGAGGGGCCAACATCAACCGGGAAGAAGAGAAGGAAGAAGAAGAAGAAGAAGAGCTGCGACGATCGGCCGAGCTGCGATGATTGGATGAGCTAAGGTGGGGCTGTGACGATCGGCGGCGGCGGAGGCGGAGGAGGGGCCCTCTCTCTCTCTACATTCTCTCTTCTCTTTCTCTTTCTCTTTCTCTCTTTCTCTTTCGGGCTGTTCGGGAGACTCAAAATCGGGAGAAAAATCATTTTTCTAATTTATTATCTAACGTCGTATGTTAAATATTGCATTTTTGTAAGAAAAAAATGGAAAAATTATAATTCAGTGCAATTTTTTAAAAACAATTTCATATAAGTAATCAATTTTATAAAAACTAATAATTATAATTATAATTTTTTTATTAATCTTTAATTATTTTATAAAAGATTCACAGAAAAATAATTTCCAAAAAAAAAAAACACAAAATATACTGATCAAAAGTATGATTTAGCCCTGTGACAGTCTTTCACCTTTGCTCTGTCCCTCTCCTTCTCTCTCTCTGTCTCTCTCTGTATGTGGCACACGTTTTTGTCGGTGAACTTATTAGCTTCACTTCACTCAGTGCCAACAGTTGCATATCTCTTCAATTTTTCGGAATCATGTGATTCTCTCTAATTTTCTGTTTCTGGGTATGTGTTAAATTTGTGTTCTTTCACACCCAATTGTAACCCAACAAGTAAAGTTTTCGGTGCATTCAAGTCTTTAATCTAACAGGTCTTCTTTCACAGCAGCAATGGCGGGTGACCCATGAACATTTTAGTATCATCAGCTTCATGCAATTGCTATATTGAACCAGAGTGAGCACTGTAAGAGCTTAATATCTGACAACCCACTTTCAATTTCGCTTTATTGCTTCATGGTATGTCAAAATTCTTGTTCATTCACTTTGTTTTTGCTTTGATTTTTCTTCGAGTAGTTGACATGCAATGTTTTGTAGATGAACATTTGTTGTTTTTTAATCCAATTTGTTGAAATTTTAGTTATGATCGGTGAGATTGGGTCACTGTTCAGCTTACTTTGAAGAGCATTGATGGGGGTGGAGTTGACACTTTACATTTTAGCACATGCCAGTTCATTTTTTAGTTATTTTTTTCCTGATAAAATGAAGTTTTTAAGTAATTTGCCATCAATTGAAGGTGATCAGCCATAGGATCATGTGAAAATCTCAATACACGAGGATCCAGATATGATCTTTGTGTTGAGAGTGCAGAGTGCATTGGGATAGAATCCCGAGACATGATCTTATTGAGAGTACATTGAGATATAGAGATTTGCGGACACATATTCCGCGCTAGACATAGATGTAATCCAAATGTTTGCATATAGTTGTGAACAAAATGATCTCATATGTAATTGTGAACATTTTGTCTCACATGTGTGCATTCGGTGTGCGGACTTTATGTGCTCCTAAACTTTTTGCAAGGCCACTGATATGGCAAAAAAAGTTAGGTTGCTTGTTACTGTACATTCATTAACTTCTTTACTTTTCTTGATTGATAAATTCTCTATCTTAAAGTTCAATTTACAGTTATTTTTGTTAAGACCAAGGCATGTTTTTGTTAAGTGGTATGTAAACAATCCAAACTTACTGATCTTGCACCTTTAGGTGTGTATTTCTTCCGACTTCTCTCTGCATGGACTTTCAATTTTATTTTATTTTATTTATTTTTCTTGTCTTGCTTATAACACCGACCGACCAATTGGAGATTAAAATCCCTCTCAGATTTGATCGTATAAGTCTACAATCTTCCATTGTACTTTCATTTGTTTTTCTAATATTAGCTGCTAAATCTGATTGAGTCTGTTTGTGTGGTTGCCTACCTCCCCTACCCCAGTTGCCACAACCTCCCCTCACCTGCCAGAACACACGCATGCCCTTAAACCTCCCACACAGGGGCAAGGTTAAAGGCATAGATGTAATTTAAAAATATTAACAATTCAATTTTAATTTTCTTTTAAAAATCAAATTTTGCACATGACATGTTAATTTACGTGGAAAACGCCATTTTCTCACTTTGTTATCCACCACAACGGGGTTTAGCGTTACAAAGCAAGCTTGACGGGGCACTGTGTTTTTTGACCTAGCTCCGTGGGATAAAACTGTAATTTACCCAGTATTTATCTATATCACAAATTCCAGTGATATGGACGAAATCCTTAATGAAGCACCTAAACAAATCATCAAACAGTAACTTAGAAATTTTCTCAGTTAGGAGAGAAGTTCAAGTACCAATCAAATAACTCCGATTGCATGCATTGTCTCTCCTCTACTGTCTTCCTAAAGCAGTAATAATCAAACTATGTTTTTTTGGTTCATGTTTGTCCAAGTTTTCTTTGGAACTTGAATGTGTACATAATGGTTCCTCTTCTTTGAATGCCACGTCGTTGACATGGTTCTAAAAACGTTGACATTTCAATTTTAGTCTGCCAAATAGAGTGAAATCATGGACAACAAGACATGGCTTTGGAGGAAAAGATCATCGGAGAAGACAATTGTTGCAATTACTAAATCAGATTTCTCTTCAAAAGGAAATGAAGAAGAGGTAATGGACTGTTAGTCGGTCTCAGTGCATGTAAAAAAGAAAAATTGCCCTACTTCTCATTACATACCAGAGGCGTAGATCTGATTTGGAACATTGCTAATGTTTCAATTTATTGATTTACTCAGATAGAAATGTTTTATGTATGAATTGCAGATGCTTCCAACTGAGAAAGAAATCAGTCTGTTGAGATCATTGGAAACTTTAGACGAGAAGTTAGCATCAGTTCTCTGTGAGAGTAACGCTAAAGATGACCTTCTATCAAAACATGCAAATATGGCAGAAGAAGCCATCAAAGGTGATTACTGTTTTCTTTCTTTCTTAACATTACTTCACTCTGTGTGGTTCGGATTTATAGCCAGTTGTCTTTCTGACAATCTTTTTGATCTTTGTTTTCTTCAATGGTGTATTCTCTTTTAGGCCGGGAAAAGGCAGAGGCAGCGGCAGTGTCTCTAAAACAAGAACTTGACAAAGCTTTACAGCAGAACGTAGCTTCAAATGAAAGGTTAACTCAGTTAAATGCTGCATTGAAGGAATCGATGCAGCAATCAACTTCTCTTCGAGAAGAACATGAACAAAGGATTTGTGATGCTGTTATGAAAACATCGAGAGAATTTGAGAAGTCTCAGAAAAAATTAGAGGAAAAAGTAACCCAAAAAAGTAAAAGGCTGGCAAACTTAACAGTTGAGAACACTCGCCTGAGTAAAACCCTCCTGATGAAAGAGAAACTGATTGAAGAGCTAAGTAAACGCGTGTCTCAGGCAGAAGCAGAGTTCAATACACTAATGGCCAGACTAGATTCCATAGAAAAAGAAAATGCTTTTCTCAAGTATGAGTTTCGCATGCTTGAGAACCAGCTTGAGATTCGAAATGAAGAGATTGAATTTAACCGTCAATCTGCCGATGTGTCACACAAGCAACACATGGAGAGTGTAAACAAGATCAAAAAATTGGAAGTGGAATGTCAGAGATTACGAGTCCTAGTGCGGAAACGATTGCCGGGTCCCGCTGCTTTGGCAAAGATGAAGAATGAAGTTGAAAGTCAGGGAAGGAATCAGTCAGAGATGAGGAGGAAGTTAAATCCTGTCACGGGAAGTTTGATTGTCAGAGACAGCACTCTACAAAACCCTCCTGACATGCCCAATAAGAAGATCAGTTTCTTGATTGAGCGGTTGTGTGATATGGAAGAAGAAAACAAGAAACTCAAAGAAATTCTATCCAAGAGAGATGATGAACTCCATTCTTCACAAATTGTGTGCACCCAAACAGCTTCCGAATTATCAAAGGTTGAAGTTCAGCTCGGAGAACTTTCAAAACGTCAAAAATCTGTGGAGTTATCTAGATGCAGTCCTATAGCAAGAGAGCTCTTTCCAACACCAAGTTTTGGCATCAGCAATGATGAGACTAACCATTCTGAACCATGGGCTTCTGCTTTAATTTCAGAACTAGACTGTTTCAAAAATCAGAAACCCAAGAATCCACATGAACACACAACTTTTGGAGTTTCGGACATGAGCTTAATGGATGACTTTGTTGAGATGGAAAAATTAGCAATAGTCACCGTTGGTACACCACTGGGAACTTCTTGTGCTTCTCCAAATACAAGTATAGATTCAAGAGGTAAGGAACTAGTTCCAGTGCTACAACGACAGTCCAGTGACATTGAACAGGAAATCCAAACAAAAGATGTATCAACTGAAAAAGGCTACGATTGGCTTCAGGATGTTTTGAATTTGATTTTAGATCAAACCCGTACATCAAAAAGAAGTTTTGATGATCTTCTTGAGGATATTAGAATAGCTTTAACGTACATGAAGAGTTCTTGTGCTAGTGAAGTTAACAGGGAAGAAAGTTCAAAGGAGCCTGGAGGATCTTACTCGACCGCCATTAGTGGCTACATCACTTGGAAATCTCCATATACATCACCAAGGGTGGGTCCACTCAATGGAGTTCCTCATAGTGACACCTCGGTGGAAGAAACGAGCAGCCAACATATACAACCTAATCTGAGTAGGTCAATACTTAAGATTATTGAGCTTATCAGAAGGATGGATCTAACATGCTCAAAGAACTGTTATGTTCCAGATAATGGTTCAGAAAGAGATCGGGTTTCAGACTACTTGATTCATGTTTTCCAATGGAGAAGTGCGGAACTGAGCACTGTTTTACAGCAATTTGTCTATACTTGTGACAATCTGTTGGATGGGAAGGCCAAGTTTGAAAACTTTGCTGCGGAATTGGCATCTGCATTGGACTGGATTATAAACCACTGCATCATCTCTCAAGATGTTTCGTGTGTGAGAGATAAAATCAATAAGCATTTGGGTTCATATAATTCACCAAACACAGGTGAACTTGATATGTTTGAAATGGAGAAGACCCAATCTGATTTGCGAGAGGAAAATAAGGGACTAAAAGACAAGTTTAAGAGTATGGAGTCCTTGCGGAAAGAGTTAGAAGCAGGGCTAAGGTCGGCAAATGATAAGAATGAATCCTTGATGAATCAACTTCGGGAATCAGAGCAAAGTATTGGACACTTGCAGTCGGAACTAAAAACTTTGAAAGAATCAAAAGGCATAATTGAAGATCAGATTGAAAATCAAAAGCTTATTAATGAAGATCTTGATACCCAACTTAATCTTGAGAACATTAAACTAAATGAGGTTCTTCAGAAGTTATCAACTCTCGAAGTAGAACTGGAAGATAAAAGTCACTGTTGTGAAGAATTAGAAGCGACATGCCTTGAGCTTCAACTCCAGATGGAAAGGTACCTACTATTTTCTTGAGCTCTTGTTTTCCGAGCAATTTAAACAAGAATTTTTCTTAATGATTTATGAAATATTTGAAACATACAGTGTTACCAACAAGGAAGCTCCAAAGGAGAGCATAGACCAGGAGGAAAGGCTACTTAAAACTGTAAGTTCCACTTCAATTGACAAAAACAACATTATTGTCTCCACTAGTTTCTTGTAAGAAAGAGAAAAACAAAAAGAAAAAAAGAAGAGAAAAAGTGGAAGGTATGTACTCTGCAATGCTAGGGAATTTAGGTCAGTATAAATGACCACAGGCGAAATACATACACATGGTGCTCTTTATTTCACTCCACTCTACATTACAGGCCTGAATGTGATCTATTAGGGCCTCGTTTGGGTATTCACTTTTTAGTGGCCTTTTGGCTTTTTGATGAGGTGGAAAAAAGTTAATGTGTTTGGAAATGACTTTTTTTACTTATATTGAAACCGAGAATTATGGAGATGTTTGACCTTTTTTTAAAGTGACCTTTGGCTCTCTCTCTCTCTCTCTTTTTTTTTTGGGGGTGCTTTTTAGCTATTTTATCCAAAAAGTCAAGTTGCCAAATAGGGCTTAGATTGAAGGTGCGTTAAATATCGTGTTGTGCTTGTATATGCACAAGCATGAAGGGCGGACCTGACATTGGGGTAAAGCTACCCCATGGTGACCTGGTGGTCACGGGTTCGAGTCGCGTTAACAGCCTCTCCATTTGCGGGATAAGGCTGCGTATATCAACCCTTCCTCAGACCCTGCTTAAGCGAGAGTTTCTTGGACTGATTACACCAGTATATGCACAAGCATGAGTTTTTTTTTTTTTTTTATTCCTTTTCGCTCTAAAAATTTTATGGTTGGATATGTTTACTAGTATCCCAACACAAGTGACTTGAGACCAGTTACCCTTTCTCAATTGAACGAATATAACATATGTTAGTGTATTCGGATTACTAACACAGGCTTATGACTAGGAACCTTTTAAGAATTCATGTACCTAAAAATACACGTCTCTTATTTTTGACACTCAAGAATATGTTTTCTCAACTTTAATTTATGGACTTAGCATGTAACTATAATGTACAATATAATCATGAAAATAAATAATAAACTTGTTATTTTATTAAATAAATGAAGAGACTGTTTTACAAAAATACTCCGAACCACATCTTCTAAGCCAACTTGTTGGTCTGATTTTTGCAGGGCTGGGAGATCACAACCGCTTCTGCAAAGTTGGCAGAGTGCCAAGAGACAATCCTACACCTGGGGAAACAGTTAAAGGCACTGGCTTCGCCAAGAGAAACTTCAGTTTTTAACAACGTTTCTACCACCGCCACCGCCGCCACTGCCATTGCCATCAACAATATGAAGAAGTTAAGCCAGCGGTCATCCCTGCGTGATCGAATGCTAGCAGACGATCTGACGTCCCCAAAGACAAGGCAAATTATTAGCACCATAGAAGCAACAAAACCGTCTTTTCTCTACTCCAACAATTTTAGCACCTTGTGTGCTCCTAGTGTCCCAGTTGCACCTCCAGAAGTTGGTTCACTGGCGATTGTACCGAGTAAGAAACGGGGAGGGGTTGGTTTTCTGAGGAAACTACTACTGAGAAAGAAGAGAGGGAATAGCAAGAAGACATCTCAATCCTTTGCTGCATAACATATTCACAATGAAGCAATAAAAACCATCAACATCAAGACTGACTTGCCCATGGTTTTGGATTTTGCTCATCCTTACTTGTCTATGGTTTTAGTTTTTACTCATCCTGG
Source organism: Camellia granthamiana (assembly GCA_036172215.1). NCBI lineage: Eukaryota > Viridiplantae > Streptophyta > Magnoliopsida > Ericales > Theaceae > Camellia > Camellia granthamiana. The sequence continues at coordinate 139,439,124 of CM069908.1, forward strand.
CTTTTGGTTGGAAATAAGAGGTGTATGTGTCTTCAGCTTACTTTGTGAGAGAGAGAGAGAGAGAGAGTTGACACATTTGTTGACACATTTGCTTATCTATAAGAGTGTTTGTAGTTTACAAAGCAATGCCATAGCATGTGTGCAGGGTGCAAATCTATAGCAATACAAGATGATGTGTATATATATACATGTTTTTGCATGAATAAGGCTGCATTGCACTTCAAAGACACTAGGTCGGGCGTAGTTCGGGCATTGTGGCTGGGTTCATCGGGTTCATTGTGATAGTATATCAACCCCTTCCCCGTCACCATCTAGCGAATGAGAGAGAGAGAGAGAGCTTAGCTTCAAAGTCATGCTTAATCCTCTACGCACCAAACCCTCTTCATGACAAATTCTCAAAAATCCAAATATTGATATACTATTACAACCCCTATTCCTCCAAAACTGTTTTCAGAGCTCTACGAAGCATGATCAGGACAATTTTAAAGAATAAGATACCAATATGATTATCATATGTTAGAATTTATTTATTTATAATTTTTAGTATTATATTATATTTAAGCTCAAAGAATAGTGAAAAGTAAATCTTTAAGAGTAATTATTATATACTAGTTTAAGAGATATGTCAATATTCAATTTATTTTTTTCAATAGATGTGTCAATTAAATAAAATTTGAAAAAATAAATAAAATAAAAATAAAATATTACTTTAATGTTATTATCTTTTTCTTTGGTTAAAAACTCATAAATTTACTCATAATATAAAATATAATTCATTCATAGAGTGAGCTCACAACAAGAAAATAAATTCTAAATCATCAACCTAAAATTTTTGAACAATTTCGGGTATTTTTCTTGATTCATAGACTTTTTTTTTCCCGAGAAACTTGATTCATGGACTTACTGATCAGAGAATATTGAAAAAGTATTCTTCTATTTATTCTAACAATTATAGTCTAATAATATGCAAAAATTATTACAATTTCAATTTCACAATATTTTGGATAACGTGACCTAGAGTGTCAAAAAGTATCCAATACTCCTCAAAATTAACATCAAGTATTGGATGCATTTAAAAAATATACATATTCTCCGAGTATCCGAAAAGTGTCCGTGGAAGTAACTGTGGTTCAAAGTTACGTGTTACGGATTGGGCGCTTGTCATCTTCCCAAAAAATCGATTCCACGAGTAGTACTGCATATTCCGTGAATTGTGCCCACGGACCAGCCCATGAAATGCGATAGGGATTTACCCTGCCTGCCTTACTGCTCATAAACTAATGCGCTTGCAAGGTGCATGGTGTAAAACTCGCATCCCTAATGAGTCGGTACGTGACACAGGACTCAATTCAAGTTCCAAACTAGCTTCTATCTGTGGTTCTACTACATTTTTTTTGTAAAAATTTGGAGGTAGTCTAAATTTAACTCTCTTCTTTGATGTAAAGCGAATCATCTTCTTCAAAACAGTTCGATTCCATAGGTAAAATTTAGCCGACATGCATGATGACTTAGTTCATGATTTTGATGCAGCAGCCTTCTCAGCAGCTTGCTTCATATCGAGGAGGGCATCTTCAAAACACTTGGCTACAACTTCAGGATCAGGTATAATGTCTTTGGCTACCATGATTTGCATGTCAGCTCTTCCTGCATAACTCACCATGTGCATTGTGATTGCCTGCATATTACCCCCAACAACAAAAATGATATTCAAAATTCCCATTATTCAATCAAATTCTTATTAGAGTACTGCTGCTATTTGTCCCCCACCAAATTGCTTTGGACCCATTTATTTATTTTTAATTACAATTTTACTTCATCACAAAATTCCAATTTTTATCCCCATCTCTACCTTTCCAAATCTTAATCCTAACTCTATCCCTATCCCCACCCCCCACCAGCTCCAACCACCACTCTCTTCCACCCATCCCCCAACTCCGGCAACCCTCTATGCCCATCCCCCGGCTTCTACAACCCTCCCCTGCCTATCTCCAACCCCTCCGCACCCTTGCCTGCCCCTTCCTAACCCATTCCCACCACTGCACTACTGGGGTCTACTGCGAGCCCCCCCTCTCTCTCAGAGGTGAGGCTGCTGGAGTGTGAAGGGGCTGCAGGGGGTGGGGTCTTGCAGTGGGGGAGGCAGGTTGCAGTTGGAGCGATGACCAGAGGTGAAGGTGGGGCTGGGTTAGGGTTTAAGGAATGAGGGTAGAATTGGGAATAAGATGAGAGTCCAAGGAAAAAAAAAAAAATCAAAATTTGCTGGTGGGAGTCCAAAAACAATTAGTGTAGCCCGTAGGCAAATAGCAACACTCATTCTTCTGCCATCGACTGTTCTAATGCTTTTGTTTTAACAGAAGTTCTATATATTTGGATCATGGATTTAGGTAGATATTTGGAAAAAAAATATATTTTTTGAATGAAATACAAGTTAAATTCTCCCCCCCCCCACCCCAAAAAAAAATTCTCTCACCTTTCCCTTTCTTTTTTCCAAATACCTACCCAAATTAATGATCTGACAGTATCCAGAATGATTTGCAAAGGGAAATCAGAGATTGAGTTAAGAAGCTGTACATGGGGAAGGCTAGTGTTGGTCACCCTTATGTAAGTCACAGGATTGCCCACCACAGTAATCTCCTCTCGTGGGCCAATCACATTCGAGATTGTAAAGGTTGTGTTACATACAATCCTGTAATTAAGCCAGCTTGCAAGCTATGAAACAAAAACAAGAGCCTTATTAACATATGACAAAAGAAAACAAAAAATAAAAGGACTCTTCTCTAATATGAAATGCACCTTTGCTCCGAAACAGGACATCACCAAATTCCCTATTTTGTATGAGAAGTGAGCCTCTAAAGATAGTTTTTTCCGGTCAATCATTGCCTTAGATCTTTCTACATATTGTAGAGGATCAGCACCGGCTTGATGATAATAAATAGGTAAGAGCATCATACCGAATTTGTTACCCCACTGTACACTAGAATTGCCGTCCATCAATTTGGAGAGATCCTGATCAACATCGCCAGTCGTTTCAATTCAAGCCAAAATATTTAACTTATTTGATGATGCATTTTTAAACCATCACACAAAGAAAACGAGGAAAGAGAAATGAATTGACCTGTAATCCTGGTTGTTTCCTCAAATTAACCATGGCTACGCCAGTCAATTGAAGCCCATCTTGCAAAGCTAGGTGAGGCAATTGAACTCAATTTAATTAAGGTGTGACTAAACTTACTAAAATTTGATTAATTTGGCTGTAAAATGCTAGTGGACATCAAAATAAATTTTACCTTTTGGTGATCGGATATCCAAATATCTTGATAGCCCAGATGAAATAACCCCGAAAAGCACATCATTAATGGTCTGCATTTGTTCTAGAATAGAATAGTATGAGCAATGGGAAAGAGTGTTTGAAAGCTATAATTAGCATGTTTATAACTCTTAAATTCATAGTAACTAACACTGATAATGTATTAGTGTGAAACGAAATATTTGGGCATAAAAAAGGAAAATTCATAGTAACACTGATAACCCTACCTTAGAGGGGTTACTAGATGGTTGGTAGTCTCACTTTTCCACAAAAAAAAAAAAAAAAAGGGAAATATTTTTCTAGATGACTGCTGTGAATTGGATCTTTTGGCATAAGTTTTTGGTTTCAAAACCCAAAAGTTTCAAACCCAAAACTTCCTAGTGAGAAACTCTCTCATTTTTTGATTTTGAGGTTATGTACCACATCACCAAACATTTTCAATTGACTCAACAAAACAAATCCCAACATAGGAATGCAGCCATACTAAAAGAGGATTGACAGCCCAAAGGAAGAAGCCTTGGTTATTTATGTCACTAAAAAGACTCAACTAATTTACTTATAATAACATGACATGTTACGTATCAACTTTTTGGTTTATCACAAATTCAATCATGACTCAATTCTCTTGTCATGTCATTGTAGAGCGAATTATGAGTTTCTAACATTCCTCTTTATAATGGCATTTTTCTCAATTAGGATTTCCAAATTACTTTTCAAATCCAATAGGGGCAGATTTTAGTTGTAGGACAATAAAGAGAGAAATTAAATGAAATGCATGGGGCCCAAAGCGCGACATCCTTTACAAAACAACTAACTCTACACCAACTACTTTCAATATCAATTTAATGAGAAATTTTTAGGTGCAGATAGGGTAGATACCATGTGGTACTTTTCTCTTCTCTCATTGGTTGAGTGAGTGGAGGCTACATTTATGTGTTGAGTGATGAAGAGACAACATGGGAGGCCATAGTGGTTGTGATTGGTTGAAGGCACCATGTGGCATGTCACGTGGTACACTATCTGCACCCAATAATTTTTCCAATTTAATGGAGGGGTTGGAGGCAATAGCTAGCAGTTAAGAGTACTCTCAACTCTAAAACATTTAAAACTCTTACAATCTTTCCCCCTTATGCATAGTTTATCAATTTTTTAAACACCCTTATTTTGTTTTAAGTGAGTATTTTACTCCAAGCTCCTTATGACCAGCACCATCTTTTTTGATTGCCAAACAAAAATTTATTTAAAAAGTGAGCAAATACAAGAAGAGGGGAACAAGAAATCCACTGAAATCAAGTGAAAAGAAAAAAATATGAATCTATACAATCTACAAATAGCACTCCAATCTATAAAAAATAAAAATAATGGAAACCCTTTAAAAGGAAGGGCCTCAAAACCAGAAATCAAATAACTTTTTTTAATGAATAAAGAAATCAAAAACATGAATCTATTTTTTAACTTTTTTTTAATGACTAAACTTTTTGGCTAGAAATGATTTAAATGACTTTTTTTATATAAATAATTTTTTAATTAATAAATTAATTTTTATCCACAGTCAACTAGAAAAAAAAAAATTTATGGGTGGGCCAGACCAATAAATAATAAAAAATATTATGAACCCAACTTAATTACTAAAGTTGTGTCAAATCTAAAAAAAACCATTCAAAATTATATGATTAAGATTGAATTTGTGTAATGTAAAATTTATATATAAATCATAAAATAATAATTTTAAATAATTTTTAAGTAATTAAAGTATAAATTTATAGCATTTCAAATAAATAATTGATTCTTCTAACTTGCATGAAAGGTTGACATTAATATATTTTTTTTCATGTTGATCTATTTTGGGGGAGTAGAAAAAAATTAATTTTTTATTTTTTATTTTTTTGAAAAATATATAAAAAAAATAAAACAAGCCAGTATTTTTCGTAATTACCAAAATAGGCCTTTGTATTAACATAATTAACAGTTAACTAACTTACCGCGTCAGCCACAGCATTTTTCACCGCTTTCATATCCTCCAGCAAAAACTTGGCCGTGGCAAGCTTCCTCGGCCACAGCTCCACTCCCGCACCGCCGCTCACGGCGGTCCTCCTATCTCTCACCCACAAACTCCTCATCACAAATTCCACCACAAACACCACCGTCAACCACACCGCCTTCACACCCCTCTCCACCACTCTATTCCACCTCCTCTCCCTCTCTCCCCTCTCCTTCGAAGCCCCCACAGACTCAATCGTCGGCCTCCGATCCGGATCATCGGCTCTCCGACAACACGCCAAAAGCATCGACATGAGAGAAATCCCATCTCCCAAAGCGTGATGGATTCGAAACAAAATACAGTTATAGGGTCTCAACAAGTGTACCTCCCAGAGAGGCTTGTCGGTGTTGAGAGGCGACGAGACTGCCAGATCTGAGACGTAGTCATTCAGGGACTCTTCGTCGTGGGCTGAGGAGTCTCCGATGGGTTCGTCGATGATGATGATGTGGCGGTCAATGTCGATATGGGTTTTTCTCCAGTGTTCGCGGCCGTGGCGGTCTCGGACCATGAGGCTTGAGAATCGGGGGTGTTTGATCATGACGGAGTTGCTGATTTCGGATTTGATTGAATCGATGTTGATGGGGTTTTTGACGCCGACGAGGCAATGGATGATTTGGTTCATTTCGGGACGCAAGAAGAGTCGGCCTGCTGGAGTCAGTGGCTCGTCTCTCTCTTCTTCGGGTTTAGCCATTGCACAGAGAGAGAGAGAGCGCGAAAACCCAGCAATCTGTGTAGAAATTGCACGGAGCGTTAAAAAGTCAGCTGGTTCATCTTCACTGCACCCGCTATGCTGCTGCAGCTTTATTTATTTATTTAAAGAGTTGTCTGAGATGTCCTACATAAATGTATTTTTTATCTTTTTGAACTAAAAAATTGAAGGAACAAATGTTTGGGTTAACTTTTTGACTTTTTATGAAAAAATGTGTATTAAAAAATTATATAAATTAGTGTGTAGAGAAAAATTAGGATAGGAAATTGTGCAGTCGTGATTTTTAATTTTTGATGAATAATGATAGAAAAATACTAGAGACCCCAAAAATTCTACTAAAAATTTTACCAAATGTCTCACATGGGTGTGAGACCCACATTAAGGTCTGTAACATTACTGATAATGATAACTTTTTAAATAATTTTTTGACTTTTTAATTTTTTTTTAACTTGTCAAACTTGACCTTATTTATTTTTTATAGCGACTAATGCTATGCTGGTTAAACTACTCATCCTGCGTGGAACACATGAATTTCACCAACTTAACAACTTCATGGCAGGTTGGGGCAAGGATAATTAGCCATATTTATGTTGTTAAAATTCTTATTAAATATTTTATATGCATGTTGGATCCACATTATATAAAATATTTGATAAAAATTTTAATACAAATTTTAAGATGCGTAACACTACTCTTTATGATGAAACAAATACTTGTGCGGAAGGATTTTTTGTCTACTTTTTTTTTTCCTACTTATATTTTAGCACAAATATTTGATGATGTTAGGAGTTGTTTAGCCAGACTGGTTTACCACAAAAATAAATAAATAGATAGTTAAATGCTATGCTATGCTATGCTGTGCTTTTTTTTTTTCTTTTGTTTTTTTTTTTTTTTTTTGAACGAAATGCTATGCTATGCTAATATGATATTTTGACAGCTGAGTTGGAATTTTTTTTTTATTTTTTAATTTTTTTAAGTCATATCATATCTCTATTCTTTTACATATTTTTTATAAAATAAATAAATTAAAAAGTCAACTTTTAATCTACTTCTCAAAATAAGTTTTTGGAGGTTGAGTTCATGTTAAAATAATCAATAAAAGAAAATGATATTTGAGAAGTAGGTTAGAGGCTAAAATAGTCAATAAAGATAAAATAGACTAAAATAGTTAATACGATAAAATGTCACATCTAAATTATACTCATTTTATTTTTTCACTTACAATTATCAAATTAACTATATAAAAAAAAAGACAATCAACTTAACAAACATAATTTTTTTAGGCATGCCAAGTAACTAAAAAGTTTAAAAGCCAACTAAAATAGTAGCCAACCTCTTAAACGAAATCAAAATGTCACATTTAAATCATAATCACTTCGTTTTTTTCTTTCTCACAATCATCAAATTAATTACAAAAAAATAAAATCAATTATTATCTCAAATGTAATTTTTTTAACCAAATTAAAATAATCAAAAAAATTAAAAATTTAACTAAAATAACCTATTTCTAAACCGAGCTATATTATAATTTTTTTTTTTAATACTCATTGGGTGTGTTTGATTGGACAGATTGGATAAGGGGGGATTAGAATCCATCGGACTTGAGTTCTGGGACTGTGAATCCCTCGGACTATTTGGTTGGATTTGATATGTATCCTATGTTTATTTTTTCATAGGATTAGATGTCTGCAAAGGACTATTTTTAGTGAATCCAACGTTTGGTTGAACGGACTGGATAGGATAAATAAACAAAAGACTATTTTACCATTTTTCAATTGTTTACTAAGTAATAGCAATATTAACCACATCTTTAATATTTTAATTATTTTTAGCTAGATTAAATAAAAATTTATTTTATTTTATTTTTTACACAATCAAATAAATTTATTTTTTAAAAATTAAATAAATAAAATATCAATAAAAATATATGTTTTTTTTATTTAAAATTTTAAATAATTTTTTTTTAAAATAATAATAATTAAACAATGAAATTAAATAAAACATCTATTAAATTTAAATAATGAAATTAATAAAATATAAACAAAATTTTAAAATAAAACATCAATAAAATATCTATAAAAAATTATTTTAAAAAAATTAAATAAATAAAACATCAATAAAAAGTTAAATAAAATTATTTTATTTTTAAATTGAGACATTTAAATTTTATTGAATTTTATTAAATATAATACATAATTAAATAGTAGATGGTCAAAATGGTCATTTTACCACCTAATCCCAACAGTGAATAGTCTCCAAAAAATTGTCCCATATCCCCCCAGGATACAATAGTCCCCCATATGGGGGATAAGAAGTCTGGCCGGACTCCATGTCTGGCGGACTAAAAAAAAAAACAAACGGCAGATTAGATGCTTCCCCCGAATTACAATCTGCACAGTAAATAATCCCCCCTCTTATCCTCCAATCAAACATATTGTGTTTTCAAATAGTCAGCTGGTTCATCTTCACCTGCTATGCTCATGCAACTTTTTTTTATTGACAGGTTTCTCTCCGGTCCATATCAAACTGGAGAGAATTATTGGGCATTCGTGGATTCACTACAGATCGTATTAATGATTCAGACAATTCATTGTAGGTCTTGTTGAGTTCTTTATTCTTATAAAAAATCACATTGATTAAATATTAATAATTAATTGATCAGATCACATTTGTATCAATGGTAAATATAATTTTAAAAATAAGTTATTGACACAAATGTGATCTGATCACGTGACTACCGATATCTAATCAATATAATTTTTTATATAAATAAAATACTCGACGAATCCTACCTATTTAATAATTCTTATTATCAATATGACTTCCATGATAAGTTGACAAAGGCTAAACAGCACTCTCTAATTGGGAATTAGAGAGAACTAGTCTTTTTTTTTTTATAAGGATTAATGATATGATAATATAATATAATTTTATTTTTTAATATTCATTGTGTCACTTTCAAGTGAGAGTCAGCTCATAATTTTAAAATTTTAATTGTATTTAAGATCTTTATATTATTGTCAATTTTATTTTTAATTTTGATAATAACTATTTATACTTTAAGTTAAGTTATAATATCATTTAATATTTTTATCAAAATCCCATCCTTATATTTTCATTAATTTTTTTTTTTTTGATTCATTCACTGTTAATTAATCTCTTTTCACTTATATTTTATTTAGTTCAAATTAGAGCAAATTTTAATATATTAGACGAAAGAAATATAGTAAAAACATGTCAAACCATCTTTGGTAATGATCAATAATTGTTTGGCAATGATCAATAATTGTAACGGTTTGATCGGGCCGGCACATGAAAATGTTGTCGTACAATTGCAATTATTGCACTACCAAACTCAACTTAGTGCTTGTTTAGTACAGCTTAAAAGCTGCTTATTTCAGTTTTCAGCTTAATTTAAGCTATTTTGATTTGTTTAGTTTAGCTTATAACTTATAACTTATAGCTTTTTGGAAGTCAGAAATCAACTTATTCTTTGAGTGGAGCAGGAGATGCTTAATTTATAAGTCAGAAATCAGCTTATGTTTATAGTTATAAGCTATAAGCTGTTTAGGCATAAGCTATAAGCACTTTCCCACAGCTCTACCAAACAGGGCCTTAACTTGGAGCCGACATTTAAAAAACAATATTAAAAAAAAATCCTTAAAATATGTTAGACCATCTCTAATGTTGTATCAGATTGAGCATCAGATTTAAATTTGATGAAAAAAATCATTTTTTTTCTCTCTAATGGTTTCACCAAACTAATATTAAATTGATAACGGAGCAAAAGTTTCACCAAACTGAGTACTTGGGTGAGATTTCGCCATTTCACTATGCGTTTACGTTGGAGGTGGGTCCCACCGGTCCACCGGCCGGACGTCCAGCCGGTTGACCCACCGGTCGACCGACGCATACATAGCTGCTTCAATCTGTTTCAATTTTTGGTTGGCCTGCAAACTGCTTCAAATAGGTAGGCTCCTTTTGTGGCACTACGAATAAATTGAAGGTTGATATAAATTTAAATTTCTATCAAAATGTAACATGGAAAAGTTACATCGTATATACATATAAATGTTGAGTTGAGAAGTAGCCGTTCTGCACCAGCAATTCCAATAACTTACTGTTGGTGTAACAAAGTATTTTAAAAATTTACTGTTACTGTTGTGCTCTATAAATAATACCAATATTTTAATTTCACTATATCATTATAATTTCTATTTTGTTTGTGAGTTTCAGTGTATATTATCTGTTTGTCAGGTTCAATTTCTTTGTGAGTTGTAGTTTGATAATAGCATTACAATTTTTATAGAGTGAATATTATATGTTTCTTATGTTCAATTTCTTTGTGAGTTTCAGTTTGATAATATTAGTATAATTTCTATTTTCTTTGTGAGCTTCAGCGTATATTATCTGATATTGAGGTTCAGTGTCTATCATTACAATATATTTCACTGTTTGAGTTAGATATTGTATCCTACTGAATTTGCTTCAAACTATAGAAAATTTTGAAATGTTTGAGGAATCACAAACTTCAGAGCACAACACTGATATTAATTTTATTTCGGAAACTTCACGAGAACACAACACTGATATTAATTTTATTTCGGAAATTTCTCATGTTTCTCGTGGTAAAGCGTTCACAATTATAGAAGATAAAACTTTATGTAGATCTTGGTTGACAGTGTCTCAAGATCGCTTTACTGGTAATAGTCAGACCATGGCAATATTTTGGGAACGAGTACTCGTTTATTTTAATTCACAATTGAGCGGTGAATCAAATCGAAACCGTATTGACCTTGTGTGATCCAACACATTCAAGTCATTGTGTGATCCAGGCATTCCAAAAAATGCATGCCAAATCTACAAGTCATAAGAAGCTACTGCTTCAAGAATGATGGTTGGCTTTTTTTGATGGCCTACGTATTGACTTTGCCATGCCTTTCGACAATTTTTTCACTCCCAATGCATGCAATCTAAACTTCTCAACATACTCGGAAACCCCCCAAACCTCCCCAATAGCAAGTAATCTAGCAATATCGGTTGATGTTGGAGAGATCTCAGGTATTCTGGTTCAAAGATTTCAATTACTGAATTACAAAAATGTTACAAACTTTGAATTGCAGTGTTTTCCCTAATACGTATATAATCATCAACTGCATCTGCTGCCACTCCATATGACAATATTCACATTACTGAAGTCATATTTTGTAGGAGAGACAATCCAAGAATATGAATTGCATCTTGTTTTTAAACAAATCGGACATTTTGTGATGGTCTCAAACATCACAAAAGGTCCACATACCGTTGCAAAAGACTTTTTGTGACGGAATAGTGACAAGAAATGGGGGGTGGCGGAAGGGGGCGTGACAAAAAGTATTTGCGACAGTTACAAACCGTCGCTTTCTTGTAGCAACGGCTAATCAATAGTTTTTGCGACGGTTTAACCTGACACAAAAAAGGAAAAAAAAAAACTTCACTTTTAGTGACGATGTTGGTTGCTGTCACCAAAACTTTTTGAGCAACAGTATTTAATGTCGCGAAAAGTATTATTAGCGACAGTCTAAAATGTCACAAAAAAAGTAAAATTAAATTAATATCATATTTACGACAGTTTAAACCGTCACTAAAAATTTGAACTAATATGCATGTGCAATAGGTTAACCAGTCCCTAATAAAATGTAAAGAAATGATGATTACTTTAGGGACAGTTTATTATTGTCGTAATAAAATTATTTTCATAAAATCAATATATATTTTATTAATTATTTCCCTGTACAAATTATTAATATTTTCTAAAATAAAATACATCCACATCCGCATCCACATCTACATTCACATTCACAAAATCATACCAAGAATAATATATATGTACCCTGTAACAATTGTCAACTAAATATTCTTTACAAAAATATATAAAACATCTTCCAACAATACTAATAATTTTTTATATTTAAGAACTCAAATTTTTGTATCTAAAACAAACAAAAGTATCGACAATACAAATAAAACAAAATATATATATTATAGCTTGTTTTGATATCAACAGTAAGCTTCGATATCGATATACGAAGATATCATCACGTACTCAAAAAGATTGAATGTGCAAAAACAAGCCAAGAAAAAAAAAATCATCATTTACAACATAATTAAGGGAAACTTCTATTTGTTTCAAACTCCGTTTGTTTTGATGTAAAATAATTTACAGTGAAAATAATTCCATGTAAAATAATTTACATTTATTTTGTTTTTCAATGTTTGGCTGTAACTCTAAAAACATTTTTTTTTTTCCAAACAACAACATTTTTTATCCTATGTTTGTTGCATCCTCCCACCCAATAGCCCTCTTTATCTACATCTAGCAGAACTCTAACCATTTTCCCTTAGGCTCATGACACGCTTCTATTTCACCCTATTTGTCTCATATAGTTTCTGTTGTAACTGAAGTTTTCGATTTGGAAGTCGGAAAATAACTATTGATTTGGAATCTAAGTTATTTTCAGCCATGTGATGCAAATATTTGGTAGTGTGGATACCCATTTATAAGAAAAAAATTGATCTCAAGTACCTCAAGGTTTTGACTCTCGATGAAGTTTTTTCGAATGAAACGCTCACCATTGCTTATAGAAGTATTTCGGAGTTTGTTAATTTATATCGCCAAAACACTGGTGAACAACTAAAATCACATTGATCCATAGTAATTGATGTCAAAAAAACATAAAATCCGAACTAGAGAATATATCAGGGACTACCAAACTCGTCAATATAAATCCTTGAAAGTAGAAAATATAAGTAAAAAGTAAAAGCAAAATACCTAAAAGTGACTCAACAAATGCATAAACCAGATTTACTCATGCAATTGATATTTGCAGGACCAAGGACAAGATAGAAAAATCAATTGTAACCATCTAAAATTTACAATTGTCAAAGCACCAAAAGAACTAACCTGGATGCAGGGATTCTGAAAATCATCCAGAACTGCAGCCAACACTACTAAAAACCAAACCATTGATGGATAAATTGAGCCAAGGAACTAAACAGAAAGGCAGCAACTAACAATCTATGAAAATGATATGCTTCCAATTAAATCTCATTTACTAGCCACTACACAGCATTCAACTCCACCTGCATTTCAAAACCTAGAATTTTAATAAGAATAAAAATAATTTTAAAAAATTATAAAAATAGAAATATAATATATATATACACGTGTTGTACATTCCCTAGAATACTAACTCCCGTAACAAAATTGAAAAGGAAAAACAAAGTTAACGGCTGGTAGAAAGCTCTCAATTCCCAGACCACAATGAGTATAGAAAGCAAAATTTTACAAAAAAAAATAAATTCAAAGATGGTAAATAAGATAAACAGCCTCTAATATGATCAAAGCAAAAATTAGAAAAAAGCAAAAAACTAAAGATGGCACTGAGAAGAATTGGAGATTGGTCAACATCATAACTACCCTGTAAAACCATAAAAAATATGCTTTAGTACAAGTATCCATCAATCAAAAAAGAAACATATATATATATATATATATGTGACCCAAACCCGCCCCTAGAAGGTTGGCATCGTAACTGGCCAGTAATTCTAGATTACCACAGGCCTTACTGTACAAAACATAACTAATCGGGGCTCGCGGAAGCGAAAACAAAACTAATAGTCCAAAGAGCTGTGCATTTATATGAACATACATTTACATGCCAAAAATGTTAATTTACCCACTACTGTACATAACATGGATCAAAAGATCATATACAAAACATAGGCACTTGCCACTAATACAACTCAAATCAAAACTCATACGGCCTTCCAGGCCTAACCCCAGCTCGGAGGCACACAAGACATCTGGTTGGCTTCAAAACGGCGGCTCGAACAAGACCCCGCCTAGGCTTGACTCCCTGAATGCTCACCTATAAATACATAAATACAAACAATGAGCTAAAGCTCAGCAAGTAACATTAACGTAAAGAGTTAGTGAACGAATTCCAACATTTCATATAAATCCGTAAAACATAACGTTCATATATATAATCATAATCATCTCATAAGAACATACATAATGGCATACTCCATAGAACATAACATAACATAACATTTGTCGTCCAACGACTAGAGTAACCGGTCCCGGACACCGATTAAACATATACCGAGATCTCGTAAACTGGTCATGGGCCTGCATTTCCATGCCGTCCCCCATGACTCTATTGATCATGGGCCTGCACTTTTATGCCGTCCCCCACGACTTAAAACTATCTATGGATGCCATACTAGATTCGCAAACTGGATATTCGTTCACAGAAAACATTTATCATTTCAAAACCATAACATAACATAGTACTTTTTAAACATAATTCATAATAACATATCTTTACAGAAATGTTACTCACAGTGGGTTTCCAAAACCGGTTGCACGGTCTTCACTTCTTGACCTGCAATTAACAACATTATAACACATTCTTCAATACATACTATCATTAAATCATGTAATTCATGCCATTCTATTCTTCCCTTAATTCATTTCCTTTTCATGAGATGCCAAATAATGCAAATAACATATGAAAATCATGTAATTCAACTTCCCAAAATTTCCTGAAAAATAGGTCCCCGCTCGAGCAGCAAAACCCCCGCTCGAGCGGACTGCAACTGTAACAGAGATACTGGATGTGCGAAATATCCGCTTAAGCGTCCAAACCCCCGCTCGAGCGGACTGCGAAAATCTGAATGAAAACTAGTGCACTTTCCCAAAGCTTCAACCTTTCCTTTGCCAAAAACAACTTCAATATGAAACCAAGTTCCAAAACACTTGAAAACCACTTGATTTAAACATTACAACTTCTCAACAAAACCCACATACATCAAACCATGAATTGAGATAAAGAATCATAACTATGCATATAAAAGCTTCATTCCCTCAAATCCATGGAGGTTCTCCCTCAAATATGTCAAATATAACCATGAATCATCTATTTATGCCATACATGCTCAAATTAAACATATTGCCCCCTTTCAATCCTCTTATTTACCATGACATTATGCATGAATCAACCTTATTTCACAACATTAGAAGGAGATTCTCACCTTAATCACTTATTTGGAGGAACCTTGAGCTTGATTCCCCTTTTTCCTCTTCTTTTCCCTTGTTTTCCTTTCTTCTCCACGAATTCTCTCTTCTCCCTCCCTTCCAGATTTCCTTCTCTTGTTTTTGAGTCAATGAGTCAACAATCCTTATCTTAAGTCATATATATCATATATATACAATTGTGCCCAAAACCTTTAGCCAAACAAGGCTTAGCGAATCAGACGAAATTCAGTCCTCAATTTATCGTCCCAAATGGTTCTAAAAATTCTCAGTATCACATAGGCGTATTCAATTTCGTTTTCCGAACGCATTATGGTTGTCAATTTCAGTCCCAAAGTTGTAATTCCAACAGATATTTTTCCAATTCGAACATATTCTTCAATTAATTCATATTTACACATAATTAATTACTGATAAGTATGACACATATTTTGGGGTCATTACAATATATATATATATATAATACTTCTAAACCATTCAATTACAATGTCTGTGGAAGAAAACCATAAATAAATTAGATGGGCATTTGTCAATCAACATGAGAATCCTGCAATATGTGAGAAGAAAGACAGTGAGAATGCTCAATTTTATTTACAAACTCAAAGTATAACATTAGAAAAATATAGCATAATCATTGGCTGTCATTGTGAAAAATATAGCATTAGAAAACCAAAATGCAGAACTCCTCAATGCACTAATTATCAAAAGTGGTATAACAACAGCGTAACTCATTTGTTTGAAGAACCTGGTGTAATTAAAAGTTAGTCTAAACAGTTAAATGGGCTGACAAAGTCCCTATAGTATATTATTTTATGAGAACAAAGAAGTATAAGAAACAAGCTTATCATAGAAATAACATCAAAGTAGGATACTGATCTCAGCTAGGCTTTTAAAAAAAATTCCTGGCCCTATCCCATTGGAAGAGGCATGGTGTCACGAGTTACCTTGCAAGGCTAACTCCGTGACGTTTCGCTCGCAGTGGTGTGGCCATTTGAGTGCCCAAGAGTGGCCGTTGGAAGTGCTTCAACATGGCTTAACATTAGCCCCAAGCAGCCCAAGGCATGTGGGCTACCAGCAGCAGCAGCACACGGCCAGTAACAGCAGCAGCTAGCAACATTAGCCAATAGTGCAAATTTTTGGTGTGTTGTTTGGGCATCCAAATGAAAGAGTTTCGAGTTGAAATTTTTACTGGAAAGAGGTCTTAGGGGAAGTGTTTTCCCGACCAAGTTTCATGATTTTTCTCAACTTGTGGAATTTATGAAAAATCATTATGGCTCCTCGGACATATTGATGTTTCCTCCTGTCAGAAAGCTAATTGCTTAACAGACATATATAAGGGGGCACGGTGTGCTACGTACCTACCTCCCCGCCCAAACTGGGCTTCAAGTAAGCAACCTTGGGGCAACTCAAGGGTGGGCTTTAGGCATCCAGAGGGGTGTCTAGAGTCTCCACGTGGGTTTGGGAGCCTTGTGGACGGTGCAATAATGTAGGCACTGTGCGTGCCTCCCGAGGGAGAGGTTCACTACGTTGTTTCCATTATGCCACGCAATATGGCATCTTTGGGACTCGTTTTGGACCGAATGAGCTATCGAGGCACCACTAAAGGCCTCGTGTACCGACTCAAGTGCTTGGTTTGGGTTCAACCTTGCACAAGGGGATCTCGTGGCTTAAGCTAAGCGGTTGGAAGGCGACACCGCATATGTGGGCTATCGAATGAAGGCATTAAGCTATGCATTGACTAAGTCCATTGAGGGACTACATTATCCTACAAGCAACCTATGGATTGAGATGTTGCCTTACTCATGCTATATGTTGGTGCAACGCTAAGGTGCGCAATGGCCTTAAGCGGAATCTAACACACGTGTAGGCACGAGAAATACGTCGTGGGCAAGAGATTGACCCTCGGTGGCTTGTGAGCTTCGCATGACCAAGTGGCCATCCAATATGCATCTATTGAGGCATGCTTGACCCTACGACACTTCGAGTTAAAGACCCAACATGCAATGTTGGCTTATCGGCTAAATCCAAGGCCTTCGTTAACACATTGTTGTGTGGCTAGGCACCCTGGTGACATAAACCTAAGTTGGGCGAGCACCTTGCTTAAGGTAAGCTTGGCGCTATGAAGCGACTTATGCCGTGCTTGGTGCACTTGAGGCGTTAGGCCTACTTATGGCATCCGAGTGAAGACGGAGCTTCCTTGTGAAGTTATTTTGCTTGACAAAGCATTGGCCCCAAATGTTCAAACGGGTGAGACCATTAACACTCGATTTGTCAATGAGCTATGGTGAGCTTAAACTTGGTGGAGTTTGAGTGCCACACGGGCGAAAAATTGATCCGCTACGCCTCTAAAGGAGTCGGCCCGTGACACATGGCCAAGAAACAAGTCCAGTAGCTATTGCCATACAAAAGTGAGAGGGAATATCATTGATAATTAAGTTCCATTAAATGCAATACAAAATCCAGGAAAATATAACTTAAAGCTTATGCATCAATAAGCTGGAATATTGACCATATATAATAAGCATGTGTCACGGAATGATGCCTCATCAGATGCTTCAATAGCATATACGCAAGAAAGTGACTACGTACAAAACAGGCACAATCATCATAAACAAAGCAGTTATGGTGAAATAAGGCTTTTCAGCAAACAAAACAAATACATCATTCAATCCTAGGTATGGGAAAAACCATCATGTAGTTTCATCACATCAAATGCATTAGTTACCTGGCCAACCATCGCTGTCTCTGCTTCAAAATATTCATCGGTAGATATATATACCTTGGTTAGAATGATGTCAAGAAGCTCCATACCTGCTTTAGAGTTGGAAATCTCAGTTTGATGACTGGAATCTATTCAATAAAAATAATGAAATCAAAAGGCTTAGTCATAATAATAAAGCAAAAGCAAAACAATAATATCAATTAAATCGTTGTGATAAAGGTCAAAGAACAATGAGCAAAACCTGATACAAAAATCAACATAGAAAAAGGCTGTTAAACAATTTATTCAAGTGATAACAAGTGAAATTTATAAAAAGCATGTATCCCCTAAATCGAATCAAATCAAAAATAGAACAAACATAAATCTGATTTATCAAAGAATGACTTGTGGAATTGAATGTGAAATGACTGAATTATTGATTTTTTTTATTTAAGTGCTATGGAGCTGGGCTGGTCAGCCCAAATTATCTCAGATGGTAAAGGTTGAGAATTCTCAAAAATGGGTAGACAACTAAGAAAGTTACTCTTCTATCATTTGAGCCAAAATACTTTATAATAAATAAAATAAATCCTTATCCCATTAGTTGACAGCACTTTCTTTTGTCTCCCTTCAATAAATTATAAAGATACTCCGCCCAATATATAGCTTCAATTTGTTTATTCAAGTAATCTGATCAATAACTTTTTTTACTCTATAGTGGAAAATTGTAAATAACATAAGGGAACATTTAGGGAAAGAGTACTATATATCAATAAAATTATTTACCTTCGTTACAGCATTAAGAAAAGTTGCATCTTGAAGATTACCTGTTTCAACCTGTTAAGAAAATACTACAGCTTAAGTGAATGCAGAGTTGGCAGCTCTAAATCATGATGTTTAGCATCCCTATTTCTCTCCTGAAATAAAAAGAATGAGATAGTTGTGGTCACCACTAGATATAGAAGCAAAGAAAATGTTATCAACATAATTATACATCAAAAAAAGGATGCTGACCACCCTAAAGATTCTAATCAAGAAAATAGGAAGCCACAAGAGTAATAACATGAAAGTGATACAGCATGTTGTGTAAGAATGCAAAATATATCCACTATCACCCAAATTGCTCCAAAATTCAAGTCTCAAAAAGGCAAACCAATCGTTTATTGTATATAGAAATAAGCATAGAAGTAACCAGATCATTAGTGGCAAGGCTGCTGCCATTGTTGGGAACAAACCTCCAAGCTAGTGTCGCCGCCAGCTTTGCTGATGATTTGAGATCTTTAGATCTGCCTCCAAAACACAATCAAAAGAATAAAGCCTCCTGCAAAACACCATCAAATTTTGGGACCCAAAAAAAAAAAAAAAAACAAAACAAACAAACAAACAAACAAATTTATGCTTACCAATTTGTCCATAAATCAACACCAATTGAATTAAAATCACTTCAAAACAAACAAACCTCAATACATTCCTTAAAAGAATGTGAATCAATCCAAACACACATGAATAGCTTCAGATCAAATCTAAATTACAAGCATACCAAGAATGTCACGAGCAACTAAACTATAAACCACCTCAAAACAACTTCTTACCGTATTCATCTACACTAATTATGATAATTCAACACCATTAAAACCCAACTAGAAGCGCAATGTAGTGCCTTGATTGTGTTAGGGAAAATCGATGAATCCCCACAAGTAAATCAATCAATGGGAATAAAAACTAATGCGGAAAAATTAAATCAAAGGCAACACAAGAATTTTTACGTGGTTCCCTCAATGTGAGGTACATCCACGGGATCGAAATCCGATTCCACTATCAACCAAATAGTTCCAAACGATTACAAACGAGACACGAATGGTCTCACAAAACCACCCTTAGGTGAATTCCAAATAATCACAAAATAAACAAGAGGAAAGACCTCACCAAATAGATGAACCAAAATCTTCAGAATCAGAGTTGAAGAAGATCCAAAATAGCGAACCAAACTATGCGCCAAACAGCAACAAACCGAATGAAATAACTCCACCAATTGCAAGCACTGTTACCGATGCAGTGTATTAGATGGCAGCCGCACACACCATCACCAATTTAATTCCACCTAATTGGTTTTCCAATCTCTCTCACCACTTGTAGTAGCCGCACATTTTTCTTGGGGAAAAATAATACACCAAAAAACTTATATGGTAAATCTAGGGTTTTGTAATCAAACCCTAATTGTATCCAAATTGGATTGGGCCTCCACAAATATAATATATAAAAATATATTATACTAAACCAAGCCCAATTAAAATTCTTTTTTCCAAAACCAATTGGGTCCCACACTCCAATAAGGAGGTATACCCAACAATTCTCCCCCTACCGACTTAGGTGGAGACATCAACCATACCCGCCAAAGTTCGACACTTTAAATGTTTCTCCCTCGACAAAGTCTTAGTCAGCATATCTGAAATATTATCATCTGTGTGAACCTTTTCGAGTTGTAACAATTTCGAATCTAACACATCACGAATCCAATGGTATCTCACATCAATGTGTTTCGATCTCGAATGAAAAGTAGAATTTTTACTCAAGTGAATAGCACTTTGACTATCACAATAAAGCACATACTTTTCTTGCTTCAAACCCAACTCTTGCAAAAATTTCTTCAACCATAACTCTTCTTTGCAAGCTTCTGTAATGGCAATAAATTCAGCTTCGGTAGTTGAGAGAGCAACACATTTTTGTAATTTAGATTGCCATGCCACAGCTCCCCCTGCAAAAGTCATCAAATACCCCGAAGTAGATTTCCTAGAATCAACATCACCAGCCATGTCAGAATCTGTGAACCCATCAAGCATCGGCTTACCATCCCCAAAACACAAACACACCTTCGAAGTCCCTCGAAGATATCTTAGAATCCATTTTACCGCTGCCCAATGTTCTTTACCCGGATTAGAGAGAAAACGACTCACCACACCAACTGCGTGAGCAATATCCGGCCTTGTACAAACCATGGCGTACATCAAAGAACCAACTGCTGAAGCATAAGGAACTTTCAACATCTCTTCTTTGTCTTTCTCACTTGTAGGACATTGATTCGAACTAAGTTTGAAGTGACCTGCAAGTGGACAACCAACCGGCTTTGCTTTATCCATGTTGAATCTCTCAAGAACTTTCTCAATGTAGCTCTCTTGAGACAACCAAATCAGTCCCTCTTTGCGATCACGAACAATTTTCATACCAAGTATTTGCTTTGCCGGCCCCAAATCTTTCATAGCAAAAGATTTGCTCAACTCCAACTTCAACTTGTTAATCATGGTAGAATTTTGACCCACAATTAACATGTCATCAACATAAAGCAAAAGAATAATAAATTTGCCATCCGGGAAATTTTTCACAAACACACAATGGTCCGAAGTGGTTTTAGAAAAACCATTATTCATCATGAAAGAGTCAAATTTTTTGTACCATTGCCGCGGAGCTTGCTTGAGACCATACAAACTTTTCTTCAATTTGCAAACAAATTTCTCTTTCCCTTTTTCCACAAAACCTTCTGGTTGCTCCATGTAAATTTCTTCTTCAAGATCACCGTGAAGAAATGCGGTCTTCACATCAAGTTGTTCAACTTCAAGGTTCATACTTGCAGCCATGCCAAGTACAACCCGAATAGAAGACATCTTCACAACCGGCGAGAAAATCTCGTCAAAGTCAATACCTTTCTTTTGCCCAAAGCCTTTCACAACAAGACGTGCCTTGTACCTCAGATTCTTGCCATCATTCTTCAATTTGAAGACCCACTTATTTTTCAGAATTTTCCTCCCTTTAGGCAACTTCACTAAATCATAAGTGTGATTTTCAAGTAAGGAATTCATCTCCTCTTCCATGGCCTTTTTCCAATCACCTTTCTTTGCATGCTCAATTGCTTCTTGGTAGCTCTCCGGCTCCCCTTGATCAGAAATCAACACAAATTCATTGGGAGGATACTTTCTTGAAGGTTGTCGGTCCCTTGTAGATTTCCTCAACTCAAGTTGTGGTGGCGGTTCTTGAGTTGGATGCTCTTCCTCAATTTCTAGCTCAACTTCATTAGGATTAGCATCATCCTCCACATCTTCAATAGGTGGCTGCACATCTCCCCCATTTTCATCATCAACTGGAGATGAAGGAGATGGATCCATGTCAATGAGATCACTAGTTTTTGGCTCCGGTTGATCACCTTTACCAAAGTCTTCAATTGTTTGGTCTTCAAGAAACACAACATCACGGCTTCGAATAACTTTCTTGTCGACCGGATCCCATAATCTATACCCGAATTCATCACGCCTATAGCCAAGAAAAATACATTGTCTTGACTTACTATCAAGCTTGGACCTCTCATCCTTTGGAATGTGAACAAAAGATCGGCAACCAAACACTCTCAAGTGCTCATAAGACACATCTTTGCCAGTCCAAACTCTTTCAGGAACATCACCATTCAAAGGATAGCAAGGAGATAAATTGATCAAGTCAACCGCTGTACTTATTGCCTCACCCCAAAAGGATCTTGGCAATTTAGCTTGTGAAAGCAAACACCTTGTTCTTTCTACAATGGTGCGGTTCATTCTCTCGGCAACGCCATTTTGTTGAGGAGTCTTCTTAACTGTCTTTTGGTGCCGAATACCTTGGCTGCGACAATACTCATCAAATGGCCCAATGTATTCACCACCATTGTCTGTTCGGATGCACTTCAATTTCTGTCCTGTTTCTCTTTCAACCATGGCCTGAAAATGCTTAAATACTTCTAGAACTTGATCTTTAGTTTTTAGTAGATGAGCCCAGACTTTCCTTGAATAATCATCAATGAAAGTAACAAAATAAAGTGCACCACTATGTGTTCTAACTTTTAAAGGACCGCAAACATCCGAATGAATTAACTCCAACACATTTTCTTTTCTAGAAGCAACATTTTTATGAAAAGAAACTCTATGTTGTTTACCCGCCAAACAATGAACACAAGTTTTAAGATGTGTACCTTTCAAACCGGGTAGAAGCTCTTTCTTGAACAATACTTGCAGCCCCTTTTCACTCATGTGGCCAAGCCGCTTGTGCCACAAGTCAGTAGAAGTATCATCTTCAAGTGCATTGACAACACTTTTACAAATTTTTCCTTGCATCGAATAAAGTGTATGAGTCTTCTTGCACTTAGCCACCACCAAAGAACCTTTTGTGAGCTTCCATATTCCATCACCAAATTTGTTGTTGAAGCCTTCATCATCTAGCTTCCCAGTAGAGATCAAATTGAGGCGAATGTCGGGAACATGCCTCACATCTTTAAGCAACAATTTGCAGCCCAAATTTGTTTCCAAGCAAACATCACCCATGCCGATAATCTTGGACAAACCTTCATTACCCATTCGAACAGAACCATAATCTCCTGCAGTGTAAGTAGTGAAGAAATCAACTCGAGAAGTCACATGAAAAGAAGCACCAGAATCAATCACCCAATGACTCTCTTGGCCCACAAAATTGATACAATCATCTTCACAAACGACCATGATATCATCGGTAGTAACTGCTGTTGTATCTTCTTGCTTCTTATCCACACTTTTGTCACGCCTTTTCTCCTTGTTCTTGAGCTTTCGGCATTCCCGCTTCATGTGCCCTTTCTCATGGCAATAATAACACTCAACGTCTTTCTTTGAAAAAGAATCATCTTTTGATTTGTTACTATCACCCTCAATAGGTCCATACAAATCTTTACAAAATAATATGTCCTCCATTTTAGTTTTCCAAGTTACCCAATTGCTTCCATTGAAGCTAGACATACGACCCACATTCCCCTCCATTGATTTACACAAATAAATAAATCCAAATAAACCGTAAGCTCTGATACCAGTTGTTAGGGAAAATCGATGAATCCCCACAAGTAAATCAATCAATGGGAATAAAAACTAATGCGGAAAAATTAAATCAAAGGCAACACAAGAATTTTTACGTGGTTCCCTCAATGTGAGGTACATCCACGGGATCGAAATCCGATTCCACTATCAACCAAATAGTTCCAAACGATTACAAACGAGACACGAATGGTCTCACAAAACCACCCTTAGGTGAATTCCAAATAATCACAAAATAAACAAGAGGAAAGACCTCACCAAATAGATGAACCAAAATCTTCAGAATCAGAGTTGAAGAAGATCCAAAATAGCGAACCAAACTATGCGCCAAACAGCAACAAACCGAATGAAATAACTCCACCAATTGCAAGCACTGTTACCGATGCAGTGTATTAGATGGCAGCCGCACACACCATCACCAATTTAATTCCACCTAATTGGTTTTCCAATCTCTCTCACCACTTGTAGTAGCCGCACATTTTTCTTGGGGAAAAATAATACACCAAAAAACTTATATGGTAAATCTAGGGTTTTGTAATCAAACCCTAATTGTATCCAAATTGGATTGGGCCTCCACAAATATAATATATAAAAATATATTATACTAAACCAAGCCCAATTAAAATTCTTTTTCCAAAACCAATTGGGTCCCACACTCCAATAAGGAGGTATACCCAACAGATTGAACTTATGCAATAAAAACAAAAACCCAATAAATTCCTAAGGGATTCAACAGAATTCCTCAGAATTAGCTTAGCAAAACAGTAGATCAACATGTATTGATATCAAAGCTCCACTTCTACTCAAATTTAATAGAACTTGAAAGGCTACAAATGAGAAATTGAACTAGCAAAGGCACAAGCAATAGTGACTTAACATCAGAATCAATGAGAAATCATAACATTTTAGATACTCAAGGAGAACAAGATCTGAAGAGAAAACGAAAGAAATGTATGAATTTGTTTAATTAACTTTTGAGATGATTGAAGACAGAAAGAAGTTGAATAGACTGTGTGAAAACAATCTGCAATAAATGTAGAGAGAGAGGGAGAGATATGGGAGATCGGAGACCTACTTCCCAATATATGTAGAGAAAGAGTAGAGAGAGAGAGTGTGTGTGTGTGTGTGTGTATAGACAATCACTCAATGTAAAGCAATTTAAGATGAGCCGCAATGACAGAAAGCTCAAGATTAGGCTGGTTTGTTAGCAGATCCTGTTCTATCCGTACTTACTATGCCGATGTAAATAGAGCATCCCTTCCTCTCCCTTCCCACCACAACCAATTTGACAAAGGTGGAAAATCATCTTCATCTTTTAGACGGTACAATGATTTTGCCATAACACTAATGTCCAAAACAGAAGGGCTCAAACACAATCCTAAACCCTGGGCGCGAGAGAGAAGACTGATATATTAGGGGAAGGAGAAGAGAAGAGAGAAAATGAGAGGAAAGTTACCTGGATGCCAGAGATTTGCCTATGCCGGTGTTGTTGTCGTTGCGAGAGAGAAAGAGAGAGTGAAGGCTGGGCGTGAGAAAGACACAGTGAAATTAGGGCTGGGCTCAAGAGAGAACTGAAATATTTGGGACGGGCGCTTAGGAAGAAGAGATGAGGGTTACCTGGATGCCGGAGATTTGCCCATGCCGGTGCAGTTGTGGTTGCGAGAGAGAGAGAGTGAGAGAGAGAGTGAAAGCTGGGCGTGAGAGAGACACAGTGAAATTAGGGCTGGGCTCAAGAGAGAACTGAAATATTAGGGACGGCGCGCACGAGAGAGAGAGAAAGAGAAAGAGAGAGAGGCGCGAAAGTGGAAACTTAGGGGATTAAGTTTTTTGCGACGGTTTGAAAGGCCGTCGCAAATTAACAAAAATGCAAAAAAAATAAAATCTTTTGCAACGATTTCAGGTTATTCAGCTCTAATAATAGTATTTATCCAGTACCTTTTTTGGCGACAGTTACTTACCGTCGCAAAAAAATGATTTTGCAATGAATTTTTTTACCGTCGCAAAAGCCTATTTTTTGCGACTATTTTAAACCGTTACAAAAAGTTCCATGTCTAAAGCTCCTTTTTCTAGTAGTGTATGGATTGTGTGCTTCGATGGCATTCAAAATTCGCAAATACAAAGGACGACGCATTCGAAAACGTCTCTGAAATGTTGCAGGTGAATAAACTGGATTTTCCGCAAAATAATCAGCAAACAATCGCTCATAACCCTTACTTCTATCGCGACGTATGTACTTATGGCCTACAATAGAACCACCTCTTTTCTTTGATCCACCAGCTGATTGCAAAATCTGAATCATACTAGCATTATTCATCTCATAAGCCCCCAAAGTGTGACCATTTTTTCATCATCAGACTCATAATCAGAGGATGAGGAAGAAGAAGATGATGAAAATAAAATGAACACTATGGAATTTAAGATACTCATTATGCTCTACTTTCAGTTATGGTGCCTTTCAGATATAACGTATCACTTGTCTGGTATATGGTACATGGATAATGTGTTTATATCAGGTTTTGGAAGGAACTTATTATTGGAGGCAACGAAAAATGAAAAATATGTAATGAAGGAAAAAAGAAATAAGAAACAAGTTGGGAACAGAAAGGGAGGGGAAAAAAAAAATTTGGGTTGGCTATCTCGGTCGACCGGCCAGTTGTCCCACCGAACATCCCTTTTGTTTTGATACACACTACAGTGGAACAATTGGAGCTGCTCGTATCAGATTGAGAAAATTATCTTTTTTTTACTCAGATTTGGTGAAATTTTACTGAACCGTTGGAGATGCTCTTATATAATGCTTGTCAAAACTAACATTTAACAAGTGTTTACAAAAATATTTTTTTAATAATAAATTTTTTTGGGTAAATTACAAATACACCCCTTGAAATTTGTTTAAAATACAGATTGTCTCATATAGTTTAAAAAATTACAAATACCTCTTTGTTAGTATTTTTTTATTTAACATAGTTAATTAAAAAAATAAAATTCATAATTGCTCTCCTATACAATAATAAAATTATCTAAATTATTAATTGAAATATATTTCTAACATCATTAAAAACTGTTAATTGACTTGATGATTTATTAATAAAATGGGCGATTTATTATAAAATTAGAAATTTTAGGGGGTGGAATGTAATTTCCAAAACCATAGAGGACGATTCGTATTTTAATCAAATCTTAGGAGATGTATTTGTAATTTACCCTTTCTTTTACTCTTCTCGTGGTGTCATCAAACTTACAAAAATATTTTCATTTAAAATTTAGGGAAAAAAAAAATTAGAGCAATTTTTTTTTTTTTTTTAGGAAAGCAAAATTAGAGCAAAATTGTTAAATCATAAAATTTTGGCAGGATGGTACGCCAAAATTTAATTTGAGAATAATCCTTCGTAGTTCGAATCTCTCTTTCCCGAATCCCCCCGACTGCCCAAAACAACGTCGTTTTGGGCAGTTTTTTTTTTTCCCTCCTTATGTCTGAAACAGAGAGAGCAGAGAGAAGAGAGAAGAAGAGGAAGAGGAAGAGGAAGAGGAAGAGAAAGAGAGAAAGAGAAGAGAGGGGAAGAGGGAATGGAGAGAGAGAGAGGGTCGATCATCGCCGCCTCTGCCTCCAATCGTCGCAGTGTGTTTCATGTTGATTTTTCAGATCTATATATATGTGTGGGTGTATTTCATAGATTTGTGGGTTTGATTTGTTTCATGGATTTGGGTTGATTTGTTTCATGGATTGTGGGTTTGATTTGTTTCATGGATTTGAGTTTGGTTTTCATTCAAGATTTGGCTTTGATTTTCTAGATTTGGCTTCTTCTCTATCTCTTTCCTCTCCTCTGCTTCTTTCTTCTTCTTCCTTCTGCTTCTTTTTTCTTCGTGTTACTTCTGCGAGTCAAGGAAGAAGAAAAAAAAGGAAGAAAAAAAAAAAATTCAAAACAACGAAACGACGTCATTTTGAATTCGGGCCAAATTCGAGCTCGGAAATTTTGAGCTACGTAGCACAACTATTAATTTAATTTAATTTTAATATTGTTATTTTAACATTTAAAATTTAGTAAAAAAGTTAGAGCAAAATTGTTAAACCACAAAATGTTGATAGTATGGTACGTCAAAATTTAATTTTAACATTGTTATTTTAACTTATGTTTTTAATCTCCAAATAAAATTATACATCTCACCCCCTCAAAAAAGAAATTATTTAGTGGCCTTGAAATATTATTTCACGCCATCCAAGAAATGACCTTACTTAGTTATCTCTTAAAAGACAATAATGTGTCTTACTATTTTAATTAATAATATTCAAATTAAGATATCATCACAGCTTGCCCTAAAAGCACCAAATAATTTTCTCCGTTGAAGTGTTCATCAAGGATTGTGCCACTTTGACTCCTTAATATAATAATTAAGAAATGAGTAAAATCTTTAAATTTCACTTCTAAAATTTATCTTGAGTGAGATTAAAGCTGTTTTGTTAGGAAGGTATATTTTCCCTCTTTTTAAAGTTCTTAGTGCTAAATTACCTGAGAACAAACTTATTTCATATTGTTAGTGTCCTTGATTTACCGAATATTTATTTCACTAGCCTACAGTGAACTATTAAGGATCGCATCCCGTGCATATTCTACATTATAATCTGCAACTGATTCAACTTTTGCTTCTGAGAGATGAAATGGAACTCAATTAGTTTCTGCTAGACAAGAAATGACATGTTAGTTGCAAATTATTACATGATTCGGAGTCGAACACTTGTAACACTATTACTGTCAGTGTCATTGTCATATCCTAGCAAGGTTTGGCAAGGGCTCATTGGGCTTTTTTGGCTCAATGAGCCACAAAAGACAGAATAGGCTCATGAGCCACAACAGACAAAACATCTCATCCAATTCCATAATCATTACACTCTTCTCTCACAAAAAAGTCAAAAAGCCAAAAGCCCTTCCCAAACCAAGCTTTTGAGCCCAGGCTCATATAGCCAAAAAAGCCAAAAAATCAAAAAGCCAACCCACTTCCCAAACGGAGGAAACAAGTTAACAACACAATTCATCTACCTAAAACATGGTTTGGGAGAACATTTTGCCATTCCAAAATCTTAAATGGCAAAATAAAATGTTATGTTAATATATTCATTCTTTCTTCTGTTAAATTAAATAAATTTAATTTTTTTAATACATTTAACTTCAATTTTCTTACCATTATATCACCTTTTTTTTTTTTTTAATATCATAAATATAATATGATTAATGCTTCGGACCCCCACTGGGGGTCGACCCCTAGTGAGGTGGCGCGCTGGGATTGGTTAAAAAAAAATTGTTTTTTTTTTTTTTTTTTTTTTTTTAAAGTTTCGGCCAGTGGGGCTCGCCACCTCACTGGGGGTCTGCAGCGGGGCTGATATAATATTATGTCTAATTAACTTTGTAATACATCAAAACATCTTAATTTGTTCTTTCATAAAAAATTAGAATTACTCCTATCATTTATGTGTATATACATTTCTAATTATAATATATTTTTTTGTCTTATAATGCATCTATGTTTATCCAGACTCCATTCGAAGTGTGGAGAGATCTGCCCAAATATAATTTTGAGCCCAATTTTTGCCTAAACTATTTTCCCAAGCCCAAGCTTAAATTTAATTCAAAAAATTCAAACTTAGCTTTCCTTGCCCAAATTCCAAAAATTAAAAAATGAAATAATAAAATAAAAACTACATTTGGTTGTCCTAAACTAATGTATATCAATATCCCTTGTGGCCTTAAGTGGGCACTTAGATGCCAGTGTGAGATTTCAAGTTGAAATATATGAAAAACTTCAATCTACCTAATAATCTAATTATTAACTCGCTAACAAAAAAAAAATCACGATAATTAAATAATCAATAATTCATAATACTTTAATGGTTATTACATATTATATATTTATATATATATATATTAACAAGAGATTTCAAATTGTGAAAATTCCTACTCTTGTCCAAATTTGAATTTATAGAGCCAAGCTACATTTTTCAGGCTAAACTCCAGTTCTTTAGATTTGGACTCGTCCAAATTGCACCCCTCAACTAATTGCGTGAGCGATTCACATCCCGTCAACATATGGTAACAAAAATTCTCACCCCTTATCTTGACATCCTCCTTGGCTTGGCTTTGTTGTACCATGCATCTCTCTTCAAGGAGAAGATGGAAACAGAGAGCCACTTGTTTAGACTGATATCTATACTATATATTAAGTAAAATGAGATTTTTAACCCCAAGTCTTGTGAGAGTTCTAATCTCCAAATCTAAATTTCTTGATTTTTTGATTGAAAAAAATAAAAAAAACCTTAGCATTTATTAATTTCTCCCAACCCCTAAGTCTTACTCTCATAATAACATTTTAATGCATTAAGAACAAGTATAAAAAAAATTCTTTGAAATCCAACACATATGAATTCTTTAAAAAGTCCCAACACATATCTAAAACATGTATAAATATCTATATCTATCTATCTATACTATATATTAAACAAAAGGGGATTTTTAATCCCAAGCCTTGTGGGAGTTCCAATCTCCCAATCTAAATTTCCTGATTTTTTTATTTAAAAAAACAAAAAAACTTTAGCATTTATTAACTTCTCCCAACCCCCAAGTCTTACCCTCATAATAACACTTTAATACATTAAGAACACGCATAAAAAAAAAATTTTGAAATCCAATACATATGAATTCCTTGAAAAATCCCAACACATATGATTATTATCCTTCATAATAACACTTTAATGCATTAAGAACAAGCATAAAAAAAATTTCTTGAAAAATCCAACACATATGATTATTATCAAAATATTAAACTTTAATATAATATAATAAAAAAAAAAGACATTTAATTCCTTGAAAAGTCTAACACATATGATTATTATCAAAATAATAAATTTTAGTATAATATAAAAAATAAAAAATAAAAAAGACATTGAAAAATCGCAATTCACATATATAAATAATTGTAAACACAATCCGTACATAGCACGGGTGATATGCTAGTCTATACTATATATTAAGCAAAATGGAGTTTTTAACTCCAAGGCCTGTGGAAGTTTCAATATCTCAATCTGAATTTTTTAAATGTTTTATTAAAAATAAAATAAAAAAAAACTCAGCATTTATTGATTTGGTCAAAAGCCTCTGATCAACATTTATTAACTTTTTTCAATCCACATGCCTGTATTTATTGATTTGGTCAAAATTCTCTGATCAGCATGTAAAATCCCCTCATACAAATAATTATAAATACAATATGTGTATAGTTATTGCAGTGTCATTTTCAACTTCTCTCATACACTATGGTTAATGATAAGATTATTAAATTATTTTTATAAAAAATCTTAAAAAACATAATTTATATATTAAAAAAATCTAAAATAAATATAAATATCTATAATTATTCCATGCATAGCACGGGTTATATATTAAGCAAAATGGAGTTTTTAACCCCCAAGGCCTGTGGGAATTTCAATATTCCAATTTGAATTTTCTAAATTTTTAAAAAAAATTATTTTTTATTTTAAAAAAAAAAACTCAGCATTTATTGATTTGGTCAAAATCCCTTTATCAGCATTTATTAACTTTTTTCAATTCACATGTCTTTCCACATGCCTGCATTTATTGATTTGGTCAAAATTCTCTGATCAGCATTTAAAATTCTCTCATACAAATAATTATAGATACAATCCGTGTATAGTTACTGCAGTACTCTTCTCAACTTCTCCCATACACTATGGTTAGTGATAAGATTGTTAAATTATTTTTATAAAAAATCTTAAAAAACATAATTTATATATTAAAAAAAATCTAAAATAAATATAAATATCTATAATTATTTCGTGCATAGCACGGATGATATGCTAGTATATATATATATATAAGTTAAAAGGAGCGAAGCAACATGCTGAAAGCAAGACTGCTAGAATATTCAACCGCGACTGAGATGATGATGACTACTAGTATTACTACTAAATTTGGCAAAATGTGGACCATAACTAAACCAAAACGGAGATGACAAATTGTTGTTTTGTCTTTGCGTGTGAACTGATCAACCGTTGGAGGCCACAAACAAATCGAAACGAACATAAATTTCACTATCACCATATGCAGCTAAACACTTATTTTTCACATATCACGTATACTAGAAATCTACCCACCAATTTACACAACCCATGATTGCAACTCGTGGGTAGTCTTCTTGTTTTTTTGCTTGAAATTTTTTGCCAAGTAAATCCTGAGTTTTAACTCAATGTGCCCAAATTTAAAAACAAAAATTAAATTTTAGTTGTCCTAAACTAATGGCTTGGTGTGTATATATATATATCAGAAAGAAAGGATAAAAACACAAACATAACAATAAAAAATTATGAGCTGTGTACCAAAAAATTATAATTTTTATGTTTATCATAAATAATTGATATATATTAACAAAAAAATTCAGGTCACACAAATTGAGAAAAACCAAATTTAAAATTATTAGTCTCCCTAAAAGTTTTCAGATTTCTTCCTCAAAAAAAATAAAAATAAATAAATAAAATCTCAGATTGGACTCTTATTAGGCCCGCCCAAGTTGCGTCCTTGCTATCTGTCCAGACTCACAAAATAAGGAAATTATCAGGAACATGACCACCATATTTTAGGTTTTCCTAATAATGTCAAGCAAAAAAAAAAAAGAAAAAGGGGGGCAATATCAAGACACCTAGACTAATCTTCTAAACACCTCACATGATTTAGGAGGTGCCTCACCCTCTATTACAGTGTTACCCTGGTAGAATAATATAGTTCTGTCAAAGAACAAGGCCCAAGGAGCCAACAGCACAATGACATACCCATTTGCAACATAGAAAAAGGGGGTACTTACCAATTAGTCCTATTCACTAGACTTATTTACCTACAGGTCCTAACTAATAAATTTAACACTATAAAAATAAGAGAGTGATAAATTTATCACTAAAAATTTATTCATAAAAACAAAGAGACTGATAAATTTATCACTATAAATTTTTTCATAAAAAAAAAAGACTGATAAATTTATCTTTATCACTTAATAAATTTATCAAATAGGACTTAATGGGTATTAAGTCTCCAAAGTAGGACCTATTGGGTAATAAATCTCCAAAATAGGACCTATTGGTAGTTTACCCTAGAAAAAGAGACACCTCAAGTCTGAGTAATTCCGGAGGGTCTTATTGCCTGGTGGTTAATTCAGTGCAACAAACAGAACACAATGTAATAGATGGATGTGCCAAAACTGGAAGGAGACACCATCGCTGGCCAGTGCCTCAAGTCTGGAGGAGTTCCAGGTCTTATTCCAGGTGGTGGGTAAGGCATGTAATTCAGTGCAACAAACATAACATAATGTAAAAGACAGATGCACTACCTCAGCAAACCTGCAACTGATGCTTGAAGGTTGAAGCCCGTTCCCATTGAAACTAGGCTTATGGCCCAAGAAGTTGGGTACCAACCAAGTATCTCCAGAGAAACACTGATATGGGCTTTTCCACATCTTTCACTCGCCGAACTTAGATCTGGTTAAGCATAACCACAAGTAGACTTATCAACAAGATATTGTGAGAGGGTACATGATTAGGCTCTTGACCCCTCAAATACCAAAAAGACAGTGATATTGGAGCTATTTGAAGCCTGATCAGAGTAATACTGGTAAACACCAATTGGCACTAGGTTTGACCCAAAATTCTGGCAGTACATCTTTCCATGGCACGGTTCATGACGACCAAAGATTATTAAAAGCTTACACAACTCATCATTCAGCTTAACATGTAAACACAAAGCGGATGTGAAAAAGTCCTGTCATCCGAGATAACTACATACCAGCAGCCACTTCCATTGTAGGATTGAGGCTCAAAACATGCCACATTGTCGAGGAACAAAAAGCAAAGGAAAGAACACCATAAATTCAACAAACCAACTTCTATCAAGAGCTATATAGATCATTGCTATTATGCTCTCCAAGAACTAAACTATATACCTCCACATTTGAAAATGACAAAAAACAGAGGCGGCACAAATCAAGTCCATGAAAATGCCTTCTGTTTCTGGATTAATTCAAGTTGAAGCAGGCAAAATGGACACAAAAAAAAAAAGGCTTGTTTTCTCAGTCCAAACAGGCATTGGTTCTACTATGAACCAAAAAAGGTCTATGTGGTGGAACCTACTGCGCCCCAGATAACCCGTAACATGACTACCAGAGTATCAACTGGAGTTAAAATCACTGAATAAAACACCTTAAATTACAGTTAAATAAACTACCAGATAGCTTTGTTCACTTTTATCCACCTAAAAACCAGATACACAAGGACAAACAAAACAGAGTGGTAAATATGACACTCTAAATATGGGCAGAAAAACCAACATAAACATCAATGAAAATAAGTCGATACAGGGATTTCAAATGCAATTATCCACTATCATTAGTCAAAATCACTGTAAAACCTCCAGAAAACCTCTGGTACATATATCCCATTATTGGACTCCTAAAAAGGCAACAATAAACCAAAAAGCAGGGATGCACACACAATTTTGCATGGAGTTCCAAAACAAATTGTACTATTATACATTCTCAAGCAGATTTACAAATAAACAGAGACAATCAACAAGGAGAGCTTTAAATGCCCAAGTGGAGGAAATCTACAAGCTAATTTATATAATGCATAGCTACACCATGACATGAGCAGTTTCACACATTTATGAAGTTATAACAAGTCACACAAAAGCGAAGGTTGACGACTTGAAGTCAAATTATAACAGAGTAAAAATCAAACCTTTTCCCAAATTATACACTGCTTTCATTTTACTTTTTCATTTTATGCCATTTAAGATGGTGCAAGATTTTGAGTTTGAACAAACTCACCTCTAGTAAAGTTTTGACATCACAATGGCTTTATGTTCTTGATAATTTTATGCACTCCTGCTACAAGCATAGTTGTTAAATCGGGATAATTGCGTATCATTTTTTTATTTTTCTAAATTGCGTAATGTATCGTAACGTGTCTAGTAAGATTTTTTTTACACATTTATAGATTCTAATAGGATTGCAAACGAGTCAAGCCAAGCTTATGAGAGTTCGAGCTAGGCCATTTGAGAAACTCAACAAATGAGCTGATCAAGGGTGACCTCGAAATGTAAAAGTCATATTAATTTGCACATTAAGAAGAAGAAAAAAAAGAAATTATGAGCAAATTATAAAAGAATGCTTATATTAATAAGAAGAAAATACACAAAGGAGGGGGAGGGGGAAGAGAAGAAGGGGGGGGGGGAGGGGGGAGAGAAACAGGGGAAAAATATATCGTAGCGTTCAAAAACAATAAAAGTGAGGAAAAAAAAAAAGCATAAATAGAATAAAAGAATAACAAGAAATCAAAACAAAGAATATTGAACAAATAAACATAGGGCTGCAAAACATAAAAGAATGCTTACATATTTAATAAGGAAAAAAAAAACACAAATAATTAGAAAAAAAGAAGAAGAAAGGAAATAGAACAATAGGAGGAAAATAGCAATAAAAGTCGAAAAAAGCATAAATAGAATAAAAGAATTACAAGAAATCAAAAAAAAGAATATCGAACAAATAAACATAGGGCTGCAAAATATAAAGAATGCTTATGTTAATAAGAAACAAAATAAACAAATAATTTGAAGAAAAAAAAAAAGGAAATAGAAAAATAGGAGGAAAATTGTATCATAGTGTAGCGTTCAAAAACAATAAAAGTGAAAAAAGCTAAATAGAATAAAAAGAATTACAGAAATCAAAACAAAGAATATCGAACAAATAAATGTAGGGCTGCAAAGCCGAGGCAAGCTTGGTTCATTAACAATTTGAGAAGCTCAAGCTCAACTCAATTATATACACAAGCCAAGATCGAGCTCAACCTTGAAATAAAATATTAAACCAATTAATATACATATATTAAGAGAAAAACAGGAAAATTATGAGCAAAATATATAAAAAATATATATTTATTTTAATAATAAATTTCATAAATTAAATATGTAAAATTTGCACAAACACTAATAGAAAATAAATTAATTAATAAAAGATTTATAATTCAAACAAACAAAAGAAAAATATAACTTAACATGTACAATAAAATTAAACATATAGCATTCTATATAGCAATATATAAAATAAAGGATAATGTTCAAAAATGGGAAAATAATATCATATTTTAGGGGTTGTTTGGGATGACCTAAATACGTGCACTTTTTGTCTTTTTACAAAAAGATGTGTAGAAAAGTAGAGAGATGATGTGATGAAAAAAAGATAAAAAGTGTACTTATTTAGGATAGCCAAACTTGGCCTTAGTGTACAATTGAAATAAAAAATAAGAAAAGAACATAAATAAATAAAATAAAATAAAATAATTCCAAGAAATCAAAACAAAGAGAATCAAACAAATAAATATAGATCTTAGGCTATTAATGCTGCAAAGGAGCTGAGCCCAGAGTTTTGAGTGCTCAAGCTCGATTTACTACGAATCAAAGAATTAGCTAAGTTTAAGTTAAGCTTAAAAATTTCAGATCGAGCTCGAATCATTAAGCATATGAGAAACTCAAGCTCAACTCAAGTCAACTCGATTGTATAAATGAGCCAAACACGACCTCCAATTCCAAGTTGAAATGAAAATTTAATTTGCATATTAAGATATAAAAAAATAAATAAATAAATAAAGAGAGAAAATTATGAACAAAATATAATAAAATGCTTATTATTAGGTCTCGTTTGGGAACAGGCTAATTTAGTAACTTTTTAGCTATTTGGCTAAAATATGAGCTAAAAAAAACTAGTATGTTTGGGATGACCTTTTGGCTTTTTACGAAAAGATGTGCAAAAAGTAGAGAGAAAATAGAATCTTTGACTTTTTGGTATGGGTTATTGGCTTTTTGGCTTTTTTAGTAACTTTTTGACTTTTTGACTAAACCGGCCTGCTGCCAAACAAGGCCTTAAGCATAATTTTAATCAATCAAATATGTAAATTTACACAAACACAAAACACTAATAGAAAAATAAAAAAACTTAATGAAAGATTGGAAACTCAAAAGATATAAGAGAAAGAAGAGTATAGTGTACAAAATATACAAGAGTGGAAAAATAGTAGGGAAAACACAAATAGAATAGAAGAATTCCACGAAATCAAAATAAAGATAATCGAATATGTATGCTATTTAATTAAATAAAGAGAAGGGAAAAAAAACCAAGTATGGAACATAATATTGTAGGATCATAAGATCAAGACTGAGATTCTAATAGGGCTGCAAACTAGCTGAACCGAACTTTTGGGTGCTCAAGCTCGATTTACAAAAAATTGACCAAGCTCAGGTTGAGCTTAAAAAATAAGCTCAAGCTCAAACTTTTAAACAAGCTGAGCTCAAGTGAGTAAAGTGACCAATGGGTATTGGGCACAAGGAAGTAATCTTCTAGTAGACTACAGGAACTCATCAAGGAAATTAACTCTTGTTTGCACAAGCACAAAAATTACAATACCTTTGAAGGTGGGGAGAGTTCGACATGAACTATAGATTGTAGCCCACTATTCTGTGAAATTACACAGCCAAACAGAGCCTATTTGAGCTTGATCATACAATAATCTCTTAACAATCACCCAATTATCTCAAATAACTCTAAACCATTTGATGAATGCGATTAACCTCAAATAGCTCTAGGCAATTAACCTTAATTTGATAGAATGCTAACCATCTATTGTTTTCTGAAGCCCCTTCCCTGTTCCATACATTCTATTGGGCCATGTCATCATTATTGATGACATGGGTTTCAGGTGTGTTTGATACCTAATATTTTGTGTTACACACACACACATAATTTGATGAAAATATGCAACGATACTTGAATACTTCTATGAAGGTAGCATGTCATATCCGAAGCGACACTCATTAGAACACTTCAAACACCATAAAAAATGTATTATTGAAAAAAAAATCTAGAGTTGAGACACAATTCAAACAGTTAGGAACGCGTGCCTATGTTTAGACAAACATGAAATACATTACAAAATTGAATAAAACAACTTAGAATCCAATAATAAAAAGAAAAACAATATAATTTTTACATGTTCATTTCCTGTATACTTCAACATTATCATTTAGTTAAATATTTATATATATGTCATATAATAATTTGTTATCCTCGGTGACAAGCTATCACTATAGAAAGATTCAAGTGTAGGCATGCATTAAATAATTTTAATACCTGAAATAGCTTTGTAAGCATTGGAGTTAATCTTTCAATGCATAGTCAAGACTAATGGTTGCAAGCCACACTAGTCCATAATTGCTTTATGAGAATTGGAATGAATATGGAAATACATGGATCTAACTCTTGTCCATGATTGATTTATAAGAATAGTAATCAATTTGCTGATTCTCTTAATAGATCAGCAGTTCAAGAGAGATAGTAAAAGATTTCAGAAGATTAGAGAGACAATATTTGATTTATAAAAGATTTTCATATCATATTGGTTTTACTACTTATAGATACTAGTTATATTTATGCAGTTCTAAAATCACCCACAAATTTATAGGTAAAATATGCACTATAAAGACATAAAAACAACAGAACCAGTTAATATTCAAATTCAAAACTCCAACATCAAAGTTTCAATCAACTGAAGTGCATATAACAATCATCCAAAAACAACTTACTTAGCAAAAAAATTCAAAAACACAACTCAAAACATAAACCAAAACAGATTCATAGAACCATACTAACATATCGCTCTTAAAATGTAGTTCTACATTCAGCCACATTTATAGGTAAGTATACACTATAACTACATAAAAACAACTAAAGCAGTTCATATTCAAATTCAAATTCAAAACTCCTAACATCGAAGTTTCAATCAACTGACATAGATATAACAATCATCAAAAAACAACTTCCTCAGCAAAAATCTCTCAAAAACACAACTCTAAACCTAAACCAAAACAGATCAATAGAAGCACGCTAACCATATCGCTCTTAAATGCAGTTCTACAATCAGCCACATTTATAGGTAAATAACCGAAGCATTTGATATTCAAAACTCCTAACATCGAAGTATCAAATCAAAATAAATGCATATAACAATCATCACAAATCTCTCAAAACACAACTCTAAACATAAACCAAAACAGATTAATAGAAGCACAATAACGATATCGTTCTAAAAATGCAGTTCTACAATCAGCCACACTTATAGGTAAATAACCGAAGCATTTGATATTCAAAACTCCTAACATCAAAGTTTCAATCAAAATAATCCATAACTATTATCCAAAAACAACTTACTCATCAAAAAAAAAATTCAAAAACACAATTCTAAACATAAACCAAAACAGATTAATTCATAGAATAATACTAATGATGAAATGTCTCTTAACGGTAGGATTTCTGGAACCTAGCACGAGCACCGCGACCACCGAACTTCTTAGGCTCGCAACGCCTAGGATCGGCGACAAGAAGAGTCCGATCGTACCTAACAAGAATATCCTTGATCTCCTTCTTGGACTGTTCGTCGACGTACTTCTGGTAGAAAGCGACGAGAGCTTTGGCGATGCTCTGGCGGATGGCGTAGATCTGAGAGGTGTGGCCACCGCCTTTGACGCGGATGCGCATGTCGACGCCGGCGAAGCGTTGGCGGCCGAGGAGGAGGATGGGCTCGTAGGCCTTGTAGCGGAGGATCTCAGGCTCGACGAGCTCAATGGGACAGCCGTTGATCTTGATGAGACCGCGGCCGCGCTTGCAGTAGGTCACGGCGACTGCGGTTTTCTTGCGGCCGAAGCACTGAACCGACTCGACTGGGGCTGCTGGGGTAGCCATTGTTGGGGGTTTTCTGAGAGGTGTGGAGGCTCTCAGCTCGGGTGGTTTCAGGGAAAGGGTTTCGGAAGCGGAGGAGACTCAGAGGGAGAACTATTTATATTGATTGGGTTGTGTTAGGGTTTTGGACGGGGAGGGAAGTAGAATACCCTTGGTTTTTTACTGAATAGCGAAACTGCCATTTTTTTTTTCGACGCCGATACGGAGTTCGAAATTCTTTGGCATGAATATGGTTCGACATTAAAATGACCCCGTTTTGGTAGTTTTTTTTTTTTTTTTTTTTTCCCTGCGTTGTTGCAGATCGGTAGAAGGAGAACGGAGAAGAAGAAGAAAAGAAAGAAGAAAAAGAAGGGAGAAGAAGAAGAAGGGTGGAGAAGAAGATCGGGAGGAGGAGGAGGAGGAGGAGGAGGAAGGAGGGAGGGAAGGGGGCCATAAAAATTGGGATGGAGGAGGAGGCGGGGCTGCGCGAGGCGAGCTGCTGCGACGAACTGGACAGGAGGGGGTTGCGACTGCGACTGCGACTGCGACGATCAGCGAGGCGGTGGCGGTGGTGCGACGATTAGCGAGGAGGTGGTGCTGCGACGACGGCGGCGAGGCGACGGCGACGGCGGTGGTGCTGCCTCCTCCTCTTTCTCTTCTCCTCTCTTCTTCCTCTCTTCTCTCCCTCTTTCTCCTCTCCTCTTCCCTCTGTTTGTGCAGAGCTCCTTTGCTTGAAAAGGGAAAAAAAATTTCGAGCCGTAGAGTTTCGAGCTCTGGATCATTTTTGTTTTTTTTTTTGGGTGCAAAACGGTTCGAAACTTTCATTTCGTAGCCCAAGGTTCTGGCATCCTGGCAAGATCTTGGGATAAGTTTTGAAGGCTCAGGTTTTTTTTTTTTTGGGATTATTTTCCGTTTGGTAGGGGTTTTTATAGCTATTTTAATCACAAAAGATAAAATAGGTTATTTTAGTCATAACAAATAAAACATCACATTTAACCTATAATCATCACACTCTCTTCTCACAAAAAAAAAGTCAAAAAAGTTAAAAAGTCCTTCCCAAACCAAGCTTTTTAGCCCAAACTAAAATAATCAAAAAAGTCAAAAAGCCAATCCACTTCCCAAACGGAGACTTAGTTAGTTGGACAACAGTATATATGATTGGTTGGATGAATTTTTAAAATTTGGGTGAGCCGTGTCAAGAATGTGGGTTTGAATCTCCGCCTATGTGGAAGTCCGTGACTTACCGCTGCATAGTTGAGTGGTCCTGTTATGTAGTAACTACCCAATGATAATCTCTAGAGTCGCTGCTCTTTAGGGTCTAGTTTCAAAGGTTATCTCTACGTAATTAAGCTTTTTTGAAACTTTCATTTCGTAGGGCATCTCATTTTTTAAAAAATTAAATTTGAGTAAAATTCTATTTGACATTAATAAGTGGTTTAATATAGATTTTTAAAACTTCATCAGAACACTAGTTGATCGGGTGGACGACTAAGTAGTCGTCCAATTGGTCGATCGAATAGTATAATTTTTTCATAAATTTTTACCTTGAGATGGTCATCTGAAGGGGCATCCAAGGATAAAAATCTAATAATTTTAAATAGTGATTTGATGAAAGGCACATCCATTCTCAATTTGATGAAAATTTGAGAAATTCTGAATTTGATGAAAGATTTGATACTGGGTTGGAGCAGCAAAAA
Organism: Camellia granthamiana; assembly: GCA_036172215.1. Classification (NCBI taxonomy): domain Eukaryota; kingdom Viridiplantae; phylum Streptophyta; class Magnoliopsida; order Ericales; family Theaceae; genus Camellia; species Camellia granthamiana. The sequence goes on from CM069908.1 coordinate 139,480,323, forward strand.
ATGATTTTTTTTCATCAAATTAATCATTTGGTGAACTATTGGATATGGTCTTACATCCGTGTAATTTAGGCCTCATTTCGCAATTTTTAGTTAAAATAATGGGTTGGGGTGGATTGAGGCTAAAATACTCACAAAAAGACAAAATAAATTTTTTAGCTCAATAAGATAAAATGTCACATTAAAACTATAATAATTTTTTTTTTTTTTTACAAAAGTCAAAAAAACAAAAAAGTTAATCCCAAAAGAGATTTTTTAACCCCATACAGTCAAAAAATAAAAAAGACAACTCACATCCCAAACAAACTCTAAAAAGTTATTATAAGTTATCATATAATTATTTATATTTTTATATTTTTTCTATAAAATTAAAAAATTATTAAAATAATTAATTCTCAAACGAGTCTATGGTTTAGGATGATAAATAAGTCAAACGTGTTGAACATTTAATTGTTCGAGTTAAAAAATCTAAAGAGTTTTAAAATTTGTTTAAACATGATTGCTTAAATTATCGAACCAATCTCAAATAATTTTTGGTTGAGTTGACCTCGATAAGTTTTGTATTTTTATATAACTTTTGGCTACTTAAACCGAGTTGTAAGAGCAATTGACTATTTAAATTTGGTTTTAAAACTTTAGTAAGCTTTAAAATATATTCAAGATTTGTTTATTTATTTAACAAATTGAGTTTCAATGAGTTTTTAACAAGTCGGACATGGGTTAAACTCAAGTTGTTTAGCTCATTTAGCACTCTTATTCATGGCATCATTTTGCTTGTTTTTTGTTTTTCAAAAACAATTTTCAGAAATTATGCTTTTTTATTTTTCATTTTTTATTTTTTGTTTTTGTTTTTATTGAATTTTTTAAATATTTTAAGCAAGTTTTTTAATTTTTAGACACACCAAACATAAATACAAATAAAAAGTATAATTTTTATGAAAAAAATCTTTTAAAAATTCACTAAATACCAAAAATACAAAAAGAAAAACGAGAATTTAGTATATTTTTCTTATTTTTATATATTTATTAATTGGGAGCTTTTTCCATAAATCCATCTTTAATTACTTATGTTCCATCCAATCCATATTCTTTTTGACTATTCCATTAGGTCCTATTTGAGATAAGAAGACCAAAATATCCTTTTTATCTACTTATGTTCTATTTAGTTCATATTATTTTTTTATGTTTTAATAAGTCCTATGAGTGACATAATTACCAAAATATCCCTAATGTGAATGTTCAATCTGTCAATGCAAATGTTCATATCGTCGATGTGTAGGGGCCCGGCCCATGTACAATGTGAATATTCACATTGACATGTTAACATTCACATTGATAGGAGTGTAAAATTAGCCCGCGGCCTGTGGGCGGCCCGGGGCGAGCCTGGTCCAGCCCGTGACAATGTGAATATTCACATTGACATATTAACATTCACATTGATAGGGCTGTAAAATTGGCCTGCGGCCTGTGGGCGGCCTGAAACTCGCCCGTTGCCGGGCGCGCCCGGCCCGTTGATAATGTGAATATTCACATTGACATGTTAACATTCACATTGATAAGAGCATAAAATTGACTCGCGTCCCATGGGTGGCCCGAAGCCCGTGGGCGGCCCGGGGAGTGCCCGGCCCTGCCCGTGACAATGTGAATATTCACATTGACATATTAACATTCACATTGATAGGAGTGTAAAGTTGGCCCGAAGCCCACCCGCTGCCCGGGGCGGGCCCGAGCCGGCCTGTGACAATGTGAATATTCACATTGACATATTAACATTCACATTGATAGGACGGTAAAATTGGCCCGCGGCCTGTGGGCGGCCCGAAGCCCGCTTGTTGCCGGGGTGGGCCCGGTCCGTTGATAATGTGAATATTCACATTGACATGTTAATATTCACATTGATAAGAGTGTAAAATTGACTCGCGTCCCATGGGCGGCCCAGGGAGAGCCCGGCCCCGCCCGTGACAATGTGAATATTCACATTGACATATTAACATTCACATTGATAGGAGTGTAAAATTGGCCCGCGACCCGAAGACGACAGCCTCAGGTCGGGCCGGTGGGCCTAGGCTTAGGCTCGAGCTTAGACCGGGCTTGGGCGGGCCTGGCCATTTTTTTTTTAATTTTTTTTAATTTTTTTTACCAAAATTTTATTATTTTCTACGAAAAAAGACATTGTGTCTCAGGCGGGCTGGGCCTCGAACCGAGCATTAAATCGACCTTAAGCGGGCCGATGGGCCGGGCCGGGCTTCAAAGCGATGGCCTAGGCCCTAGCCTAGGGTCTCGGACATGTTCGGGCCCGGACCCAAACGAGCCTGCCCCAGGCCATAGACGGGCTTCGAGCAGCCCACGGGCGGCGGGCCAATTCTACATTCCTATCAATGTGCATGTTAACATGTCAATGTGAATATTCACATTGTCAATGGGCCGGGCCGGGCCGGGCCTATCCCAGGCCGCGGGCGAGCTTCGGGCAGCGTGCAAATTTTACACTCCTATCAATGTTAATGTTAACATGTCAATATGAATATTCACATTGTCACGGGTTGGGCCAAGCCCGCCTCGGGCTGCGATCCGGCTTCGGGCCGCCTACGGGCTACGGCCAATTTTACACTCTTATCAATGTGAATGTTAACATGTCAATGTGACTATTCACATTGTCAATGTGAATATTCATATTGTCAATGGGCGGGGCTGGGCCGGGTCGGCCCCGGGCTGTGGGCGGGCTTTTGGCCGCCCATGGGCCGCGGGCCAATTTTATACTCTTATCAATGTGAATGTTAATATGTCTATGTGAATATTCACATTGTCAACAGGCCGGGCCTGGCCCGCCCCGGGCCGCCCACGGGCTGTGGACGAGTTTCGAGCAGCCACGGGGCACGGGCAAATTTTATACTCTTATCAATGTGAATTTTAACATGTCAATGTGAACATTCACATTGTCAACAGGCCGGGTCGGGCCCGCCTCGAGCTCCCTACGGGCCGTGGGCTGGTTTTGGACAGCCACGGAGCACGGGCCAATTTTATACTCTTATCAATGTGAATATTAACATGTCAATGTGAATACTCACATTGTCAACGGGCCGGGCCCACCCCGGGCCGCGCCACGGGCCGTGGGCGGGTTTCGGGTAGCCATGGGGTGCGGGCTAATTTTACACTCCTATCAATGTGAATGTTAACATGTCAATGTGAATATTCACATTGTCAATGGGCCGGGCCGGGCCCGTCCCGGGCCGCGGGCGGGCTTTTGGCCGCCCACGGGACGCTGACCAATTTTATACTCTTATCAATGTGAATGTTAACATGTCAATGTGAATATTCACATTGTCAACGGGCCGGGCCGCAGGCGGGCTTTTGGCTGCCCATGGGCCGCGGACCAATTTTATACTCTTATCAATGTGAATGTTAACATGTCAACGTGAATATTCACATTGTCAACAGGCCGGGCCCGCCTCGACTCGCAGACGAGTTTCGAGCCGCCCACGGGCCAATTTTACATTCCTACCAATGTGAATTTTAAAATATGAACGTTCACATCATAAAATTGCTAACCGTTCAAAAATATTTATAAAGGTATCAAAATTAAATATAAGGGCATAAGTGTCCAAGAAAATAGTGTAAATCAAGAAAAAGGACTTTATGGAATAAAACTATACATACATGAGACTAAATGGGTTAAAAAATTCCTTTATAGACTTTTTGAGTTAAAACACTTCTAAATGGGATTTATCAATAATTTTCCCTTATTAATTTTTTAAAATATTTTTTCACAATTTTTTTACTTTTTAGATACATCTAAGTAAGGTGCATCTAAAAAAGTTAAAAAAAAATGTTTAAAATATTCACTAAAAACAAAAACAAAAAACATGAAAAATAAAAATTTATTTTTCAAAAAACTTAATCCAAAAAATTCAAACCAAACATTTTTTTCTTCATTTTTTTTTTTTGTTTGTTCCTACAGAAAATGTGTATTACTAAAAATATAAAAATACCCAAGAATTAATCATAAGCAAAAATCACAAAATACATTTAGGCGAGTCATCATTTTATCTTTCAGTTGTCTAAAAATGTTGAATAAGCTTCGGCTCACTCATAAATGAGTTTTTCACTACATGTTGTTAGTTGAAACCAGTGAATAATCACTTACCTATTACATTGGCGCTGTTTGTTAGAGATTATTTTCAGCTTTCAGCTTAATTTAAGCTGTTTTGATATGTTTGGTTTAGCTTATGCTTATAGCTTATAGCTTTGTGGAAGTCAGAAATCAGCTTATTGTTTGAGTGGGGCAGGAGATGCTTTGAGAATAAGCTGGAAATCAGCTTAAGCTGAAAGTTATAAGTTATAAGCTGTTTGGGCATAAGCTATAAGCAGTTTCCCACAGCTCTACCAAACAGGGCCAACCATTTTTAAATGTTAAAAGCAATATCTACCCTGATTTCCCTGCAAGACTATTTTCTCCCATTTTATTCTCTCTTGTTTTGAAGGTTAGGTGTTGTTTGATAACATTTACATTTTCAGTTTAGTATTTATATTTATAAACATTTAAAAAATTTAAATAAAAACTTGTTTGGTAAATTTTTAATTTATAAATCAGTGGTTTCAGTTTATAAATTTGGCCAAAAAATGTAAACTCAAAAAATATGTTTCCATTTTGAGTTTTTTTTTTTTTTTACCACCCAACACTAGTCATCACCGGCCACAATTTTCCACCACCGTCTTCCGCCACCACCACCACCTGCCACCACCACCCACCTACCACCCGCCACCACCACCCACCCACCAGCTACCACCCACTTGCCAGCCACTCGCCACCACCATCCACCCCTTGCCACCACTACCACCCACCACCCATCTGCCACCCACCCGCCACTACCATCCACAGCCCACCACCACCACCCGCCACCACCACTCACCACCCACTTGCCACCACCATTCACCACCCGCCACCACCAGCCACCCACCACCACCAGCCACCTGCCACCCACCCGCCACCACCACCCACTACCATCACCACCACCACAATCACCCACAACCCACCCACCACCCACCACCCACCCGCCACGACCTGCCATCCGCCACCAACCTGCCACCACCACCCACGACTCGCTACCGCTACCACCACCACCACCACCACCACCACCACCACCACCCGCTACCGTCACCCAACCACCCACCACCACCCGCCATTCGCCATTAGCCACCCACCTGCCACCACCACCCACGACCAGTCACCACCACCACCACCCACTCGCTATCACCCGCCACCGTCACCCACCTACCACCGTCACCCGCTACCTACCGCCACCACCACCACCACCACCCGCCACCTATCCGCCACCACCCACCACCCTCTGTCATCCGCCACCCACCTGCCACTACCACCCACTACCCGCCACCGTCACCCACCCACCACCACCACCACCACCCACCCACCGTCTTCCGCCGCCACTTGCCACCACTTGCCATTTCTCACTCTTTTTTATATTTTTAAATTTTTTTAAACATTTTGTCAATTATCAAACGCGTTTGTAATTTATGTTTTTCTAAAAATAAACAAAAAATAAACAAAAACCAGTTTATAAAATTTTTGTAAATATAAACTGAAAACGTAAACGTTACCAAACAGACTTAGTGTTTGGAAAGTTTGTGTGTTGTGTTGTGTTTTTTTTTTTTTTTTCCCCACTAAAAGACAAACTTTTTTCAAAACCAAAAAAAAAACAAATCTAAACAAAATATCACATCCAACTCCATAATCATTTCACTTTTTCTCTCACAAACATTATATCCAACCACAAAAAAACCCAACTATCTTCCCAAACACAAAATTTTTTTCTCCAATAAAATCCTACAACTAAAAAAACCTACATAAAAACTCACTTCCCAAACACCCACATACCAGCAGCCAGCAAACCTGCTTAAAGATCAAAGATGAAGTGCAAACAAAAAAATAGCCAATTTTAAAACTGAATTCATACGGTGAAAACATGAAAGCTTAATCATAAAAGATTAGCATACTATAAAAGCTTTGTCAATATTTAGATGGTAAATGTTGGGTACAAGTTTTGTATATTGCACAAGGTTAAAATGATCACAGAAACACGAATAAAAATTGTAACCCTGACTTGTCAAAACTTCACCTTAATCTTTGACACAACTAAACGAACACTTTCGTGTGATGAAATCACACTGTAGAGATTGCAAGAGAGACTTTGCGAACCTTATTGTTCTTGCAAAACCTCACACACCGTTAGTGTTGCCTGATCAGTGGTTGACCAGCCAGAAGACACTTCGATGATTAAGCAATTGGGTTACCTGCAGAGAAGAGATGGATAACAAGAAGGTTCCTAGGCAATGGGAGTGGTTAGCCTACCCCTACCTTGCATAGGAACAACCTCTTTATATATAGTTTTTTTTAGTGAGTTACAAAAAACACAAAACTTGAGTAACCCACCTCATTTGTACAGGAAGAGTCCCACTCCTTGGGAATGTTCTTATTCTTCTTGACCATAGTATGCAAACACAGACCAAGTGTTGGGCTACCACACAATCACATCCCATTTGGTCGGGGCCTTATATTTCTTCTTCTTGATTATGTAGCCTCCTCTCACAACTATATTCGTCATACCTTTCCATCCAGGGCCATACAAGGTTTTCAGCCAAAGGCCAACATGAATGTTCCTTCTCACCACAGTTGAAAACACAGCAACTATTTTACTTAAAACTTGTCAATCTTTACATACATTCACAATTTAACTACTTTGACCTTATAAACATCATGTTTATCTGTCTGCCAGAAACCATACTATGCATCGGATTTATCAGGAAGCAACAGCAATGAGATAGTGTCAAGATGTTGTATCACATACAAATAGCCATCTCACCATTTGAGGTCAAGTGTAGCTAAAAGCTTGCCACTGCACATTGATAAAAATTTATAGTTAAGCTAACAAGCTATGGGTTGAAACAACAATTTTGTGGTGTCAAATTCAACCAACTAGTTTCAGTAGTTTACCAAAACTACTTTAGGATTTTAAAATTTTGACCTCAATCACTAGTTTAAATGAATTCAACGATCCTAGCAACCATATCATCATAGCTTGAAGAAATGTAGAGTTCACCACCTTCCTCATCTTCATCTCCCCTTCTACATTGTTGTAAATGACGCAAACAACAAAACAAAACAAAAAATGTGGAAAAAGATAATTTATAGTGAACCAGCTATTGTTTGACATCACAACAATTGACATAAGTCCTCAAATATGAACATTTATTTTGAATTTGAAAACAACGGAGAAGTCGTGAATGGTTTTGAAGACGGCCATTAAAATCAAACACGCAGACCTTGTTTGGTTTAACTCTCAAAACACAAATTTTGAAAAAAAATTCCAAAATTTTGTTTGGTTAGAAATTTTTTTCCAAAATCACTCTCTCTCTTCTACACATTAATCAATCATTTTTTCTCTCTCCTCTCTCATTCTCAATCACTTTTTCTCTCATACATATCTACTCAACTACAATAAAACATCAAATCATCCCAAACTCCCATACTCTAAAACTATTTCCAAAATATACAACCAAACAAACCACAAAAATACAACCAAACAAACCAAAAAAATTTATGAACTCTTTCCCCAAGATTTTTTTTTTGAAAATTTATCTCCCAAAATCAAACCAAACACACCCGCAATGTTGGTGTTTTTCCCATGCTTCACTTCTAAGAAATAGAAACAGAGTCACTTTGCTTCTTCAATTCACCATAAACTTACATTCAATGATATATAATACATTTTTTCAAAGGAAAATTAGCGTACATTGGCCAACTTCAAGAGGTGAAAAGACATCTGGGCTTATACAAAGACAAATCATTTCCCTCTTCCATATATTCTTTGCAAATTTCTTTTAACCAAAAAAAGAGGGTTGAAATAAAATTTAATCAAGAGATAGGCATTCCTCACCTATTTGCTGTAAGGTTCTCCAATAGTGACAAACCATCATTCGCAAACAACTATGTTCTGAAATGTGTTTTGGCTGCTCAAATAAATCAGTTCTTCTTTTCTCTAACTTTATTATAATTAGGCCAAGTTTGGCAAGTTGAAAAAAAGTCAAAAAGTTACTCAAAAAGTTAAAAAGTTATTACTATTCACCAAAAGTCAAAAATTACGACTGCACAACTCCCAATCCTAATTTTTCCCTACACACTAATTTATACAATTTTTTAATACACATTTTTCCGTAAAAAGTCAAAAAGTTAACCCAAAAATCCATATTTTTTTCCTCAATTTTTTAGTTCAAAAAGATAAAAAGTGCACTAATTTAGGACACTCCAAACAACCCCTCTTTTGAAAAAAAGGTTCACACAACCAACATATTCTGTGTTTCTTGAACTCCCAACAATTGTCTCAAACTGTCTACCTTATAGCTTGCAATATCAGTAGCCACTAAGCAGTATGTTATCGAAACATTAATATCTATTTCCCTGCTCACATCAGCAAAGTCTGGATATGTATCAAAATGAAATGTAACATCTTCATTTTGAGATGTCTCAATTTATACACTAATAAAACACCTATAACATACACCATATGAAATCACATAGTTGATGCTTGGTGCATTTGTAAGGTAGTATTATCTGCACTGCTTCATATGCACCCCTTCTTGATAAGTTGTTTCTGTTTTTTCCTTCTTGTGCAAATTTCATAATTGTATAACAGAAACTGTTGTTGAGTTTTGACAATTCAGGTAACTGATTTAATCAAGTAATATGGTTCAGTAACAAACAAAAGTAATTATAGTATGATTAGGTTAAAAATGATTTTATTTAAGTAGTAGCAAATTTTAACATTTCTAACATTTTCAAGCATTCTAATTTTGCCTTGAAAGCAGTAAATATGGAAGGAGAGGAATTCTGATGACCAATGGCCATTGCACTTCAATTTGCAGTTTCCTGAGGTTCATGTGGTCAGTCCTTAGACTCGTTACAACTTTGACTCACATCATTGATGGAATGATTCCTCTAAAAAGCAAGCGCCAAGTGCTTTTTCAGAAATAGTTATTGAAGGTTTCATATCAAGTTTTGATTCAAAACAAGTCGAGTGTTCAACTCGACTCAATGACGTTTTCAAGTCAAATCCAAGTTTCAAATTGAAACTTTGATTTGAACGACATGAGTGCCTAAGCTAACTAGAAAATCAGTTAAGAAACATAAAAAGATAACTAATAAGGCTGGGATATTATTCGCTTGATAAAGTACAAAATGCATTTTCATGCCTGGAATTTTTGAAGTTTCAATCATTTTAAGTTTTAATGCATCCTTAATTTGCCCTTCAGTCTTTAACCACAATTTCCCTTGAGAAAATTTACGGAGAGGGAACAAGAATAATATGAAATGCAGTCAATTGAGGTGTTATTAGATCTAACGGCCCGATAAAAGACTTCATGGATAAAGCTAATCAAGTTCATAATCAAATGTAACTACAAAAACTATGAAAGGATAGACTTCTAACAAACATCACTTGCGAATTGAGCATGGTGAAACACTCAAAACCATCTTTTATCTCGAGCATTGCGATAATCAACTCTTTTGTAGAGCATGCTTTTGTCTTCCAAAATATACTTACAGAGTCAAGTTGACAAGCTATTTTCACAAACATGACAGTCAAAAACAGCTTTCACTAAATTGAGAAATGAATAACAGTGGTAACAAGTTGTATTTACATTCTTGACAAGGAAAGAAAACCTTCTATGTTTCAACCAATTGGCAAACGAATGCAGATATGAGCTTCAAAAACAATCAAGACTAAATAGACAAAAATAAACTAAAAGAATCTATAACTCAGAGCAATTCTCAGTTACCCATCTCAAGAATGTTGTTCATAGCCCGAGCTCCAACTCGCAAAAATGCGTGACTTCTTAGTTCTGCAACTGTTCTGAACTACCAGGATCCATAGCTTGATCCGATTTTCGAATCCCATTAGCCCTTGTAGCCAATGCACTTCGAATAATCAAAGCCTTTTTCTCAATTGAATTCTCCACCACGCTAACATCCCTATAGTACTGAGAGCTCTGTTCATGCCTTGAATAATCAACCAACCCATCACACAAAGCTGAATAGTCCTCCCTCATAAGCAAAGCATTGTGCAATATTGAACAAGCACCAATGTAAGCCACTGCAGTCTTGAACTCCGCTTCGATCGGCTTGTTCAAAACACCCCAATTCTTCAAACTCGCAACGGTCCTAAGCGCTGACAGTCTCATCAAATGGTGTGCTTCATTGAAACTCGCTTCGCATGACCCGGGTACAGGATCAACAAATGGCACAATCAACCATGGAAGTAAAGGGTACTCTCTATCCCCAACCAAATACTGATTTACATCAACACCATTAACGGGTATTGGTGGTGAGTCTAGTAAATTCCCTCCTTCAATGTCTTTATACAATGTTGAAGACTTTAGGACTAGTGAATTGGGTTTGTTTCCCGGAAAACCAGCAACAATGCTGAGAATTCGAGACGATGAATCGACTACGATTTGTGCTGCGATGCTATCTTTGCGATTTTGATCATTTGATGATTGTTTATCATATCCATTGTCTCGTACAATTTTGAACCTAGCACAGTCAATGACTCCACAACAATTGGGCATTCCGGTGAGAGATTCGAACTCGTTGGACACCGATTCGAGCTCGTTCGAACTCGGAAACCCAACCCAGAATCGGAAATTCGTACAGAGGACTCGGCAGAGCTGTTTGACGCAGAACTTGGAGACTGGTTCGGAAACCTTGAATCGGCGAGCGAGTTCAGAGTAATCCGCACCGGTGGAGAGCCGAAACAAGCCGATTCCGAGCCGAGTCTCGGCGGAGAGATTGAGGGGAGAGCCAATCGGATCGCGACACTCTAGCAACGGCTCGAGGAGGTCAGCGAGCCACTCGAAGCTCGAAGAACTCATCTTGAAGCAGAGCCTGAACGAGTCAGGGGCTGAGTCGACTCGTCCGAGTTGACCGAGTTCGGGACCGGGATCGTCGCCGCCGTCCGCTGGGGCGACGACGGCGGGGTCCGGGTGGTGGGTTCGCTTGCGTTTTCTGGAAATGGAGAAGAGAGAGAGAGAAGCGGCGATTTCCGAGGTGGAGAGAAAATGGTGGATGAGAGGGAAAAGGTTTCCATAGGAATTGGAATTGGAATTGGAATTGAAATTGAAATTGGTGATTGAAGGGAAGAGGAGGAGGAGAGTGATGAGGAGTTCGGAGATCAGGGTTGAGAGTAAAGCTGACAAAGCTCGAGAATCCATGGATTTTTTCTCTCTACTTTCTCGGTGTTTTTCTTTTGTCGGGAATCGGATTTCGGGATTCCCAAGAAAATCGAAATGAGCAGGGAGGAATCTGAGTGGACGAAAGGCGTAAAACGCACCTGCTCAAGTTTGTGTGTTTTTGGAAGTTTCTTTAAAGACACGTGACTGAATCACAAATTTGGAAATTGGACCGTACATGTGGCAGTGTGTGGTGGGAGATCTCGATCGTGGACCCACGTTAATCCACGGGCTTGTACTTGCTTACAACAGAACCAAGCCCAATTTTGCCGCAGGTCAATCGGCCCATCCGAGTTTTATTTACTTATATTTTAGGTAATACTAAGAGAAGTCAAATTTTAGATCCATTATTAATGACATGGTAAGATAATTAAATTAATATAATTGAGTATGTGATAAATTAAAAATTGACACGTGACATCATTGTGAACCAAATTGGGAGAACATTTAAACATTTTCCATAATTTATTTTTTCAATTGGTAAGAAATGGAATTATTTACAATAAAGTTATTTGATGCAACCTATTTGAGTTGGTTATATTATTGTTTTTATTTTGAGAGTTGACAGATTTCTTGATATAATTTATGCAATAAAGATTGGTAACTTAAATTGAGTTTGCTTGAATGACTCAATTTTTTGTTTACCGATCAATCAGTCAAACGAGTATTCAGACAACTGATGAAACACTTATCTATTGCGATTGTCACCTTATTGGCTGCAGCTGTCAGTCTTATTGCTGGGTGATTAAGCCAAAATTCGACCCATTTGAGGTAAGATAAAACTCGAGCTACCAATCATGATTTTAGCTCGAGTTTCATCTTGCCTCGAATGGATTGAATTCTGGCTTGCCGATTGACCGATTGGTCATCCGCCCAGTCATTCAGAAATAAGGATGAGAGTTGTGGTCAATAAGATGACAACTGTGATAGACAATTATTGAACCAGTCATCCAATTGGTCGTTCGGCCTATCAACCGGCAAGCACAAATTTAGGCCATTCAAATAAGTTCAACTCGAGCTACCAATCTTTACAGTTTATTAGGCAAAAATAAATTAAAGAAACTTAAAATTTTTTGATTACCTACAAATTGAGGAATAAAATGTTTTTGACTTCTTTTTTTATATATAAACTTTTAGTTTACAATAAAGTTACCCCAAACAAGCCCCAGTATACCTTATTAATAAAAAGACCAAAAAAAAATGAAAAAGCCAAAAATAAAAAAGAAGAAAACACAAACACAAACAAGGTCAACAACACAATAAACAGTCACTAATTAAAATTATTTTTTATTGATTTTAAAATTACTTTAACCTGTTTCTAGTTTCTAGTTTCTAAATTTTTTTATACAATTTTTAATATAATGGTTTAATTTTTATTCTTCAAATTTTAGAACCGTAAAAACTTAGGGGTGGATTGTTTGGCGGTATAGAGTGTGGGACAGGACTGCAAATCCATTGCATATGATAGTCCGATGTTTGGTTAAAAAAATATAAGTTGGACTAGTTTAACCAGACTATCAATCTTTTATTTGTGAGATTATTATGTCCCATGGGGGTGGGATAAAAAAGGTGGGATAATAACTCCTCCTCTTGATAGAAAGGTTAAAATGACATTTTTTGCCCTTCAATTTTTTATTTATATTATTTTAAATTATACTTAGTAAAGTAAAATAAAATTTAAAAATCTGAACTAAAAATTAAATTAAATTAACAGTCGAATGGATTATAATCCGCCTTTACAAGTTCAATTTATTTAATTAAAAATAAAAATAAAAGTTCAATTTATTTAAAATAAAATAATCTCAGCTAAAAATTAAAATAAATTTAAATAATTTTATTGATGTTCTATTTATTTAATTTTTTAAATGTTTTAGTAAAAAACTAAATAAAATATGATACACATCGGATTTAATTGAATAGTCTAGTCTAAACATCTAATCTCATGACTATAAACAAACATATGATATAAATCCAGTCTAATCAAATAGTCCAGAGACAATATATTCCAAGACTAACAATCCAATAAATTATAATCCCTCTTATCCAATCTGTCCAAATAAATACACCCTTATTAGATCTTAATTTTTCTGGAAAAATCAAATCAGGCCATGAACCCCTAGCTGTATTGTCCATATCCAGTTAATTTGACTATGGAATTTCCAAATTTCCCTTTTATGAGGTGTGCCGTGACCTCTCCAAACTAACGACAATAAATAAAATAAGAGCATCATTATATAAGTCCAGAAATTATATATAATTTTCAAATCTAGTGATTTGATAATTAATTGAGATATTTAAGGTAATATTCTATCTCATATCTTCTCTAATCATTAATTAATTGTATCACTTACACATCATTTGATCTAAAAAATAATTTTAAAAAATAGACTTATATATCATTTTTCATAAAATAAAGTCTTCTTACTTTCTTTTTCTTTCTTCATCTTCTTCTTCTTCCTTTTTTATTTATTTATTTATTTAATTTATTTTTTAAGTTAGGGAGAGGATGGGAATCTGGGATCCATCTGGTCCATTAGGCTCACTATAGCCTTCACTTTGATAATTTTATTTGTGGAAAATGATTTGTCCTCTTAAAAATGCCTCCCCTAATCCCCTTAATACCCAAAACGACGTCGTTTTGGGCAAATTTTTTTTTTTTTTGGCCTTGGTTTGAAATTTAGGGGGATTAGGGGGCCAAAAATTAGAGGGATGTAGCAAGGCCCTTTATTTGTTCCTCTTTTAGGTTGTTGCGTGTAAAAAAAATTAGACAATATATACAAAAATTAAATTAAATCAATAGTTGTAATTTTATGATTTCATTATATTTATCTTAAAATAAGTATCATTAATGATATATATGCTAAGATTTAGAAAATAAATGGCTCAATTATTAAAATATGATCCATGATAAATTTACAATGTTCAGATCAAATAGAATATGTTAGCTTATTTTGTAAGTATCTTCATGGGTTGGGTAATTTTGACCAAATAAACAAATTGAAAATGCAAAGGAGGGGTAGTGGTTGAGAAAAAATCAATCTCTTCCTTGTTTGTTTGGAGAAAATATTTATATGGAATATAATCTTTCATGGGAAACATAACACTTCTATTAAGAAAAAACTATTAAGGATAATGGTGATACTGTTATTTGTAATGTTATACGAGAATAAAAAGTCACACATAGATTAATAGTCAAGTTTTGTGATATTTATTACAAATTAATTTTGTTGTGATCTTTATTACAAATCAAAACTATTTATTAAATGATAATATTGTTACGTCGCTATTACATCATTATATGTAATATATAAGATTAACTCATTGCAAATCTTATGATCTAATTGCCTTAATGGGATAATGGTGCCATAAAATTGAAAAACCACCAATTGAAGCAATACTATTGTTTTGCCATTTGTGTTTGTAAGGTATTTATGTCTTGTAAGCAATTTCTTATACTGTTTGTGATATGACATTTCCATGATTATGAGGCCATTGACCATGAGTTATGTGGTGAACATTTATATCATATTAGTAATAATAAATTCAAAAAATGCCAAAATTTAAAAATTAAAAAATCATTTAAAAGGTGAAACTAATCAGATGGCACATAAATTAAGCACAAGGGTGAAATTTTGGGTCATATATAAGATATTCTATTCAATCCTTTTCACCTTTAGAAGTGGTACAAAGGAATATTTCATCAAAAGATGCTAATAGAACTATGGGTTGTTTTGAGAAATTAATTAAAATGTGATTTTTTGATTTTTTTTTTTATTATAAAAAAATAGAGAGATAATGTGACTAAAAATAAGTAAAAAGTTAAAAATAACTTTTTACTATATTCTCAAAAGAGACCTATATAGGAGATTTGATAGAAGTAATACATTTGATGTATAAAAAGAGAATAATACTATTGAGAACTATAATTGAGTTTACATATATAAGATGTATATAGTTTTTTTTTTTAGAGGGGGATATTATATATAGATTTGAATATAGTAAGATCACTATAAAAATTTCAATTTTTTGCGACGACACTCATAATGCCGTCTCAAAAACTTTTTGCAACGGTAAATGACTTTTAGCGACGATAAACAGGGGGTCACAACAAAGAACGTTGCCAAAACGTTTTAGCGACGACACCTTGCCGTCGCCTTTTTTTGTGATGGCAAATGTTGCCTTTTGCGACGGCATTCTGCTATTGCCTATAATATGTAAAAAATTGAGATTTTTTGCAACGGCACTATTTTACCATCGCTAAAAGTGTTATTTGAGACGGCAAAAAATGCCGTCGTTAAGTGTTTTTTTATTGCAATGGGATACTTGCCGTTGCTAAAAAATTATTTGAGACGATAAAAAATACCGTCGCTAAAAGATTGTTTGAGACAGCAAAAATACTGTTGCGAAAAGTTTTTTTTTGTGACGAAATACGTGTTGTCGCCAATTTCTTTTGCGATGGCATTGCCTATGTCGCAAAAAAAAACATTTGGTTCTAATGTTTTTTGAGACGGTGTAGTGCCGTCACCCAAAAAAAAAAAAACTGTAATAAAATTATTAAAATTATAAAAATTACCTGTATTAAATGAATTGAAAAAGAAACCAATAATTGCATAATAATATAAAAATTTCAGTATAAAAATAACAATTTATCCATAATAAAAATATTCTTGCATTCATAACTACATATCAGCAAAATTACTCCACTACATAATGTTGCATAATACGTATATAATGTTTAAATACATAATGTTATTCACAATTCAAAATAACATAAATCAAAAATAAAAGTTTTCCTCATGATTCTTCCGTGGGTAACAAAAATAAAAGTTAATCGCATTCTTCACAGGCATGCATTTCACAAGAAGCAAACTCTTACTCGGGAAATATCTGAAAATAAAAAATAAAAATAATTAATGGCAATATAGTTATGTGTTAATATGTTAATTACAAAAAAAATAAAAATTTAACTACTATATAATTACAAAGATAATTAAATAAATAATTTTGGCTAGACCGAAATCTGACTCTAACTCCCAAACCGGGAACCCAATTCGAGTCTCGTCTTCCCCCACAAGTCTCTAGTGCCTAGGCGGTCGTGTGTGCCAAGTTTCGTGCTAATTCGATGTCGTTTGGTGATTTTGGGGCGTCAACACCTCAAATTAAAGTTTTTTAAGGAATTAGTTTGCCTACAGTGAAATTCGACTCTAACTCCCAAACCGGGAACCCGATTCGAGTCCCATCTTTTCCCACAAGTCTCTCGTGCCTAGGCGGTCGTGTGTGCCAAGTTTCATGCTAATCCGATGCCGTTTGGCGATTTTGGGGGGTCAACATCTCGAATTCAAGCTTCTTAAGAAATTAGTTTGCCTAGATCGAAATTCGGCTCTAACTCCTAAACGGGGAACCTGATTCAAGTCTCATCTTCTCCCACAAGTCTCTCGTGCCTAAGTGGTCGTGTGTGCCAAGTTTCTTGCTAATTCAATGCCGTTTGGTGATTTTGCGGGTGTCAACACCTCAAATTCAAGTTTCTTAAGGAACTAGTTTGCCTAGACCGAAATCCAGCTCTAACTCCCAAACCGGGAACCCGATTCGAGTCCCGTCTTCTCTCACAAGTCTCTCATGCCTAGGCGGTTGTGTGTGTGTCAAGTTTCGTGCTAATCCGACGCAATTTGGTGATTTTGGGGCGTCAACACCTCGAATTCAAGTTTCTTAAGGAACTAATTTGCCTAAAGTGAAATCTGGCTCTAACTCCCAAACCGAGAACCCGATTCGAGTCCCGTCTTCTCCCACAAGTCTCTTGTGCCTAGGCGGTCGTATGTGCTAAGGACTAGGTTGCAATGGTGTGCCAGTCCAAGTGGAAAACTTAACAACGAAAAATTCTTTGTCTTTATTTCTAATTATGTAATTAGCCTCTATCCTTTTGGGCTGTGTACAGTTAATTTATGGTTATTCTTAGCTTAGAATGCAAAGATACATTTTATACCTAATCTTTTGGTGGTGATGTATATAGAGTCTCATCTCCTGCAAATTCTCTAAATACCTGGTGGCCACACCGTCATCAGTTTGTTCCTCTACATGCCATCTCATTAACTTGGCCGTCTTGGATGATATAAACAACCTCTGCAACCTTGGCTTTAAAAGAAAATGCCTCATCTGTTTTGCAGCTATTCGTTTGCCACCTTTGTTAGGACCATTTGAACCACCATCATCATTTGATTTCCATCTAGAACTGTTGCATATGACACATTTATCAAGGTTGGCATCATCGTTTTGAAACAACATGCAATTGTTAGGACATGCATCCCATGTCTCATACGTAAAGCCCAAATCTATTGTGACCTTTTGAGCTTTATAATATGAGTTCGGGAGTTTCACACCCAACGGGAATGCCTCATTCAATAACTCAAGCAACATGTCAACAGACTTGTTGTCATGACCCGAACCCGCCCCCAAGGGTTAAGGACATAACCGGCCAGTAATCATGAGATTACCTACGGCCTCAGACCAAACCAAACGTATTTTAACAGAGTTAATGGGGGCCAAACGAAAGCAATTTAAAACTTTGTCCATAGAGCTGTGCTTACATGGCACATCATAACAAACCATACATATGCACATTAATAACTCACATCAAAATATGCACTACACAAAGCTCTATACATACAGGATCATATAGGTCTAAGTCAGCCAAATAAAACTATATACAACATGTTCAAAGACTTCGCCCATATGACAAAATAAAACAAAATGACAAAAAGGCGAAGATGGGTCTCGTGCGTGAGACGCAAGGGCTGACTCTTCAAAACCTTTGTTATTCCTCACAGACTTCACTAGGGTTGGGTTTGGACTTCTCTTGGCTCACATACAAACACATGAATGAGCGTGAGCGATAGCCCAGTGAATAATATCAAGTAAAGAAGTTATACAAACGATATGTAGAACAACATGCTTCAAACGGCCTTGAGCCTATTCAAACTTTCATTTGTCTCAAAACGGCCTCTGGCCCATTCATTCATGTCAAAACGGCCTCTGGCCCATTCATTCATGTCAAAACGACCTCTGACCCATTCTTTTATGTCAAAACGACCACTGGCCCATTCATTATTGTCAAAACGGCCTCTGGCCCATTCTTTTATTCATATCAAACATTTGCCCATAACTCAAACTAGCAAACTCATAAGGCTTATAAGGAAATAAGCAATTGGACAAATGACAAGTTTCAAATATCGGTATTACTCACAGTGATGGGTTAGTTGGTTTGCCCTGGAGCTCGACCCTACACATTCCATGAACACAAAAGGGTCACAAACAATTCAATCCGTTCTAAATTCACATTTTCCTCTTTAGGCTTCATTCTTATCTCTTTAACTCAATTACAATGCTCAATGCATGCCTAAGAGTACTTTAGAAGTGAAAGAGGACGGAAAACGAAACACAGAATGCATAAACAAAATTTCAAAAAACAGGGTCCCCGCTTGAGCGTGGACTTCCCCGCTCGAGCGGACCCATGAGGTCTGCAAAAGTGCTGGATGCATCAAAATTACGCTCGAGCGTGAAGTATAGCGCTCGAGCTGAAGGTCTGTTTACATAGCTCCCCGCTCGAGCGTGAAATTAGCCGCTCGAGCGGACATCCAAGTCTGCAAAAATACTGGGAGCACGAAATTCACGCTCGAGCGGCGGTTTCCCCGCTCGAGCGGACATCAAATTTTCTGGATTTTCCAACTAAGTTCTTGAGCTCAAATCCAGCATTCAAACCGATCTAACTTACAATTTATGGCTCAAACTTCAAATATATTTATGCTATCATGATACAAACACCCATTTACATCAATATGGAGCTCAATTTCATAAATCAAATACATGCATGTCCCAATTGACACCAAACTCATTTCCAACATGCAAATTCATGCATTCAAAGCTCCTATTCTTATAGTTTGTACATGCATGTCATGTATTACCCTTATTCTTAACCTAGATGATGCAAATGGTGATTTCAAACATGAGTTTTAACCAAAACTCTACATGAATCATATATGTCAAGCCCAAACATGCAAATTCAAAGCAATGACACACGTGCATGCATATATTGACCTTCAATCCAACATGATCAACTCAATTCCATTTCAATTCTTACTCTTGATTACCCAACTAGCTTGAATACATACTTTACAACATTAAACTTATAAATTACTCACCAAGGAGCTTTAATCTTCACTAACTAAGGTTAATTCTTGAGCTAGCCTTCAATTTACTCAAGCTTCTTGAGCAAATCTTCAATTGTTTCTCTCCCTCTCTCTCTAGCCGGCCCTCTCTCTATTTTAGAGCTTAAGAACAGCCAAAATGCAACAAAGGAGGAGAATTGAGGGTGTAGTGCCCTTTTATAACAAATCTCATTAATTCAATTTAATAATAATAACTAATTGGGCATTAATTCAATAGTTTAATCAATTTAATTTGGTTCGAATCAATTTTTCAATTAAACTTCACTGTAGGCTCTAAAAATTATGCCAATCACAATGGCGCGACCAATTTTGGTTTCGGTGGCCGAGAGGGCCTTCAATTTAATTTCCAAAGTAGACAATCAAACAGATATTCCTACGGTGAACAGATAGAAATTCAAAACCACTTATTTTCACATAATGGCACACAAAATCATATTAAACACATAATCATATTCAAAATAAGGACCACTTAGCATAATACAGAACAGGGTTATTGTCACGACCCAAACCCGCCTCTATGGGTTTAGTACTGTAACCGGCCAGTAATCCGAGATTACCGAAGGCCTACTGAACAGTAATACAGTAAAACAGAGTACAGGGCATGGCGGAAGCTAGTACAGTAAATAAACAGTGTCCAATGAGCTGTGACAGTCTGTATGCCAAAAAGATTTTTCATACATATACACATAAACACAGTATAGAACGGTATGCACAATATTTACAGTCATTCAGATCAGGGACTTAATCCCTGTTAACACAGTACAGTGCAAAACGTTCAGTCTATACAATAAGCAAAACAGCACAGAAGGGGGAGAGCTAAAACACCCCTAAGCCTAAGCTTGACAGGCTCGGAACCTCGCAGTGAGGCACGGTAGTTGGCTTGACAAAAAGGGGAAGTCCACCCCACGCTCCTAGCTCCGGTCTGGTGCTTGTACACCTACATATATATATGAGCAGTGAGCTAAAGCCCAGTGAATAACATAATGCGTAAAGAGGTTTGGAATGAGTGTCCTTATAGTAATGAAAACAGTTCATTTAATCAGTGTTTCAGTCTTTCAGTCAATCAGTCATATGTGGTATATCCACTAGCATAACAGTACAGTAAGCAGTAGGTCTTAAAGACCAAATAGTAATGATGGCCATTAATCAGTAAACAGTAGTGGTTCCACGAGGGAACCGACAGAGATCTCTGTAACAGTAACAGTCAGTAACAGTAGTTGCTAAGGATGCCACAATACAGTTCAGAATATAGGACATACATTCATTCAGTTAACAGTAACGGTTCAGAAAACAGTACGGTTCAGTATTCGGAAGATAATCATTTTGAACATATCTTTACACAATTGTTACTCACAGAGTTCTAGGCTACAGTAAGCTAGAGCGTCTCCTCGGAATGCCAACCCTATACAGTTAACAGATTGAACACACACTAAGTTTCACAGTTGGGAAAGATAATAACTTAATCCCTAAATTTGCCTCGACGTGTTCTACATTTAATCCTCATTAAGATGCTTTAAACTAGGCCTAAGAATGCCTAGGATGGGATGATGATGCAAAGATGCACTTTTAAAAGCATTTTTAGAATTTTCAGAAAAACAGAGTCCCGCTCGAGCGTAGGTCACTCCGCTCGAGCGGAAATGCAGACAAAGGTTCCCGCTCGAGCGTCACTTACCCCGCTCGAGCGGTCTGCAAAATAGTCAAAGTACTGGATGGGTGAAAATCACGCTCGATAGAGCGCTCGATAGCCGCTCGAGCGTAAGACACAAGGTCCCGCTCGAGCGCCAATTACCCCGCTCGAGCGGACTGTAAAACAGTGCAAAGTACTGGGAGCACGAATTTCCCACTCGAGCGCCGATATCCCCGCTCGAGCGGAAGACCAAAATCTGGAAAATCCATATTCGAGCTCCAAGTTCAAAATCAAACACAAATGCATCAAAATTAATTCCTTTGGGCCCATTTCTTGGAAAACACTTGTAGATACATGGGATAACATGATTCAAAACTCAATTTGCAAAATCAAGGCCCAAGGGAAGATCAATTAAATCCAATTTCAACCCAAATTCCATGAACATGATTTCAACTGAACATGCATGAACTCAAATCAATTCAAAGCTTCAATACTAGCTCAAATGAGCCAATTGTTCCAAAAACAAGTTGAAAACATGGTTCTTAACATTGACATGGACATGCATGTGAAAATCTTTGAAGAACAACCTCAATAATGTGAGATATGTACATGCATGCAACAATTTAGCTCTCATTCAACACTTATGAACCAATTCATGCCTTAACTCTTTAAACTACCATGATCCATGCTAGAAGGAACTTAAACACAACAATGAGAAGGTGAATTCTTTACCTAAGTCTTGAATTTAAGGTGTAGGAGCTCAATGTTGCTATCAACCTTCAATTCTACCAAAATCAAGCCACTCTCCTAGTTGATTTCACAATTCTCTTATTTCTCTCTCTCTCTCTCTCTCTCTCTCTTCCTTGATCGGCTAGAGCTCTTAATGTCGCTGATGAATATGTTGGTAAGTGTATAACAAAGCCTCAAATATGGTTCATATAGTGGGCCACTAACAATGGCAAACATGTAAATAAGGCAAACTATGCAATTGATCGTTATAGGTCCAATTTAATCATACCAAATCAGTTTTCAATTAAATACACCATAAAATCACATTAATTCTAACGACCATAGGACTTCAATCGATTTTGGATTCGGCCGCCGATAAGGCCTTCAATTAACAGTTTAAACATAGAAATACAAATAGATAGATATGCAATTAATTAGATATACTCAATCAGTTCAGTTTCAGATTTCGGTCAGTCAGTTCAGTAGTTCAGTCCGTTTAATTACTTTTCATATTTGGTCTCAGTTTGGCAGTAAACAGAAATAAATCGGTAAACAGTGTGAGAGTTGTTACAGTTATCACACTTGTCTGTCCACTGATTAAGCACCTTCAGATGTAGAAGTTGAACAATGAATGACAAAGATGTGAACTTCTCACAACCTGGATACAATTCACTTTGTGCATCTTGAAGAAGTTTAAAATACTTTGTAGTCTCTGCATTTGGACCGAGCTAGGATTCAGATGCATGGGGATCAGGCACTTGTGGTTTATTACCCTCAACACTTGTACCGGCATGTGGATTTCCCATAGCCCCTTATATCATTCCAACCATATTATCTCCAATGTCTAAATTAGCCAATGTTTCATTCTCTCGATTACCATATAGAGATACGCAAGATTCCCCATGATTAATCCAATGTTTGTACTTTTTTAAAAAACCATTCAAAATCAGATGCTCCCGTACACCCTCTCGTACAAGATGATATCGATTCTCACATTTCCTACACAGACAACTAATCATCGAACCTTCAGCCCTATTGGTGTAGGCAAACACAAGTAATTGATCAATCTCATTAATGTATTCCCTCGACATCCTATTTGGCAAATCAATCCAACTCTTATCCATTATCTGTACTTCCCTCAAATATCGCTTCTGCACATATCTACACAAATTAAACATCAAATAACTCTAAATATAATACCTTCATATTCATGCATCATGATACCTATCCGTCCAATTTCTCTCAAATAGGTAGGCGGTCTTATCCTATTCAGTTATTTACCGATTTCTGCATCAAGTACTCAACCCAAAAATGATTAAGTGGATTTATTTCTAACATGATAAAGTTAAAGTTTTCAATCAAGACCTCCTAGGTAGTTTAACACAAGGAACTAACAAGAATTGGTATATATCAGGTATCTCATGAGTACCCAACAAATAACCAATGTGAATCAAGCAATGCAAAGCTGATTCGTTATTTTAATTTTGGTAACCAATGATATCAGTAAGAGACACTGATATTTAAGACAAAGTTGTAGATGCTGTGCCAATTCACAAAGCACCTACAAGGCTACAACCTATAATTCAAACAACCGGTTCACATTCCAAGCAATGCAAAAGACACCAGACATAAGGAAGGCAACCCAAAAAACAAAACACCAAAAACATAACTCTAGTGGGACAATATATGTACAACTACTAAAACCTGCTTAGACTTAGATGGAATCAGACCCAATATAACAGTGAAACTCCTACTTATACTATCCCAAGATGTGATCAAATGCATACTCTTTCAGGTACCAAAACCTGAATTACAATCTATTTATTTTGATGCAAAAAACACCAGATACAACCCCATATATAGTCATTAATTCACTTCACCAATAAGTCTTTCTGGTTGACCAACTACAAAATTTTAACCCCTTAACCCATCCCTCCATTTTCAGGTGCTATATTACAGTTTTTACTTCTGTATCATTGGGCCATTTGACTAAATAATTTGAACTACCATTTAACATAAAAAAAAATTAAAAATTAACTATCTAACAAAAAATTATAAACACAACCCTAAAACCCAATCTTCAGATCCATACCAGATGGGGATGGGAAAAAAAATAATTTTACAAAACAAATGCAATGACGATTATATATATATATATATTTTTTGTCGCGTATATTAAAAAAGGTGAAAGCAAGCGAGCTATGATTGATCAGATCAGTCAAAACACATATGCATATACCACAGTTAATAACTATTCCTCAAACCCTACTTACTAATCAGACCAATCGATTCATGAAAAAACATTGAATTTGAGTAAGACCTATGAGAGAGAGAGAGCATACAAGGGTCGTTACTCGCTGAGTGAGTGAGAGAGACGTGATTGAGACTGACTGAACCTCCGCTGCTGCTGTTAGCCGTCGGCACTCCTGATTGTTTTATTAGCTCTTTCAAGAAAGCAAACACAAAGAAATCAAAGGCTATACATTGTAGGTATCTATAGGAAATTGAATTACAAATAAAATTTGTATATATAAAATTCGTATAGAATGATATGTCAGTTGTATATTTGTAATTTTGAACAACAAAAATAGGTGTTTTGACTTAAAAATAAAAAGACCAAACAGAACACCACATATATCTATGAATCACTACAAGAAAGTGAACAAGACTTGACGAAACATGAGACAAGATTTAGCACAAAATTGACACAGTTTTCTTCATTTGAATTATTTAAACTTTTCACCTATAACATAAACCATAGGGTAATATTATACATCCATTATTACACAATCTATAATCATTTTAAATTTCTTATAGTATAGCAAGCATTAACAAAATCCAAAATCCAATGTAATATGAAGATATGAATGAGGGTACAGTGAACCCAACCTAGGTTTAAGATCACAGATTTAACTTGATGAGGTATTCCTTTATAAGATGTGATGTCTAAAATAAAATGAAAAACCAAGGTCTTGAATAGATGCTAATACCTAAATCTAGACAAATTGATGATGACTTACCTGATACATTCACTCCTGCTGCTAGCCGCACCATCGCTACTGCTGCTAGCTAGTCGTCGTCACTCGCCGCACCACCGCTGTTGCTCCTAGCCGTCGTCACTCCTGCTTGCTGTCTTTGCTCGTCGAGAAAGAGATTGTAATACGTCGATGAAATTTTGCCTCAAGGGATTTTGAGGGAAATGTTTTAAGGATTTTGCTTCAAACGTTTTAGGGATTTTGGGGGAAAACAATAGCGCGAATGAGTGAAGGAGTGGGATATCAAAAAAATTTCATTACTTTTTGCGACGACATGTTTAAACCGTCACAAATGATAAATCTAATAAGTAAAATGACGCCATTTTAATAAGAGTTTTTTTTGTGATGGACAATTGCCATCACAATTGATCCACTATTTGCGATAGTAAATTTTTACCGTCTTAATAAACTTGTTTTTGCAACGGTACACAAGGCGTCGCAAATACTTCCGTATTTAACACACTTTTGATTGTGTGCTCATTCGCGACGAGGTACCTACTGTCGCAAAAGCTATTTAATGGCGACGGTTAAAAATGCCATCGCAAATGACCATTTTTGCGACGGGATACACGCTGTCACAAAATGTTCCGTGTTTTATAACCCTTTTTCTTGTAGTGGATATAAAATGAAATAGAAGGAAATATTATTTTTAATTGCTTAATAAAAAAATAGTCTCATATCAATGGGAATATAATTTTATAGGGTGATAGTAATGAATTCAGATTGTCTGTAGTGTATTAATACATTCTATATTATCCTAAAATAATATCCTATTAAGACAAAACTTACAATTAAAAAAAAAAAAAAAATTTATTAGAAAATCATTTTTTAAAAGCATCTCCAATGGTGGATTACTTTTTTCACCAAATTTGATTAAAAATTTGGGTAAAAACTCAGTTTGATATCACCTATTCCAACGGAAAGATTTTTCTTTTCATCAAATCACAGGTCGACCGGGCGGATGATTGAGGGGTCAACCGGCCAGTGTAATCTCACCCCCTCTCTCTCTGTCTCTGCATAATTGACTGTGATTTCATTTCAGCATCTTTCGTTCATTGCAATGTGGTTTGAAATACTGCAGAATAGGTGTTTGATACTCCTGAATATTAGAGTTCTATGATGAAATTAACTTGTACAAGGATTGCATGTCACTGGATCTATTGGGGTGGTTTTTCCTTCATTACATGGATGTTGATTATCTTCAAAAATGGTTTTGCAGTGTCCTTAAAGGTAGAATTGTTTGAGGGAATGCGCCTTGATTTTACCAACAGACTTAATCAGAGATTTTCACTCAGTCACAGGTGGATCTGCATTAAGATTCCTACTGAAATTCCGTCTCAGTCTTCTGAAACCATTAAGATTCCATCACCATGCAATTAATTGATTTTTATGATAATCAATCTAACTAAGGAAACATTTGCCGTTGTCCACAGCTGATGCTTTTTGGTAGAATATTAACTGATGGGAGGCTGAATGCAAGACTAAAGTGTGATTTCTTTGAAAATCTCACTTTGAAGGCCAATGCTCAAGCTGCACTGAAGCACTGTTATGCAATTTTTTTTGTATGCAGGGACAACCGGTGGGATGTCCTTTGGGACGACCGGTGGGTCAACCGGCCGGACGTCCGGCTGGTTGACCGGTGGGACTACCTCCAACGTAAACGCATAGTGAAATGGTGAAATCTCACACTGTCCTCAGTTTGGTGAAATTTTTGCTTAATTCTCAATTTGATATCAGTTTGGTGAAACCATTAGAGGGAAAAAAAGTGACTTTTTCATCAAATTTCAAATCTGATGCACCGTTGGAGATGGTCTAAGTATTAGTATCCTAATTAGTTCATAAGATATTATTGTATTATAATAAATCCTATTATTTGAACATTTAATCTACCAAATCATAATTCTCATATTTAAGGTATTTTATGGACATTTATACCCTTACAAATATTTTTTGAACGGTTCGCAATTTGGTAATGTGAACATTCATATTTTACAATGTAAATATTCACATTGATGTGTGGACATTCACATTAACAATATGAATATTCACATTGACATGTTAATATTTACATTGACAGTGTGAACATTCACATTGACGGTGTGAATATTCACATCATAGAACATTCGCACTATAAATGTGAATATTATTAGGAGTATTTTGGTAACTATGTCACCCATAAAATTTATTAAAATATGAGAAAATAATATGAATTAAATAAAATATAGATACATAAAAAGAGATTTATGAAAAAGTATCTCTAATTTTTTTTTATCCCTTTTGACTTTCCCTTTCGCACTAATGGATTACAGTGGGCCCGAATTTAATAGTAATATCCCATCTTAATAAACAACCAAACATGAGATATAGAAGAAGTGAGAGATGCGATGAAAAATCATTAAATTTATTTTATATCTCCTTATATATGCCAAATTAAACATGACCAATAAATAATTTTTTACTCAAATTTTGTACACTTACATTAAATATGAAATTTAATAATGAAATGAAAAATTTTAAAATAAAATTATTTGTACATGCTCATTTTTTATGAGTACTCGGAATTTTTTTGACAAATCTTCATTATATTTTGTTTTATTTTTTATTTTCTTTCTCATTTTTCGTCCACACATTTAATACTCAAACATAATCATTAAATAATTAATTTAGCTAGATAATAATTAACCATTCTATTATTGTTTATTTTGATAAAGTAATTTCAAACTAACTTGATAAGCAGGAGACACTTCATTCCAAACACAACAATTATAAAATAACTTGATAAGCAGGAAACGCTTCATTCCAAACACAACAATTATAAAATAACGGAAGTGGGGACGCTGTTGCGCAGCCCTTGCAGCAGCGTCTGTTGTACGGTGATTTGGGCCCAATTCGGGACTCATTTTGATAATTCGAACCGTTCACATTTTAAAGCACGTCAAGTAGAACATGCCTGCAAAAAATCAAGTTAATCGGATATCGTTTACCCATTCATCCACTCACATTTGTATTCATTTTAATCAAGTTAAAATACATTTGTATTTATTTTTGTGGAAACAAATATGAGTGGATGAATGGGTAAACGATATCCGATTAACTTGATTTTTTGCAGACATGTTCTACTTTGCGTATTCTAATATGTGAACGGTTCGAATTATCAAAATGGACCCCAAATTAAGCCTAAATCGCCGCACAACAAACACTGTTGCGCAGACTGCGCAGCAGCGTCCCCCATTTCTATTCACATAAATAACTAGAATCACATTCAGTTTGTGAAAAAAGGTGGAGTCTAGTGGTTGATGAATAGAATCACATTTATATTGTTCTTGCCATCCAAAAAAATAATAAGTTTGTAATAATGGTAAGATAGTAACACTTTTATTAATATATTCATAAATTTTTATCAGCATACTTGTGACACCTCAAATTTTTGGAACGTCAGGGAAATTAAATAAATAAAATGACTTAATAAATTAAAAAGTTGACATCTTAATAGGACATTCTAACTCTCGTACATAGCTAAAGGTTCAAATAATATTAAATAAAAACTTAAAATTATCCAAATACATCATCAAATGAAATTATAAAGTCCTTAATAGCTAATACATAAGATAATAAAAGTTATTTGACTCTAGTCATGGTTTCAAGTTAGCCAAGACTTTACGTTAGCGTCAACTCCATTTCAACTTCAATTATTTCCTCGCCAAAACCTAGCATAAGACGCCAGGGCAACAAAAATATATGCCATGAGTTTTGCAACAAGGTAAGAAAACATAACCAACCTACCATTCTTTTTAAGAGAAAAATAATGAGATTATAAACATGAGATAACAATATAATTGTAAATATAAATTACAACCATTAAACTAATTTCAATAATTCTAATAAATTAGGTGACACTCGAAATCTCATCAAAGAGATTTAACTTACCAACCACTAAGCATGGCAACGGTTAATTTGAAACCCCCCTTAGTCAAATATTTAAGTGTTACCAACCGTAACTACCAGGGATGCCCACGTCCGGAGTTATATACCCAAGTAGTGACATTCGTGGCCTGCCCCAAGGAAACGGTCTGCCAGGGATAAGTAACCTCCCTATGTGCCATTTGCACATCCACCTTTATTCCAAAACCAAATACCAAAAAAGGTTCAAATAAGTCCCGTGCCATCTTAGGGTTTCGCGACACAATTTGAGTGAGAATTCTCAAAACCAGGGCTCACCCTGAACAACCGGTATTAACCGTCAACCGTTAATTTCGTACACTTTTTAAAACCAAGACTCACCCGGAATAGCTGGTATTTACCGTCAGTTGTTAACTTTGTATATGCCGTTAATCATTTCAATTAGTTTTGATAATTCTAATTTTTAATTACAAATAATGTTATACCAACTCATTAAAATTCCCAACATAAAATATTACATATGTCACACAATAATAAATAATTGTACAAAATTTAAATAAACAATTTATTTAAACCATAGTGTGAAATAATAATTTAGATACCAATAAATCATAATTACACACATGCATGGATTGCACAATATTAAATTTTTTAGTCCAAATAAAAAATTGAAGAGATAATTTTTTATTCCTCCTCAATCTGCCAGAATTTTCAGAATGCGTGTCTCGCAATTAAAATTATAAATAAATTACTTATACAACTCTAAAATTCATATAAATCTACAGAATACTCAATAAACATGTTATGGTCATTTTTCAGAAAGCATTTTCCAAAAATAAATTATAAATAATTTTGAAAAATTCCAAGAAAGTTTATGACACAGATTTATCACATTTTCCTAAATTAATTCCATACTTAAACTTATAAATCAATTTCATAATCTAAAAATTTATTATGAAACTAGACTTCTCAAATTTCATTTTTTGTTTAGAAATTTCCAGATTTGGTTTAACATAAAATTTTTAATGATTTTTCAAACACATAGTAAAATTTGCCTATAGCTCCAGATTTGGTTAAAAATCGGTATAAATTCGTAAAAACTTCAATAATTGTTGCAAAAATGCATGGATGAAGTAGACATCATTATAAACAACTTTGTAGAAAAAAATCATTTCAAAAGTTTGAGTATAAAATTGTCTAAAAATTTGTACAAATATTATGACAGATTCAAAGGCCAAATAAAACCTTCAATCCTCTTTTTAATGGTATAAACTACACATGCAAGCTTATTTCCACAATAATACCATGAATTTAAGACTATCAATATTTTCAAATATTTGATATAAACGTCACAAAATTTATATACATATATAAAAAAATTTATCTATAAATTCAGTCATTTTATCATATGAATATAATCTAAAAATTTC
This sequence comes from Camellia granthamiana, assembly GCA_036172215.1. Taxonomy (NCBI): domain Eukaryota; kingdom Viridiplantae; phylum Streptophyta; class Magnoliopsida; order Ericales; family Theaceae; genus Camellia; species Camellia granthamiana. The sequence goes on from CM069908.1 coordinate 139,510,555, forward strand.
AACAATTAAAAAAAAATGAGAGGGTTGAGAGGGTTTTCTTATATAGTTGTAGGGTTGAAATGGGATAGTGGAATGGTAGGAAAATATGCAACCTTCTTAACCTCCTCTTCTTCTTAACTTACTCCACTTCGCCGAGATTTTTTTTTTTTCTTCTCAAGTCTCATTTGCCTTCTCTAATCAAAGAGTAGCATGCATATATATAAACATGTTACTGAGGCTTTCCCCCTCTCTCTCTCTCTCTCTCTCTCTCTCTCTCTCTCTCTCTCTTTTCATTATTCTATTTAGCCACTTTCTCTCAATTCCAAGGAGTATGATGGAGTTGTGGTTCCTATATTAACATGCAAACAAGCATGTGGCAAAGTTGTCACCGAAAATCTGCTATTTTTTTATTTATTAATATTTGTGTATTTGTGTGAGTTGCTTAAAATCGATACACTAATATTTTAAATTAAGATATTTAGTAAGAATAATTATCATGTTGAATCCTAATTAAAATAATTTATAAATAACAAATATTGAACACCCACAAAATTATTATTCTTAATAATGTCTTTGTTAGTGATTGAATTGGGTTAATTTAAAACTAACTTTTATATTAATATATATTTCAAATAAACTCTAGATAAAATTAGTTAATTAATTAAGTTATTTATTTATTTATTTATTATTATTATTATTATTATTATTATTATTTAGAATAATTAAATGCGGGTTTTCACAATACTATTATTTTGTGTGAAATTCATACCAATTTGTGAATATATAAATAACAATATGGGCAGTGGCGAAACTACATGGGGACTAGGGGGTCACTTGCCCCCTAGATTTTTCATATATGTATATATATATTTACATATGTATATAAATAAAATTTTAAACAAAAATAATATTTAGAATAAAATATCAAGGGCATTTTTAAATTTATGAAGACAATAGTGATTGTTTTATTGAAAATGAAGTGATTACAATAGATTATATTTTTATGTATGAAAATTTTGTGAAAAAGTCTCAATATAAAGGTAATATCCATCGTTATTAATATGAAAATATAATTAATCTCACTATATATATATATAAATTACTAGAGTGTTAGTTATAATTGTCCAAATGAGTTACTATTAAAGCTTAATTTGATAAACAAAAAATTATTTCAAAATTTAAATAATTACTAGCACCAAAAAACAAATTTAAACAATTACAACGCAGCACTCATTTAATTGTAGGGTGTAAATTATCTAATGTAGTGTAACTAAAAAATCAGTATTTAATTTGGGTCATTTTTTGATAAATTCTCTTTCTAAGGGTTTTATTTCATATAACTCATGTTCTTTTTGAGTATTTCATTAAGTCCGGTTTAATATAATATGACCAAATCATCATTTTTAATTTTTTGCACATGTTTCTATTTTGAAACTAATACATAACAATATTCCCTCATTTTATAGAGAAAATCTCTCCCTCATTCTAAATATAAAATTTCTGTTATTTTATGGAAAAAATATTTCCCTTATTCTAAGGAGAAAATCTCTCATACATTCCATAGAGAAAATATCAAATTATGAATTTTGAACCTTTTATAATTTGAAAATTTTAAAAATAATGCAACAAAAAATATGAATGAAAATCAAAATACAATGTGAATGTTTACAGTAAACAACAAACATATAACTAACTTTTGAAAAAATAAAACACATACTAAAATACAATGTGAATGTTCACAATAAACAATAAACAATAAACATACAACTAACCTTTGAAAAAATAAAATTCATACTAAAATACAATGTAAATGTTCACAATTTATAATTAATATACAACTAGCCTTAAAAAATAACTCATACTAATGTAAACATTTACACTATAACGTGAAAATATAAAACAAAATTGAAAAAAATAAAAATCGACTATTTCAATTGTTCAATGGTAACAAAAATGATTATTCTTTTGGTTCCTCTCGTAGTGTTTTTCTTTAGTTTTGGCTTCGGCCCGGAGTTTACCAAAAAAAAATATGATTATTCAACTTACAAATATTAACAAAAACAACAAATATAATTAACTTTCAAAAAAACAAAACTCATACCAAAATATAACGTGAATGTTCACAATTTATAATTAATATAAAACTAGTTTTTTTTTTTTTAAAAAAAAAAAAAAAAACTCATACCAATGTGAGCATTCACATTGCAACGTGAAAACATAAAATAAAATTGAAAAAAAGTGAAAATCAGCTATTTCGATTGTTCAATAGTAACAAAAATGATTGTTCAACCAACAAACATAGAAAAAAAAAATAACAAAATACAACTAACTTTTGAAAAAAAAATTAAAAAAAAAAAACTCATACCAAAATGCAATGTGAATGTTCACAATTTACAATTAACATATAATTAACCTTAAAAAAACTAAATTCATACCAATGTGAACATTCACATTGCAACATGAAACAAAATTGAAAGAAAAAGATGTCTATTTCAATTGTTTAATGGTAACAACAAATAATTATTCAAACAATAAGTATAGTAACAAATAACCAATAATATGCGAATATTCACATCTTGCAAAATATATAATTATGTCTATTTCTATATTTTAACACTTATTTCTCAGACTTTCAAACAATATAAAATGTGAACATTAACACTAATTAACAAAAAAATAAATACAATGGCAGCAATAAAATTAGAAATCCAAAAAAAACTCAATCACTCTAAAAAAATTAAAAAATATCACCCACATCCTCATCTTCATCGTCATCTTTATCATTATTACTATCATTAACAATTTATGCAATTTCACCATTCCACCAATGCAAATCAAATCAAACTCACCTTTGAAGAATATGTTCGTAACAAAATTGACTAAACATAAATAGTGCTTTGACTTACAACAATAGAGTAATATAGAGTTTCGAACACAGACCAACAACGGACGAACACAGAACTTCGAACACAAAGTGATAATTTAGGAACACAAAGCTTCACCACAACAATGAAGGAACATAATATTATTTCACTACTATATGTAAACTAGAGTTTCTAAACCCTACCAAATAGAGAGTTTTGAAACCCTAACACAATAAAACATTACCACAAATGTGAATGAAACTGATTAAAAAGAAAAACGTAAATAATGGTAATTACCAAAATAGAGGGGCTAAGGTTGCGGGGACTGTGAGCGAGGGCTATGGGAGGTGCTGTATCGTAGTGAAGAAGTTGGTAATGAAGATGATGGAGAGAGAAGAATCATAAGCGAAAGAGAGGGAAATCTACAAAAATAAAGAATAAGAAAAATAAGAAGAAAAAAGAGTGAGCGAGAGAGAAAGAGAGAGAGAGAGAGAGAGAGAAGAAGTGGTGGGAGGGTTGTCATTGGTGGGTCGCGGTAGTGAGAGGTGGTGGGAGAGTGGTTGTCGATGGAGAGACACTAGAATGTTTGCTGAATGAGGCTGCCGGCCGGAGTAGTGTGGAGGTAGCAACACTCAATAAAAACCATTACAATGACATTCTACAATATTGTACCTCCACTTCCATTCCACTTGTACTTCCACTTCTACCTCCACCTAAACTTTTTCCACCAATCTAAACCCTAAACTTGTTACTCTTTATAACAATTTCAAACTCTGAACATATCATCTTTATCATCCTCATAAACCCTCATAAAATAGAAACCTTGAACCAAAAACCTCTTTTCAAGTCCAACGAATTATTCTTTATCAATTATTTCACCATTCATTGATACTTGTAAAGCAATTGAAGATGGTGACAACAATTCTGATGAGGTTGGCGTTACATTGGTACGTTTATCTATCTTGCATTAACATTCTTGATCATTTGCAATCGTTGTTGCTTTGTTCGAGCTGTTTAGTACTGGTTTGCCGACTGTTACGATTATCTTTCGAACAGACATGCAACAAGTTGACATTGTTCAACTGAACATGACCTTTATTTTCAACATTGGTATGCCAAACGGTTCTATTTCACAGGGTCAACACCATATTGTGTTTTTCATGAGGGTTTTTTTCCTTTAAAATCCACTTTACGCTAAAATAAACCAAAAAACAAAAATATGATGAGAAGAAAAGAGGCAATGATATTGATAAGCTAGGGAGTTGGTATTTACCTAAGAGGAATTTTCGACGAGCAGATGCAATAGTGCACTGATTTCATTGAGTTAGACACCGTAGTTCACTGTTAATGCTCAATGACGGATCTTTGATGCAATGTTGTTTACTAAGGCAATAGTGTTCATTGATGCAATGGACCGTCGTTGTCGTCTTTCTTCAACAATAGTGAGACTATTGTTGTCGTTGCTTTTTTCAACATGAGATGGACTATCTTTAACAAAAGAAGGAGAGGGCGTGCAAAATTAAATAAATGTGTATTTGAGGATGATAATTATAAATAACGATGAATTTAATATTAATTGAGATATTAAAAATTATCTTATTAAAATGGGATTTTTTTTTTTAAGGTCTATGGTATTATGATTTTATAGCATAAATGACACTCAATATTTGCATGATGTCTAAGGTCCCTCAATATCAATCCAGAGAAAATTCAATCCAGAGAATTTCTCTGGACAAATCACAGAGAAAATTCAAATTTCTCTGGAAACATCACAGAGAAAATCTCACCAGAGAATTTCTCTGGATTCAACACAGAGAAATTTCCCTCTCCACTCCAGAGAAATTTATACATTCCCAGAGAAAATTCCCTCCAACCAGAGAAATTCACTTGTTGTCTGCAGTTTGATAGAAGGGTTAAAAAATATAACCAATACGAGACACAATGCAATACATGGAACTAAAGAGTGTGCATCTTGATATTGATAGCTCACCAATGCCTTGAATCAACACTTCTGTTAACACTGTAAATTTCTCTGCCCTCCTATTCTCCAAATTTCTCTGCTTTTCATATACTTCCCACTCTCCTAGACAAATTTCTCTGCCTTTCCACAAAATTACATCTCTAGAGAAATTCTCTGCCCTCCCTACTTCTTCTAGACTCAATACTCCAGAGGAATTTGAAAATTTCTCTCTTCTTAGAGAATGATTATTTGGGGAGAGAGTTGAGGCGGAGAGAGAGAAAAACAAGACACATATGCATGTGCTCTCTTTTGCCATGATGGGTTCTCTCTTTGGTTGAAAGAGGAGATCAATAGGAGATTAATAAAAAATAATCAAGATGAGGAGAAGGCACTGATCAGGGGCTAAAAAGGAACACACACATAGGGGAGGTTAGCCTCATTGGCTGACCTCTCTCTTCTCTCCCTCTCGGCTGAAAAACAACACGACAGCTTCATTTTTTGAGCTTCACACCGCACACACAGAGCTTCAACCCATGTACATACACAACCCATGCACATAGTCACATACATACACGGCACACACACACCACAACACACACAGACGGAGGGACTCAGTATTCAACACACACTCTCTCTTTCACACACATGGAGACGTAGCCATTTCACACCAATCAACAAAGTATGGATGATAGCTCGCCGGAGCCACAGAGACTGACGTCGGAGTCTGATTGTGAAGAGACGAGGAGGAAGACAACGGAGGACAAGGCGGTCCGTGGCGGAACCGAGCATGGCCGATCTGGTTGCGAGGCTGTAGACACGCCGTCGGCCCATACGATCGCCGAGGTATCCGAAGATTAGCTGACCGACGACGGTCCCTAAGAGTGCGATGGCGACCATGGAGGAGGTGATGGCGATAGGGACCTGGTAACTCTTGTTGGGATCCCCGTCGTCGAAGTCCGGGTAGTATAGGAGGCCAATGAGTCTCATGATCGGAGGGATACAGAAGAGAGATATTAGGGTTTGAAATTGGCCATAAGAGAGAGAGAGAAAGTCGAATAAATAAGGGCGTCTGGTGGTGGTGATCAAAATGAGGTAGATAAAGAGAGAGAGAGGGGCAAAAGTCAAATTTCTCTGATATATGTTTAGGGACTTTAGACATCAAAAAATAATTTTATAAATTTCTTTCATTACGAAAAGTGGGAGGGAGACCTAGACTAACTTTCCTATTAAAATTTAAAGTTTTGAGGAAATGATTCAAAGAAATAATGGTCAAAGAATTTAGGTAGCAGCCCTCTAGATTTGTCATAATTACCACACCAGACGAATAATCCTGATTGACAATCATGAGCCGTTAGATACAAAATCTTCCACACTATTTTCTTCAAATCCATCTATTGTAGAGAAATCCAACGGCTCAGAGTGATTTAACTTCCATCGTTAGCATCGGATTCTGAAATATTTGTACTACCAACAAAATCTGAGTTAAACATATTCGAAACGATCCCAATTAAATTTACTCTCTCTCTCTCTCTCTCTCTCTCCACATCTCTCTCCAATCCACCACACCATCGTCATCGTCATCTTTCATTAATTTTCTCAGCGGCTATAGATTTCCTCTCTCCCCAAACAAAAGCAAAACTGTCGAAAGAGAGAAGAGAGAGCTCAGATTCTCAGAAACGATCGGTGGACCGTGGATTCATCTATCCTTCATCTTCTTTTCTCAGTCAGGTTCTTCTTCAATCTATCTCAGTCTATCTTAATTCCATGTTGAATTTATTCTCTTGAATCAGTTTCTGATAATTGTTTGGTAGAGATTTTTTAATCAAATTTATGTAACTTTTTTTTTTTTTAATTTGATAAATTTTTCCTGTGAGCGTGGTGCTGGAAATGGGGATCTGTGAATTACAGGCTTCGAATAAAGTTTTGATTTTTGACGTTCTCTCTCTCTTTCCCCTTTCTAGTATTATTATTATTTTTTATTTTGCTAGAAGATTGGCTTGTAATTTTGTGCATTTGTTCATCGATGATCTCGATAGATTCTACTTATGGCTGGCCTTGGTTATACTCTCAAAGTTTCCATCTTTTTTGAGCTTATCAGTTATAATTAGTTTCTACAATGTTCACATTCCATTTTTTTTTTCTTTAATTTTTTGATGCATTGATGTCTCTGTGCTGTGAAATTGCTGATTTTTACTTATTGAGTTAATATATATAATTGCTAGTTGCAGGTTTAATTTGTTGAAACTTGACTTTTGGTTTTGTATTAGTCTGCCAAGGATGCGACACATATAATTGTAATTTGTATCTATATGCATTAGGAAGCCGAAGTTAATGGTAACTGCAAGCTTCTTGCATTATCTCACCATTTGGAGCACAACAGAGTTGGTATATATTTTCACTGTGGTCTTGAAGCAGTCTTGTTCTGCTTAGATGATTTTGGTTTAGGAAAAGTGTAATGAAAAAGCAGCAACTAAACTGATAGTTTAAGAACTTAAGGCTGTGTTTTGATATGGTATGCATTTGGGAAGGGAAAGGGAAAAGGTCGGCGAAATGTAACTATATTTCATTTATATTTTACCCATTTTTTTTCTTTCTTTTTTAAATTCCTACTCAAATCCATGATCCAAACACAGCTTAAGTGAATTGGTTGCTGTTGTGGCAAGAATCACTGACTTCCTAGTTGTCTACGCTTTTGTGGGAATATATTCCCCTGTAGCAAGATGACCGTCTTCATAGGAATATGTACGCAACTATCAAGGGATATCCTAATTAGGCAAGGTGTGGCACAATAAGGTGCCCAAGAGCTTTCCTTACAAAATTTCTATCGATAAGTTGATTCTCATCTTCCCTCCCTGCAACTTGGGACCAGGGAAATCACCGGATGAGATACCAAATTAAAGCACACTGTTAACAATTGGATTCCTCCAAATTGGATCACTGTTAACAAGCTTTAATCCAAATCACTCGAAGTCTGCTACATGGACCATTTTTCTTAGTATATCTATGCAAAAACCCATATCTTATAACTTAAGAAACATAATGAACGCACTCAGTAGTTTATCATATTTGGGAAACTTTTCCTTGTGCATTGATTTAGCAGTTTATTGTACATGTTCTGATTCTGTGATGTAGTTCTGAAGCTCAGATGCTTCTCACCTTACAGTTTAAATAAATTCATGAATGAGCCGTGCAGATGTTTTTGTGTATATTTTATTCTGGTAGGAAGTTTTGGGAGCATGAAAAATATATAGGGGGTATGGAATCTGTTACGATATTGTTTCTTTCTCATCTTTATCTATGAATCTCTCGATGTGTTTAATTAATTTTATGGTTAGGTTGGCACCATTGTAATAGCTGATTATTATTATTATTTTTCCTTCGAATAGTTTATATTTAGGGTTACTTGGGCAATAATGTGAACAAATACTTGGAGTATGGTCACAAGTTCAAAATAACACACTAATAAACTCAGGCCAGGTGATAAAAGTCCAGTAGAAGTACCAGGAGCTCTCAAATGTCCGTATGCTTATTATGTATTTTCTTTGTCATAATTGCACTTGTTTTGTGTTTCATTTTGTTCCAAAATAATATCCTGCAGTACTAAAAGTGGTTCTTTCTTTTGAAGTTTCAGATGTTATTGGAGAGAGGTTTATGGTTGAAAGTAAATGCATAATTCATCATCTCAATTCTGTTTCAGCTGTTGAAGTCTATGATAGTTGGAACTTTCTGTTGTTCCGGTTGAGTAGCAATTTGTCTATGTTGGTAGGTAGGTAGGTAGTACCTGTTGCGGTAATGAGCTTTTATCTTTTCTTTTACTTTATATCTCCTGCTTGTCTAATAACCACCAATATTTGGACTCTACTTTTACATCTTTGGCTATGCTTATACGTGGAGTTGAAGAAGCACAGAGTCGTACAGATAGCGAGTCTTATTTTCATTTTTTGGTTCAAATCATATGTTCTAATATCTTAAGTAAATGGCCTAATTGCATTTGTGAATGGCTTGCATTTTTCAGCTACTAGGTTGAGCTAGGATGTTTTCCCTTTTGCAGATTTGTGAATTCAGGTTTGCCTGAGCAGTGTTCTTTGTGATCAAGTGTTAAAAATATTGTTCTGCAACATACACATACCTTTGGGGGATTACATTAGCCCCAATGCAAGGGCAAAGGAGTGCAGGCAATTCCTTTACTGAAACTGTTGATCTTAACCAGGGATCTGTTTCCAATAACACTGGTATGAATCAGTCAAGTGCTTGGAATAGCATGCTAAGTCCAGTGGAAAGCCGGTTGCCAAATTACATGCTTTCTTCTGCTGAAGGGAACTATACTTGCACCAATGCTGTTAGTCATAGTGCTCGGGGTTTTAGTGGTTGGGATTTAGGGGAATCTAGCTCTAGTCAAAATTTACAAGGCCAAGGCATTGGTGATGGTATGAAAATCGAAAATGGTCGGTCGTCTTCATTTTTGGTTCGTCCTGGGTCTGGACCGTCTAATATCTTTCTTCGCGATAGTGTTAACAATGGTATTGGTGGTAATCAGGTTACCGACAGACCTTTAATTATGCAGAGTTCCAGTTCTAGTCGTGTTTCTCTGAATATAAATTTAAATGCTGGGGACATGGGCAGTAGTGGCGATGCTGGGCAGGACATGGAGCCAGATGCATGCCATAATTTGTACAAGGTAAGCGGACCAGAAACAGAACAGATCTTGAGTGCTAATGCTTCTTCTGATAACACTGGGAATTCTTCTGGTCATTCTGGTTGTTTGGTGGACAGTGAGGGTGAGTCAAGTTCATCTTTGGGCAATTGGGGTTCATCCTGCAAGAGAAAGGCTCTTGAAGGTACTTCTGGACAGTCTTGTCCAGGTGGGAGTTCAAACTGCTTTCAACATGCTGAAATCTTTCCACGACATGGTGTTTTTGCTCGTTACAGTGCTTCTAGCAGCTTAAGTATATCACCACCACCAGTGATTTCTCCTTGCATTGGTCCTTCTGAACAGCTAAACCCAAGAAGTGGCATTAGTATGCGTGGAGTAGCTTCTGACGTCTTTCCTCCTTCAAGTGTGACAGGAATTGCAGAAAGCTCCTCAAGAATTTTTGGCGTGAGAGGAAATGTTGGGCATCCTGAATCTGTTAGGTTTAATTTACCATCAACAGGGAATGCGATAAACCATTCTGATGTGTGCTCCCCTCCCCAGCCATCTAGACCTCTCTCTTTTACTGATTCTTTGGACTTGAGACCAACAACTATAGTAGCCCCCAATTCAAATAATCCCCCAAACCAGTCTCATTCAATGCATATTCTTGATTTGCCAAGGAGTACACCTTCTTTCCCTTGGAATGGGACTCTTAATTCAAGAGCTGGCGGTTCTTCAAGTTCTTTAATGCTTTCAGGGGATAGAGGCGCATCATTGCGAGAGGAAGCAAGTTTTAGAAGCACCCCAAGAAATAGCATGGAGCATCCTATGGTTGTTCCTCCAACTGAGATGAGAAATTCGGTGCAAGACTCAAATAATTGGAATTTATCTACTGGAAATACCAGTACTTCTACAAGTGTCCCTTCTAGTTCTCGAATTAGCCCCAGCTCTGCTATACGGCCTTTCCCCACTGCGTGGACACCTCATCGCAACCCCCCAACACAAAATCAACAAAGATTATCTGAATTTTCTCCTTGGACTTTGTTTCCATCTGTTGATTCTGAGTCTGAAGCTCTGAGAGCTCACTTTCCCCCATCGCGTTCAGGCCCTTCTTCTTCAGAGGAAACAGTAATGCCATCTGGAGCTAATAGCCAAGGCCATCATCCACCATATCCAAGATCGGCTTTGTCGGAGCTACCTGGTGATGATGTGAATGGTTGGCGTGCTTTAGCTGCTGATATTGAGGGGAGACACAGGCTGGTATCTGAGGTTTGTGGTCTAAGTTCTTTGTTTTTGTTTTAATTTTTCCCTGATTTCCAAGCTTACTAATCCTTTGCTTAAAGTTGGTTAAGATATATTACCTGAGTATGGTATCTTTGTTCCTAGAAGTTGAGTGGTACTGCTAAGGTTTTGTAATTCCAAGTACACAATTATCAACTTTCTTATTGCAGCATTTTGTTGTGGGTCAATGCTATGTCATAATTATGGCAACTTAACTTGAACATCTTGAACATTTGGGCAAATTACAGTGTTAGTCCCTATAGTTTACCCGTTCTATCATTTTGGTCCATGTTGTTTCAATTTGATCAATTTTGCTTTTGAATTTTACGAATTGTGTCATATTAGTCTAATAAATAATGGCGGTTAAGTTTGATGGACGAAAAATCAAATGATGTGTCAATTTGGTCCCTATTGTTTTGACTTTCGTATAAACTACAGGGACCAAATTGACACATCATTTGATTTTCCGTCCATCAAACTTAACCACCGTTATTTATTGGACTAATATGACACAAGTTGGACTAATATGACACAATATGTAAAATTCAGCGGCAAAATTGATCAAATTAAAACAACAGGGACCAAAATGATAAAACGGGTAAATTACAGGGACCATTTGCATAATTTTCCCTGAACATTTTTTATCATGTAAGAAATCATGGACATAATTCCAACATCACTTCATCGTTGTGATTAACATCTCCGTCATCATTTTACAATTTTATCCCTTCAGCAATAACATGCTGTTAATAATACACTGTAATACCTTGAATTGCGAATTACTGGATGAGTATTTTTGTTATGGCCATCGACTGTTTATTATAATAAACGTGTTACTCTATATCTACCTGGCTACCACCACTGATTCTGTAAAGCTTGATGTTACATTTTCTTATTTATATATTAATCTCATCCTTAATCTCTCTCTCTCTCTCTCTCTCTCTAACACACTTGCACATGGGTTCAAATGAAGCTCATGCATGCTGCCTTGGAGTACTTCAATATTAAGTTGATTAGTCATGAATATTCTGCATATATCAGTTTGTAGAGCTGTGCTTTCCTTTGAGAATGGCAGAGTCATGTTTCCATTGATCTCATTAATCTATTTGATGGAGTGAAATTTAATGAAATCTGTAGAGATTGGTGAATTGTCAATAAGAACTATTTTAGTCCCCCCAGATTGGTAGACAAGTTTTGGTCTTGTTGACCATCTTCTTATGTGGGTGAGGATTTTGTGAATTGCCTTGTCAAGTATGGTTAGCTGGACATATGATGTAGGACAAGTGGTGGGGATCACTCTCCTGTTAGTAGTGACCAGTGAGCACAAAACTACTGTGGGGCAGCATGAAGAGGTTTCTATTTTCGGGATGTTAGGGGACTGTTCTCGGTAAAATGACTTAGATTGTTAGGGTTATATGTTGTAACAAAACGATAAAGGTTTGGGAGTGAAGAGAGAATTTTTGGGACTGTTTGGCGACTGTTCTGAGCACTGTGAACGATACCCAAGAACAAAACCTTGGCTAGTTTTGTAGTTTTAAAGCCCTAGAGTTGAATGTTTAAGCAAGGATAGCGCTTGGGCTTGTAAAAAGGAATGTCTAAGGGTTAAAACAAGCTTAGACATATCTCGTTGGGGAGTTAAAGGGCTACATATGGAAATACCTAATTTGTAAGCATCGCACTTGGGTTTGAAAAATTCGATGTTTATATTTAGAATTCATGGAATATCTCTTTTGGGGGGTGCTATGTTGGTTTTTGGTTGTTAATATGACATACATAAAGACAGAAGCTTCTTGTGGAATCCAATATATCAATTTATTGTAGAAGATTCCTACTACGTCATCCACACCCTAAAGGCTATAACCACGGCCCTCACTCTTCTCACATGAGTAGGCTGCCCGCATTGTGAGAGGAGGTGGTGGATTCAGCCATTAGCAGCATATATGTGTGTGTGTGTGTGTATTTTAATATAATTCCAGATTACGAAAGTTGTATGGATCTGTTTATTTATGGTCATAATTGTTTGAATTGTTCTTGCACATTCTCAATTGCATAATTTGTGACACTGTTGCTATCAAAATTGCTTAGTTTCTGATGAAGAAAAGTTGGAACATTGAAGTAATAACTTCTGTCCTTCCATGTAACAGATTCGTCAAGTCTTGAATGCTATGCGTAGGGGCGAGAACTTACGAGCTGAGGTTCAATTTTGACTCATACCTCATTAATTCATTAGTTTTTATATGTTGTGCTGTAGCACAACCGTTTCGTCTTTGTCGACTGCCACAAGAGTATGAATGCTTTAGTTGATATAGTGACATTTCATGTTCTGTTGATTCTGTTTTTGACTGAAACTCATTTGAGATGGCAAAAATTCAGTAAGGCTTTCTATGCTTCTAAACTTCTTAGTAATTATTGTTTATGTTATCCACTTTTAAAAAAAAAAAAGAAAACTCAGTTTGATTAAAAGCAGCTTTCACAATAATTAAGCTGTTTGTTGCGAAGGACATTATTTTTTTGGAAATATGCACAATACAGCAGTGCATTGTAACAGTTGCACTTATCGTGCTGCATGAACTAGCTTTGTAAAAATGCTACCAAAAGAACTACCAAAAATTCTACAAAATACTCACATGGGTGTAGGTCCCATGTGGTGTTGGTGCCACACCCATCATGTGGCTATTTTGTAGAATATTTGCTAATTTTTTTGGCAACAATGCTACATCGGAAGAAATTGTGTGGATGAATCATTTTTCTTTTTTTTGGGGTCCCTAGCATTGTTGAATGATTTGTCGATCATCAAAAATGTCTTGTGACTTGCTTCATTTCTGACATTGTCCTGCATGTATAATCATGTGTTAGGATTATATGCTCTTTGATCCATTTATAAATGGGGCTGCTGAGTTGCATGACAGGCATAGAGATATGAGACTTGATGTTGATAACATGTCTTATGAGGTAAGAAAGGGTTTTTTTTCTTCTTTTTTTTATATATATGTCCATGTCATCAAATTTTGATGGAAGATTGTTGTTCCCTGACGCCGCGATTGGGGAATATCAGGAATTGTTGGCATTGGAAGAGCGCATAGGAAATGTGAGCACTGGATTGAGCGAGGAAACCATTATGAAGTCTATGCAACAGCGGAAGTATCTTTCTATCGCGGTAGTATCGCAATCAAACTTGGAGCCATGCTGCATATGTCGGGTAAAAGCCATCAAATCCTATATATACAGATGCTTATTTGGGAAAAGCCATCAAATCCTATATATAAACCAATTTATTATTTTGAATCTTTACCAGGAGGAGTATGTTGCTGGTGATGATATTGGGACTTTGGATTGCGGGCATGACTTCCACACCAACTGCATCAAACAGTGGCTGACACAGAAGAATCTTTGCCCTATTTGCAAAATGACTGGTTTAGGCACTTGAGAGGGAAAACCATTATTTTTAAACCCTGAAAACTTAATTTTATTTCTTTGCCAGTGGATCATTAAACCCATTGCTTTGGTTGAAAATATAGTAATGTGTCCCATTCCTTTTATCCAAAAACCAGTATTTACTAAGCTCGTGAAATGCACGTGTTCATAAAAGTGGAGAAAAGGGATGTAAGTTATAGAAGATCATGGCAATGGTAAGGGATTTGTGTATTACTTGAAATGGATAAATTTAGACTGTGAAATTCTATTAATGATATTATCTAGTTTTTAAAGGATGAGCAGTGGTTGGGAGCTCTAACTCAGCAGTTCTAATGCCAGCTCTAATGAGCTAGCATGGAAAAAGAAAAAAGAAAAAAGAAAAAGGAAAAAACAAGACACATCTATCACATCAGCAGTGATGGACTTACTGCCAACACACTAGTAGTGACTTTAGAGCTCATTATTTGGAACTCTAAATCATTTTTGTTAAAGGATTGCAGCTTGTGTTAATTGTTATCAGGAAACTCTTTTGAGAGGGGGAACTCTTTTTTGTGAATCACTTAGTATGTTTTATCTATTCAAGTATTTTTGCAGATTTTTAGTAATTTTTAATATTTCAATTTCTTTTTACAAAAAGTTTTTTATAAAATTCCTGTTGGTTTATGTATTTGTTTATTATTATTATTTGTTGGTTATTATTATTATTAATTATATTTTAAAGTTCATGATTAAATTCATTTGTAATGAATTAGAGGAAGTGATCTTGGCCTTAATTTTGATTGTCTCCATTTCTCAAAATTACTATAATTTTAACTTAAACGTTTGCAATGTTCTATTTATTGGATTTACAATTGTTTTTGTTTTTCAGAAAAATGGATAAGTGGATAGTCTTTTTAATTCAATTATTTATATTGTAATTTCCCCCTCCTCTATTTAACATTGAATAAATGAGTTAGTCGAATTAATTTGTTAAATACAAATATTATATTTGATATAAGTATGTATAAAATAATTTTTGTTTTTAAATCAAAAGATTTTAGGATATTAATGTGGGACCATAGTCTGCATGGCTACCACGTAAGGAAGAGGTTGAAAAGGGTAGTTGGCCCGCTTTCATTAAAGGGTGGGGTTGGTGGGCCCGCTTTCATATGCGACCTATTAATTATAATTTATTATATCATTTTATATTTTTTAATTACTAAATATAAATTTACAAGTCTTAATTTTTTTTACTAATCATAACACTATTAAAATATCAGTCGCGATACCAAAAATCATCCAACAACTTCTCGGAAGGTAGACCCGAAATGGCGAATATGGACATCTCCAATTCCAAGTCATGATTATTTGGTTATGCTAACCACACCGTCACCCCCACTAGAACAACAAAACTATATGCAACTCATCACCCATCATTATCAACCCAAAAATAGTATGTATTATGATTTTTTATTCCAATCCTGCTATATCTTTTTAATTTTGTTACCTATTCCCATATGAAATGGTTTCATATTTTTCTCTCGTTTTTAATTTCTCTAATTCCACATTATTAGAGTGGATTTGGGAGACAAAATTAGAGAGATGAATTATTTTCTTTTTATTATATTGGGTGAGGCTTTTTCTTAGTGTTATCGATATTTAATCAACGTCATTTTTTTATAAAAACAATATACTTAACAAGTCCTACACATTAAACGATTTGAATCATTAGAATAAATCTGGAGTAAGGCCTATTTTGATGTTAAATAGAAACCTTTTTCTTTTATTATAAAGCTTACTTCAAACATAACTCGAGATCTTGATGCTTGTAATCAACTTTGAGTTCTTCAAATATAACTTGAAAATTTAACGAGTTATCAATTATTTTTAAGTTTAATTTGTTTACATTAACGAGCTGAATATGAATCAAATTAAAATAGTTTATTTTTTTTATAGCACATATAAAATTATTTAGTCAAGTAGTAATTGTTCAAATTTAACTTATTTACATAACAAGTCGATATCGAACGAGTTTTTAACGAATGGAATACAAGTTGAGGTCAAGTAGTTTGGTTCATTTTACAGTTGAAGTCAAGTAATTTGGTTCATTCTATAGTCTTAAATATGCAACCATAAAATTCATATAAATATGTAACGAGTATATTATACAAATTAATAAATAAATATTATTTTGAACATTAATATATTAAAAAAAAAACTAATATGAAATGTAGGACTATAAAATGTATCAAATTATTTGAGCTTGATTTTATTTGGCTTCTTAAAAGTTCTTTCTAGATCAATTCATTAATTTTTTAAGCTTAGTTTCATATAAATTTAAAAGCTTTTACAAAAATAAGTTGTTATAACTCAACTCGGTTTGATTGGTTCAAAATTTAACCAAGTTAAATATATTATGAAATTTATTAAAATTTTTAAACCAAACTTAAACAATTTGCTATTTAAGGAAGAAACTATGTAGAGACCTATAGGGCCCTGCCTCCTACTTTGCGCAAGATGCTCTATTGTTATATATAGTTAAACACACCAACAACTTCTCCTATGAGCCTTGCTCTCATTTAATTCTTATAATTTTAACTGGGAGAATTATATTATCCACACTCTATATTATATACACTTTCAATTATATTATTATTTTCTTTAGTTATTGTTGGCTTTTTTGGTTTTTAAGGGTTAATAGTGTAAGTTTAAGCGTGCTAGTAAGGATTAATTAGTCCTTACATAAGTTATAATTGCTAACCAATTATCAAGCAATTGTGTTGAAATTCTTTCAGTCTTAATGAAAAGGACTTTTACCGGTGGCTTGTTTTAGGAGAAAATTATGAATAGTAACACATAAATATAATTCAGAAATCGAATTTCATTAAGCAAATAAAAACTTACAATGAAGTTACAAGGACCTATCATCGACGAGGTTCACAGCAACAAACTACTGAAAAACTACTCCTAGGAATTGAAGTGCAGTACAAAAATTGAAGTGCTGGAAATGTGAAAACTATAAAGAAAATATGAAGTAAATGACTAGTTTCTGGATCTGAGTCCGGGGCTTCATTCTAGGGCCTTCCTTGCTATTTATACTTCCCAGTGGTAATCGTCGAAGTGGGCTTCCAACCGTCGAAATGTCCTCCCATGATTGCTGAATATGCCCTCTCATAGTCAGTCCCACTACGCCACTCTTAAAGTTAGGATTCCCTCTCGATTTTGAATTTAAATTTATGAGCACCCGTTAGGCCACATCATCTTGTATCTCTCGACTGTTCCAGTGCTACGCAGATCCATTATTACTAATACGAACTGCCACGTGTTCAACTTTGATTGGCAACTTGTATTAACTCTCTAAATTGCTTTCCTCGTGCCACGTGTTAAATTGTGATTGGCTTGTACAAAATATGTAGCCAACATTATCCCCCGCACTAATATACCCAATACTTGGTGATATTAGTGGACCAGTGCACTTTGCCCACATCTTAGGACGTGCATGGACTTGGTTGAAGTATAACCTTCTTTTTAGAAACGAAGCACTGACCTTTATTAAATCCTTCCCCATGCTTTAAATATTCCCTCTATATTCTGCGAATACAAAGAGATTGGTACATCTCTAATGGCCAAACCAACCTTTTCTTACATTGATCGAGCATACGATGAGGAGGCATTTGACAATGATGACCGCTCTCGAAAGAATCTTCATGCATTTATTGGCCACATTTATCCGTCCCCATTCATACAAGTTATGGAAGTTTTTGCAACTTATCAACCTTCGGACCAGGAATCTACTAATTACAATCCTCTAGACCAAGAACTTACAAAGATGGATATTGGAAGTTCCTCCTCCGCTCCAAAACTTTCTGCATGACATGAAGCTGCTTCATCATCTTCTAAAAGTACTGGCTGGGACGCTTGGCCCACATTCACTCAACCTCAAACAAGAGAACGAATACACCATCGATTTCCTGAGTTTGATGATCCCACTGTAATTCACCTCTCCATGCGCAATTTTGTAGTATATCCATACATTCTCTTCGATCGTCTTCGTAGCCTTGAAGACAACCTACTTTTGGCATGGTATACTTCTACCTTGCCATCCTGAATGGTGCAAAGGACTCCACACCCTACTGATGCCTTGGGAATCAGTCCTACACTCTTAACCAAAAAAGCAAAACTTTGCTCTTCTGATTGGCTAGAATGCGTGAACAGGCCTGAATTCCCACCTTCATTTAAAGGGAATCCATTTGTTTCTCCCTTGCCCTCCAATCCTAACTGAATTGAGGAACTGAAACTCACCCTTTTCGAGAGCCAGCATTGTGCTCCCTACCAGGCTCTGGTTTCTTATACTCCTTACTAACAGTACAGAGCTCAGACTCTGCTTGTCGCTTTCTCCTATTTATCCTTCGAAGTCCTTCGAGATGACATCCCTCACAAGAACTTATTATGGTCTTGTGATATTGTTTTTCGAAGCCACATCCTCAACACTGTGGCCCAAGCTGAACTTCATACTTTCTTGGATCAGCTTCCCCTTCTATTCAACTGGCACACAAATGCTTCTATCACCAGTGAGTTGTTGGGGAATACTTTTGCTGTTCACCTTCAAATTCAGTATGAAGCAGAAAATCTTCTCGAAGAATGCGAAGACTTTAAAAACCAAGATCCAGAGTATAAGGAAGATGCCACTATGGGTGATGCACCTGAAGAGGGAGAAATAAACGAGATGGAGAAAACACTTAAACAAACAGAATTTGAAATGAAGGCCCATTGACGCTTTTTCCAACTAAGGGCTCATCACTTAGATAAACCAAATTTAGATAGGATAGAAAAATAATATGTATTTATTGAATTTTGCTGGACAAAGTTCCATGATCTTGTGACTTTGTCTATTCCTTATTTTTACGAAATTGAGAATGTAGCCAAATAGGTTTCTCCAATGTAAATATTACTTACCAATAAAACTGGGCTTCTCAAATTTCATTTGTTGTGATCTGGTGTTATGTTCCAATTGTATGGTTAACATAATCTGTGTAAATAACAGTTTTGAACTCACAAATCTTTCTTCGAAACCAAGTTTAAGTGCTTCGAAGTATGGAATTTTTCCTTAGAAATTACACTGCTTACTCTTAAAGAGCTCTCTTAGATAGAAAATTCAAGGATGAAATTTCATGTAAAGGTAAGTCTTTTGGGTTTTTTCACTATTGACCAAGAACTGGTTTTGTAGTGCTTACTTATTTCAGAACTTAAAAACAAGATAAGCATTCCAAAGACTCCTTCGAAGGATATTACCTTATAAAGATGTCCTAGGAGTATGCTTATAAAACCTTCGAAAAGAACAAGCTGTAACTAATGTCTTTCTAAGGCCTAAGCTTCGAAGATCTTGGAAGGAAATTGGCTTCGAAGCTGACTTACAAGTTTTCGAAGCCAAGCTGAGTGTTTAAAAATATACTTTCCTCCCAAAACTTACTCTTGAAAGAGACTTTCTATGATGCGGTTTTGAGACCCCTTGTATTTTAAAACTAGAGTTTTAATTCCACATGAGTCAAAAACCATAAAATAATTTATTTCAGGTCTACTTGACCCATTGGGTTGACTTGGTAATTTTTTGGACAGAAAGGTTTAAAACCTTTTTTCTTCGCGTTTTACCTATTCACGTGCCCAAAATTTCCCTTCTCATCCATACTGCTCTTATCTATAACTTTTCACTACTCATCCATCTTCTTCCTTCAACTCCTCGATAATGGCTTCTTCTCCTCTAAAAGTACTAGTCGTTGAGCACGTAAGTCTATCTGTGGCTTTGAGGAGACTCATTAATGAGGAATGTGACAAACACAGAGCCGGTGAATGGTGTGCTGTCGATGGACGCATCCTCATTCCCCGAAACCATACTCAAGGAGAATATGTGCTCGAACCTATTTTTAGGGAAGCCCTTGCTCAGTTCCCTGCCTTATACCTGCGTCTAGAGGATCATTCCCTCCTTTACGAGGGCGGCCTTGGCTGGGGGAGCTAAAGGTTGAATCGACCCCACTGCTGCTAGCCCACCTTGAGGCTTGAATGAGAGGAATGGTACGATCGAGTTGTTCCTGCTAGGATTTTGGACCTTCAAGAACTCTGTTTCCTCGACGCTCTTCGATTAGCCAGGTTTTCTATTTCTAAAGACACTTCCTCATACCCGCTGCACTTTGTTTTTGGAATTCGTCTTTCAATTTTTTCCAATTTCGATGTGGTATGATGGCTCTTACTATTCTTGATATATGCCATCTCTTAGGGTTATCCCCCATTGGCACTCCTTTTGGCCCTGATTACCCCGACCTTAATGTGCCTTTTTTCCATTCCCTCTCTTAACTCCTTTTTTAGTGATTTCGCAAATTCTGAAAACCAAAGGGAGGGCCTTGTAACAAACCGTGAATTCTTCTATTTTCTTCTATACTGGTTTTGTAAATTTTTATTTTGCACTTCTTCTCAGAGGATTATGCTTTAGTTTGCCCCTCTTGCTAAGGCTCTTGCTTTGGGAAAGAAAATAGACCTAGCTCTATATGTTTTAGGCCACGTATATAGAGCTTGCTCCCAGTTTTGTGAAAAACCTTTGGATGCCAACCAAGGGGGGCCATTCTGGATATTGCAACTTTGGCTCTTTACCTACTTCATCGATTTACACTCTAGATGTCGAAGATTTTTGGTACCAAACCCTACTACTTATAGAGAAAAATACGCCAGAGTTTCACTTTATCCTTCCAATTTTGCTTACTACTTCACATTTTTCCACCAACTTCCAGCTTCCCCTCATTCTCACACCTTTTTCTGTCCCTTTGGAGCCAATATTAGCCCAGCATGGTTGAGGACCTTCTTGGCTAATAGAAACTATTTCCAACCTCAACACAGGGACATGCAGGCTTCTATCTTAACTCCTAGGGAGCTTTTTGTTGGCACTTTACACCATCGAGCTTACAAATGCATAGCAGAAGCCTACTGCCTTGCTTAATTTGCTAGGCAATTTGGGCTTACCCAAGGGATCCCTATCCTTCTATGTAGCCAAACGAACCCAAATCTTGCCATTAGAGAGCTGAAAGTGCAAAGAGCCAGGCTAGAGGAATCAACCTCCAAATTGATTCAAGACCTGATTGAATTTCAATTCATTGTCTTCATCCCACAAAACACTGCACTGAGAAGGTACCAGAATTGGTAGACGGCCAACATGGAGGTGTTTTTGGCTGTTTCCCCTAAAGATTTGTTAGTAGGATTAGATGTGCCCTCTTAAGCTAAACCCAAGGGGACTGAGATTTCTGCTACTGCTTCCATTTCTCCAACTTTCCCAGCTCTTACTTTTGCTGGGTCAACCCCTCTTTTTAGAGTCACCAGGGCTGCTTCGAAGAAAGGTACTCATTTCTTCTTTCCCTTTTTCTTTCCTTGTATAATATTTTGTTTGTTTGCTTATGGCCTTTATTTGATACAGGAATTTCTCAGGAAGACTCTCCATAGAGAGCTCAAGCCTTAACCATTCTCAGGAGCAAGCAACAACAACAAAAGAAGAGAAAACTCCTACTTGATCCTGAGGAAGAAGAAGTATCTGTAGCTCATAAAAACCAAGAGGAGGTAGAGGAGAAGAAAGAAGTACCATTAAAAAGAAAAAGGAAAAAGGTGACAGTCTCCCTTTCTGATTTTACTGAGGACCCTACTCACAAGTTAGCTGCTAAGGCAATGGAGAGAGAACATTCCAAAGAAATAATTGTCTTCCAGAGGTCTGAGAAAAGGAGACAGTAGCAGATACTAAGGGATAAAACTGCTGTTGCTGATGCACTCCAAAGGGAAACAGCAAGGAGGCAACAAACTGGCGAGCACTATACTCTTCGGAGTTATTCAACCACCACTTTTAAGGCTGGTAATTTTTCTTAATCCCTGTGGTAATTTCCTTTCCCAAGATTTCAAAATAAAAACTCATTATTGCTTCTTATTTTCTGATTCATTGCAATAGTTATTCCACCTCCCCATCCTTCGATGCTGGCTTCTTCTGTTTTGCTTGAAAATGAAAGGTCATCAGAGGCAGCCTCAAAAAGGAGAAAGAAGAACAACACCAATGTGCCTTTAAGTGTAGAGCCCGTCCAAAGAGTACTTCCACTTCTCAGCCCTACAATTTCTATACCTTCTTTGAGGCCAAGCATCCCTCTTTCTTTATGGTCGGGCTTAACTCCATATCTGCCTCCTCTAACCTTTGCTTCAGCCTAATTTACTCTTCCTATAGTCCTGGCTACTCCCTCATCACCTGAGAGGGCCCTAGTTGTCACCTCTTCCTCAGTGATAGCTGGTACTCCTAGAGAAGATACTAGTGGCTCACTAATTTCTTGTTCAGCATCCAGCTCCAGTCCCTTTTCCCTTGATTTGCTGGTGGCCAAGACTATAGACACTGCTGGGAAACCTCACACTCCTTTTCCAATCCCCATACAACCATCTCTTCCTTCCAATAGTGATTCCTTTGTACTTTAAATGTCAGAAGAGGAGATGAATACTTTTGAAGCCCGACTAGCTAGCCTATTTGACATGCCTTCCTCAGTTCAATCAACTAACAGCGAAGCTGAACCATTGATCCTTGCTGACTCCCTCCTGGAAACTTTTGAGAGTTCCTTTACTATCAGCAGAGTTCCTTTGCCTCCAATGGACTTGGGCACCTGTTTGGAATCACTGGCATTGTTCTCAAGGATTCCATTCGAAGCCTTACAAAGACCTATCATGAAGAATGGTTTCCTTAAATGCTGTAAAGTTATTGAGCAATCCAACATGGCTATTTCAAGCCACTTATCCTAGACAGCAGCCACCATGGATTTCTATGTCAATATCTGCCATATTACTAAAGCTGCAGAAGAGAAACTACTGAAGGACAAGGAATTTGTTTCCCATATACATGTTGAGATATTTGGATTAAAGGAACAATATTCCTCTGCTTCTCAGTTTCAAACTCAACTCTTGGAGAAAAAGGCCCAATTAGAAGAAGAGTTAGCAGCAGTTAACCTAGCCTTGGATCGTACTACTAAAAAGCTGTAAATTACCAATCAAGGGCTAGTTGACCATAGGCAGGACATGGCTACAGCCATTCAGTTGTTCCCATCTCTTAGGAGTAGAGAATCAATAGTAAGGGAACAACTGAAGCATTGTACTGATTTCTGGGTGAATTTATGGCTACATGTACTTAATTCTTTATGAAATGAAAAACTTTTATTATCTATCTGAATGTTTCATGCTTTCTCATTATTTTATTTAGCACTCTCTACAATCCTTGTGTCTCCCACACAGTTGGATAATAAGGCTTCATGTACCTACCATTAATTCTCTTGGGATGCACATATCCATTCAGATTTCTCAAATGGCATGCTCCCCCAGGTAAGACTCTATGAATTTGATATGGTCCTTCCCAATTAGGTGACCATTTGCCAAACTTATAGCTTTTAATTCCTATTGAAAGTATTGTCTTCTATACCAAATCACCTTCATCAAAGCTAATGTGCCTGACTTTCTTATTATAGTTTTTGGCTGCCTTTTTCTTTTGGAAAAGAATACTATTTAATGCCAAAATTCTAGCTTCATCCATACTTTCTAATTCCAAGAACATACTTTGATGGTACTGCTCAGAAGCTAATTGGTCTTGGTATTTTACCCTCAAGGATTTAATATTAATTTCCATAGGCAGCACTGCATCATGTCCATATACTAAGGCATAAGGAGTGATTCTTGCACTTGACCTTGGAGAAGTTCTATAAGCCCATAACACATCTAACAACAAGTTATGCCAATCCCCAGGATTGCCTTCCACAACTCTTTGTATTCATTTTTTCAAGGATTTATTAGATGATTCAGCCTGACCATTTACTTGTGCATAATAAGGGGTAGAATTAACAAGGCTAATTCCAAACTCCGCTGCAAAAGATTTTGCCATCTTTTCATCAAATACAGTCCCATTATCTACAGCTATGGTCTGTGGGATGCCAAACCTATCGATCAATTCTTTGATAAATCCAATAACTTCAGTCTGATCTACAGCCTTATAAGGCTTAGCTTCTACCCATTTAGTGAAGCAATTTGTGACCACTAGAATGAAACAATGTTGTTTTGAAGAAGGTGGATATATTTTCCCTATCATATCCATTGCCCATCCTTTAAATGGCCATGGCTTTACTACTGCATGCAAATCAGCTATCGGAACATGCCTTATCACGCCATGCTTCTGGCATGCCTAACATCCTTTTGCATACTCTATGCAATCCTTTAGGATGGTTGGCCAATAGTAGGAATGCCTTTGAAGTAACCATCCTATCTTCACACCAGGCTGATGGGCATCACAAATACCTTCATACACCTCAGCCATAGCAGTCAATGCTTCCTGTGACCCTAAATATTCCAACAACAACCCATCTGCTCCCCTTTTGTAAAGAGCATTGTTATATACTATATATTGCATAGCCTGTAGTTTAATTTTTTTGCTGGCCTTCAAAGATGGGCCAGTTAAATATTGAATGATTGGATGCCTCCAATCATGCTCTTTTAAGTTATTTTGGTTAACTTCTACCATGATACCCCTTTTAGCCAAATGTGGTATTAACTTCTGATATGTTGCTTGACTTATGTCCATTTGGGTATTCCCCTTTTTTCTGAAATTTGAAACCTTTTGGGCCACATCATTAGCCTTATGGTTTATGAATCTTGGGATCAGGGGTGTAATTTTGGCCCGGCCCGACCCATCTGGGCTCGGGCCAGGCCCATGTCAGGCCTTGCGGGCTCCAGCCAAAAAATCGGGCCTGGCCGGGCCGGCCCACGGGCCGAAAAACTAGGTCCAGGCCTAGGCCCAAGCCCAAGCCCAAGGATATTCGGGCTTTGGGCAGGCCAGTGGGCCGGGTCCATGGGCTCGGGCTTTGGGCGGGCCTAAACAATTTTTTAAATTTTTTCCACCAAAATTTTATTATTTTCCATTAAAAATAACACTGGGCATCGGGTGGGCTGGGCCTCGGGCCGGGCTTTTGGGCGGGCCTTGAGCGGGTCAATGGGGCCAAGCGGGCTGGACCCATGGGCCGGGCCGGGCTTCAAAACAATGGCCCAGGCCTTGGCCCAAGGCCTCGGGCTGGGCTTGGGCTCTAGCCTAAACAGATCGGGCCCACCTCGGGCCACCCGCGGGCCACGGGCCAAAATTACACCTCTACTTGGGATACAAGTCACATTGGCTATCTGAAACTGAGAAAGCAAATGCAGTGCAACAACATAATATGGTACCATGCTTGCACTTTGACAGTTAAAGATTCTTTTTACTTGGTTGATTACTAATTGGGAATCCCCAAATATATCAACTGCATGAGCTTGTAATCTAATAAGTATCTCAAGTGCCATTATCAAACCTTC
This sequence comes from Camellia granthamiana, assembly GCA_036172215.1. NCBI lineage: Eukaryota > Viridiplantae > Streptophyta > Magnoliopsida > Ericales > Theaceae > Camellia > Camellia granthamiana. The sequence goes on from CM069908.1 coordinate 139,536,047, forward strand.
ATATTCAGCTTGATTATTGGAACAAGTAGTCTCATCCATTTTGAAACCATGTGTGGTTTTTACTCTCTCTGGTGATTTAATTATAACACCAATTCTAACCAAATCACTGGCTTTTGATCTATCGAACCACATTTGCCATGGCTCAACATTGATCATACCAAGGTCCATTATTTCCTGGCTTTCTGTTTGACATGGATGATCTGCCAAGAAGTTAGCCAAAACTTGTCCTTTTATTGCCTTTTGGGGGACATATTCTAGATGAAATTCTGATAAAGCTAATATTCATTTGACAATTCTTCCTCTCAACATAGGTCTAGATAACATGTACTTAACCAAGTCCGTGGTTGCAATTACCAAGACAATAGTAGGCAAAAGATAATATCTTAATTTCATTGCTGCAAAGTACAATGTAAGGCACAATTTTTCTACAGCTGAGTATTTACATTCACAAGAATTTAAAAACTTACCGAGGTAATAAACTGTTTGCTCCTTGCCTTCTTCATTGTCCTGGGCTAGGAAAACTCCTAGTGAATCTTCTGCTATAGCATTGTATAACTTCAAGGGCTTGTCATTCCTTGGCGGCATCAACATTGGAGGCTTGGCCAAGTAGGCTTTAATTCCTTCGAAAGCAGCCTGATATTTTGCTGTCCATACAAACTCTTCTTTATCTTTCAACTTTAACAAAGAAAAAAATACTTTAGTTTTCCCTGTAGTGTTAGAAATAAATCTTCGAAGAAAATTAACCTGACCAAGGAACTTTTGTACTTTTTTCTTACTTGATAGAGGTTTGGCCTTAATGATGGCTTTGGCATTATTCTGATCAATCTGTATTCCCTTCTTGTGCACTACATACCCCAAGAAGTATCCAGCTGATACACCAAAAGCACATCTGAGAGAATTAGGCTTTAACTTGAACTTTCTCATTCTTTCGAAAGCTGCTACCAAGTGAACCAAATGTTTCTCTATAGACTGAGACTTTACAACAATATCATTAATGTAACACTCTAGGTATCCTCCAATAAGATCATGAAATGTAGTATTCATTATTTTGTGATATGTTGTCTCAGCATTCTTTAGACCAAATGACATTTTTACCCATTCGAAGGTGCCAATATTCCCAGGACACCTAAATGCTGTCTTGTAGACATCTTCCTCTACAATGCAGATCTGGTTGTAACCAGAATGCCTCCATCCATCATAGACAAAATCTTGTGCCCTGCTAAACTGTCCAGCAATAGATCCACTATAGGCATGGGGTATTCATCTTTTGGAGTTATTAAATTCAGATTTCTAAAATCGATGCATACCCTCATCTTGCCATTCTTTTTAACCACAGGCACAATGTTAGACAGCCATTCAACATACTTGGATGTTCTAATGAAGCCTGTTTTAAGGAGTCTGAGAATTTCCTCCTTCAATTTCTGAACCACTTCAGGGCTCATCCATCTTGGTCTCTGTTTGTGTGGTTTAGTTAGGCTTTTGTAGACACCCCATTTTTGACCGACTTTAAGACTTAGACGTCACCGATTGAGCACTTGGTGATGTTGCATAGTGTGCTCATTTTGAGGTTGCGGAGTCTCGGCTGCGAGCCTTGCCTCCGAACTTCCAGACTCTTTTGTACCTTGCCTCGGTTTGCGAACCAGGTCCTGTTTTCTCCGTTTTCTCTTCCCGAAGGGAGGGAGAGGTCTCGTAGATCATCTCTCAGTGGCCGTAGGCTACGTTTCGTGGTCGTAGGCCATTTTTCTCATTTCGGAGCTTAGTTCCCAGTTTTCAGAGCCGTCGGCCATGTGCCTCGGTTCGGGACCGCTTAACCACCTCCGTTCGCTCCGGTTTTTGGTACACACTTTATTTACTCCCTTTTGAGGGACACTGTGGTCCGAGAGACCAACTTCGTGGTCGAACACCACTTCCGGTGCCTAACAGTTAGTTTTCGGGGCTCCGGGCTGCGCGTTTTGGCCCCCGAACCTTCGTTTTGCATCGGTTTGGGCTCATTTTTGGTGGAGGCCTTATTTTCATTATTAGGAAGGTTGTAGAAGGGTGGGAGGCCAGCAATTGTTCTGACAACCAGTTTTATTTCTTTATCACCCTCCGTCGCCCGTTTTTCTCACCAGAAAGCCAATGTTGACCACCCTTAGGCCACTTTTTCTAGCCTAAAACCACATATTTGTGTTGTACACACTTGGGAGGCCACCAATATGATATGGCCGGCCAGTAATTGCTTCTGACCCTTTTGAACCTCTCTAAAAAATGGGCTTTTCTCTCTCCTGGTTCACTTTCTCCAGTTTTTGACCACATGGTTGTGTTGTGCACACATGGGAGGCCATCTTTTTGGCATGGCCGGCCACTAATCATGATTGAACCTTTTGACCCTTGGCCGACCGGCCATGGGGAGGGCCGGCCGGCCACCTAAAGCCCAGATAACTGGCGGCCATGATCCTTGCACCCTGTTCCTTCCAGCTGTGACCTCCTTTTCCCCCCAGATTCTGTATCCGAGGGGGGGAACTTTTGGGGGGAAAACTTAAAATTTGAATCTCCCCCCCTTTTCTCCACTCTTGTGCCTATATAACCAGCCCCTCCCCTTCAGTTTTAAGGGTTAGAAAAAACCCTTTGGGGCTCTTGCATTAATTCTCTCTCTCTCTCTCTCTCTACTTCAACCCTCAAAACCCCTCAAGCCTTGTACCATTTCTGCACCAACCCATAGCACAACACTTCCACACCTCATTCCAGCACCTTGGAGGGCATTTGAAGAGGTTGAAAGTCCAGAAATTTGGACCAAAGGCTGCTGGAAAGTTAGTTTTCAAGGGTGAGTCCCATTTTCCCTCTTTGTGTACTATTTTGGTCTATATCTTAGCTCCTTGTGCTTATATTTTTGGGCTCCGACCCTAACTGGAAATAGTCTTATTTTAAGCTCATTTTCATGTTTGATTAAGGACCTCTTGCTGTTTGAGGTCTCCAGCTACCACTTGCTTCTTTACCTCTCTTTTTGGCTTTTTTTTTTGCATAGTATTTTAGGCCTATTTGTGAGCTGTTTTGGACTTTTCCATAAACTGTAAAATATCATGTTTTGGGCCCATCTTCAACATTGTTGAAGGGCCCTCCTCTGTTTGAGGTCTCCAGCTATCACTTGCTTCTTTATCCCTCTTTTGGCCTTTTTCTTGCATAATGTTTTAGGCCTACTTGTGTTTACTTTCGGGGCTTGATGTAAACTGTGAAGTGCCATGTTTTGAGCCTCTCTTCAACTTTGTTGAAGGGATCTTGACCATTTGGGACCAGCTGCTGCCCCTTTCCTCTATTCTCTCTTTTAGGGCCTTTTTTTACATGATGGTTTAGCCTTATTTGTGTTCATTTTTGAGACTTATTGTAAACTGGAAAAAGGCTTGTTTTGACAATATATTCATGTTTTATTAAGGTTCCATTCTTGTTTGAGGTCATATGCTATCTTGTATGCTTGGTTGCCTCTTATTTTGAGCTTTATATCCTAGCTATTGTTGCATGCCTTGTTTGGCCCTCTAGCCACTGGAATCCAGTGGCTTGGTCACTGTTTTGAGCTTCCAAATTAGAGGGGGGTGACCCCCTCTCACCTTGACTTGTTTGATGGCCATTTTGGCCTTTCAAAGGAACCCTTCTTTGCATGTTTCTTGGCCACATTTCAGGCCCAATTTGGCGAGTTTTGAGACTATCATATTTGATTTTCAAATTTGATTTGGGGCTGCCACATGTCTATCTTGTATGTGCTTAAGAATCCCTTTGTATGCCCTCTAAAGGAGCTCCTCATTTGTGCATGTGTTGGCTGCATTTCCATGGTTATTCGGGCATATTTTAGCATATTTTATTCACTGATTTTTGCTGGTTTGATGAGTTCTCACTTGCTTTATGTACGTGTCTTGTAAATCATGTTTACTAGTCAAAGTTGCATGCTATTTTAGTCCATCATGCTAGCATCTTTTGGTCATGCTTTGAACTAGAAAAGTTCATGTTTTGGGACTGCCTTGCTTCTGTCTTCATGCTTCATGATCAAATAATGCATGCTTTATATAGCTGTAAGTCATTCCATGTGCATAGTTTTGTGTTTCGGGACCATTTCATGCATCGGGTGCCATGTTTCCATGTTTCGGGGCTGTTTAGCATCATATTTTAGTGCTGAAATTTGCATGTTCATATGCCATATTCCATGCCTTGCCATGCCTTGTTAGAGTGGCATTTTATGCCTTAGGTTCGGTCCTCGATTTGCGTGCATGTGTGCACGCATTTCGAGTTTCTCATTTTCATCTAATGGCCTCCTATGTGAGTGTGGTTGAGGTCCACTTGTGTTGGTGTAAGTCCATTATGCATTGTGTATGCCATTTCATTTCATAGCATTGTGTATACTAGGTCGTATGTTGGTGCATTGTGTATGCCATGTTACCTCGTGCATTGTGTATGCCATTTCATAGCATTGTGCATGTTAGGTTGTATCTTAGTTGCATTCATGCAAGTCATGCATATTGCATTGTGTTTGGGATAGGAGTTAGCCCGAGCACGGGAAACGAGGGACGTTTCGTACTTCGAGTGACGGAACGTGTCTCGATTCCTAGTCATCGACACTCCGGATTACCCATGATGGAGTCTTGGTCTCGTTGTGTTTTCATGTGCATTCATTCCATATTGAATTGTGCAATTCGACTCCTCGGCCACTGTGCATCGAGATGCGTGATTGGTGGCACGAGGATCGAGACATGCATACATATGTGAAAATACTTTGTCATGCCCCTTTGTTGCTCTCTGTTACAGCAAATCAAGAATCAGCAGCCTTTCTAGAGCTTGGCACGCATTCCAAGAACAATTGCAAACAGAGGCTAACCGGGGCATCGCAAGGGATTTTCCGACCAAAGCAACCCGAACATGCATCATCCATCATCCGAAGCAGAGCTGAGGCAGTCCCCAGCCTGCATACTAGTTTACTGCTTTCTTAGTTAATTTGTTAATTAATTAGGATTTTTGTATTTATTCGGGACTGTATTATTTATTCATTTGGGACTGTATATTATTTATTTGGACCCTCTGCGCGAGGGCAATGTTGTAATAAGTGTGCGTGTGTGTGATGTATGTCTTCCAACCCCACGTCTTTCTCCCTTTTATTTACCAGCTTATGATGGTTAGATTAGGGCATGTTTCAATTAGCATACAGTATGATATCATGTTTGCATTCATTCATCTGTCTTGCATGCACCGGGCTCGGCGCACCATACTAACTGCATCTGTATTTCAATTCCAAATTGAATACTTGTTAACTGTCGCATCTCATATGCCATGTTTAGAATAGCCGAGCCTGCTATAGTTGCATTCTTTGCATGCGTTGCATTAGGCATTTCTGTATAATTAGGATCATGCATGAATTTCTAATTAACTTCTGTTTTGGCTTGGCGTACTCAGTAAGTTTTATGCTTTAGCATCCTTGCATGCGTGTGAGTGACTGCCATGATAGCATGCTTACCATGAGGTATGTGCTTATGTGATATAACTGTCTGAATGCCTGTGGGTGAAGGTTGGGTTATTTGGATTAGAACAAATCATCTACTGTGAGTTTTAAGCCCACTAGATAGTGGCAAAACCATCTTTTCTAAAGCCCACCGGAGGGTGGCAAAATCTGCATTTTAAGCCTACTTGTGAGTAGCAAATCATTTTCAAAACAAACATGAAATGTTTCGTTCCAATTCAGGCGACCCAGTCTATACTTATATGCTGTGCGCATCACATAGTAAATCTAGGCTAATAACCGGAATAAGAACGCATAATGTTTTCAAAACTAGATATCATGGTTAGTAGAGGCCGATCTTTGATCGGGCGAGCGGGGGTGCTCACGAAGTGACCTTCCCCAATCGTACCCAAGTTCCCGAGCCGAGGCAACTTTGGTGATGACGGACACGTGGCCTTAGGTAACGAGTCAGGGTTTCCTAAATTTCCCAAAATAAAATATTTAGGTGGCGACTCTGTATCTGGCAAAGCAGTCCATGTTTGGCACTTCTTTCTAAAAATCTGTTTTCTCAAAACGATTTGCCGGATTTGGACTCTTTGGTTCAAGATTAAGAACCGTGACCCAAATCGAGTCCGAGCTGTAGCGAGGTCCCTCGCGGGCTTGTTACAGCTTCATAGGGAGCTTATGTTCCACTAATGACTTATCCAATCCTGGCAGTTCATTATAAGACCATGCAAAACAATCCTTATATAGCTTTAGGACTACTAACAACTGGTTCATATCAATAGGACTTAACCAAGCATTAATATAAGTGGGTTGCTGTGCAGAACCTTCCCCTAAATTGACTTATTCCAAGAGGTCTTGTACTTGATCACTTAATAATGTTTCTCCATTGACTTCTTCTGTCTTCCAAGCACCTTCTTTGTTTTGTTCTGCTCCCACCTTCTCTAGTTCAACATATTTGTCTTCTTCCTCATAGACAAAATCTGTCCATAAGGCTTCTTCTTCCTATATTTCCTAGACTTTTGTCTCGATGTCCAATGCACAATACTTATCAAGGGCCAAAGGCCTGGCCTTTTGTTGCTCCTGATTACAACCAACCACCATGGCTTCCCTCTCTTGTTCCTGAACCTTCTGAACTATTGACTTTATGTCCAATGCTGAAAACTTAACTAACGCCAAGGGTCTGGCTTCTTGGGTCTCATCTTCTTGCCTACAACCAGGCATCAATGTTTTCCTTGGTGACGAACTCTTCATCAGCACTCTCCTGCACTAAATGCTTCAGGTGTGCTATTTCCTCATCAGCCATCAATTCGGCTGTTTCATCAGGTTTTCACAATATACTGAGTGGTGTCATTTCTTCAGTATATAACTTGGCCTCTACAAAGTCAGCACAAGCGATAAAGGGTTAAGGGTCTGTATTGATCTCCTCTGTCTCTCCATTGCATAAGGCTATCATTATTTTTTGATGTAGAGAGGAAGACACACACTTGTTGGTGTGGATCCAATCCCTACCAAGCAAAGCATTATACTTGGCATTACTATCTATAACAAAGAATGCTGTCATACAATCTCTGGTTCCCACACTTAGGTTGATAGGCAGAATACCTTGAGCTATCTGCTTATCACTAGCAAAACCAACAATGGTTGTGTTGGTTGGGATTAATCTGGGATTTCTTCTTCCTAATGTCTTCAAAGAGAACTTTGGAAGCAGGTTCACTGCTGCCCCATTGTCCACTAACACCCTATTCATTCTATCCCATCGAAATAAGCCTTGATATACAAGGGCTTAACATGCTGAGTCATAGATATTGTAGGGTACTCGAAGGGATATGAGAGGTTAATACTCACCTCCTCACTTTCTTCTTTAGTTTCTATTGGTGTGGCCACTTCAGTCTCGTCTTGAATCATGCTGACTTGTGAATCTTCACTAGAAACTGGAATAGGGTCATCTTCCTGACCTTCTTGGTTTCCTTTTTCAGCCTGGAACTCTTGTGGTAGTTTATATACCATGTTTACTAACACTGGAGGAAATGAGCCAAACCGAATTGCTGGCTGTACTTGTTTCCCTTCTAAACTAGCTTGTTCTGTTATTTCGGAAGCATCTTCATGCTGCACTCTAGTACCTTTATGCTAGCAGGTTCCTTTAAAATAGCCTATTGGTGATTTGCCTTTGTTGGTTTGTCAACCAAAAAGGTTTGCTCAGCCATGAAAGCCTCAAATACTTTATCTTCAGCCAATGTTCTCTATTGGCCTAGTTCGGTCCCTTCATCCGTTTCATCGTCGCTTTCCATTAAAGCCTTCTTGAGGCCTACTAAACTGGATTTTTCTTTGGCCCTTTGTTCAGCATGAACTTTAGCCAACTTCTCCATGCTTGCACTCCTTTTGATCTTGGGAACAGGCTTTGAACCTATGCCTTCATCTATTTGATCCTTTGCTTGTGCCATGGAAGTGTTCTCTTCACTTTCTTTCAGATCCTTCTGATACTGGGTGTATCTTTGTTGGATTTTCCTTCTTTGAGACCTAGAAATTATAGAAATCACATCTGACTTCCTTTTTTTTGGTTTCTTTAATAACACCCAGTTGTTTGGAGCCACCAAGGGAGGTTTGATCATTCTTCCCTGGTCTCCAAAAACCTTTTTTTGAGTTGACATCTCCTTAGGTTTATTCTGCATGACAAATCAATCTGGAACTCCTGGGACCCATGAGCCCACTGGTCTGGCTGCTAGATCTACTCCGCACTCTTTAAAGCAGTCTTCAAAGCAGTCTTTGGGGGCCAATTATCGGTCCTGGTCCCATGTCTTGTATTGAATCCATGTCTCATTTCAAGCTGGCTGTCTACTCTGTAATAATTGGGTGACCTAGTTTCATACAAAGGCCTCTTTCCCTTTGACTGCATTCTGGTGTCTGGTGGGGTTACTAAAGACGAATGCTGTCTGGGGCCAGTTGGGTATGGCCTCTTGTTATGAGTGCTGGTTATTCGGTCCCGCTGTACCTTTTTGTAATGCTGCTTCCTATCAACTAGGAGCCCTTTCAACCACTTGTAACATATCCTGTACCTGGGGCACATTCTTTGCACTATAGCAGCTTCGAGAGAGTCATCATCCAACATTTCTTCACTAGAGCATTCTTTTAGGCCTACAGAGCTTTGTCCATCAGCTGGTGAGCTTTTTGTGTTCTTCTTGAGAGTAGCCTGGCTAGCCACATGCATCTGCACAGTGACTTCCTCCAATTCTTTTCGGGATAGGTTTTGGAAATCTGGCATGCCAACATTGGCTGCAGCCTCTCCAATTTCTATAAACAAGTTGGTAACAATTTCCATAGCTTTCTCGGACTTGGCTGGAAACTTTAGCCTTCCCTTCCGAATCTGTTCTTGGATCCTATCTCCGAAAATAATACAGTTTTTAGTTGAATGAGACCAAGAATTGTGCCATTTACAGTATAGTTTTCCTTTAAGTTCTTCCAGGGTAGGAATCTTGACTCCCTTTGGTAACTTTAGGAAATTTGCTGCAAACAAATGATAAAAAATGTCATCTGCTTTTGTTAAGTCAAAAGAATATTTCCTATTCAGGTCTTTCTTTTTAAATTGTTGGTCTATTGTACTGTCTTTCTGAATTAATGCCTCACAAGTCATAGGTTCTTTTCCTACTATTTCTGCTGCATCAATTTTATAATTAGGGTCCCTATGGTAGGCCTTATATGATGCATTACTTCGATCTTCTTCTTCCTCGAGTAAATTTTCATATCTAGACACCTTATAGGTTAACTCTACTAAGTCTCAAAACTCAGTTGAATCAAACTTCTTTCGAAGCCTAAATTCGAAGCCATTATGAGCCAATCTTACAAATTCAGGCTCTGGTAGCATGACCCTGCATTTGTTTCGTGCTCTTTTAAATTTGGAAATAAACTGAGTAGCCTTCTCATTAGGCCTTTGGCTCAATCTTGCCAAGTCTGCCATAGAAACTTCAGGTTCTGTTTGGAAAAATTGGGCATGAAAAACTTTCTTCATTTGCTGCCAAGTTTGGATAGACCCAGGTGTAAGGTTTATGTACCATACGAAGGTTGCTCCAGTTAGAGAACTTGGAAAAAGTCTCAGTTTGATGTAATCATTATTAGCAAACTCACCACACTAACTTATAAACCTAACAATGTGTTCCACTGTTGACTAATTTCCATTACCATAAAAGAGGGAAAAGTTTAGTATTCTAAACCCCCTAGGATACTCTTGTACCCTATCTACCCACTCTGGGTAAGGTTTTCTATATACTGGTGTCTGGATCCCCCGAGCCATAGGTCTACACATTTCTCTAACTATATCAGCAATTTGGTCCATTGGAACCATATTTTGTGTTGGTTGAACCACTACTGGAGGGACAAACATAGGGTTTGGAAGAACACCATATGCTTGTGGGCCTCTTGGTCCATATACGGGTACATTCAGGGCTGGTTGTCCCTGCTATACTAGCTGTTGTTGAAGGTATGGCTGGCCTTTTGGGGCCTGCCCTGCGAAAGGTCCTGCGAGAGGTACCACAAGAGAAAGTAGGTGTCGCTTCTATTCCAATTACAGGAAATCCTTCTAACCCCTCGGGTGCAAACTCAAACACAGGGTTGGTGAAACCCCTTGTGCCAGGCATGTTCTTAAACATACGATTTGGAAATGCCCTTATGCCATTACCCTGGGCTGGCCCAGATCCATCAAATTGTATGGTTTCGTTGGTAGAGAATGGTACATTCTGAGTGGCCATTGGTCTCGAAGGAATTTCATACCATGACTAAGGCACATGTGCTGGCCTCTCATAGTTGTGACTACTAGTTTGACCATTGACTTGTCCATTATTTCACATAGGCTGTTTATCTCGAGCCAATCGTTGCTGAGGACTATTTACATTTTCTTCAGTTTGTCTTACAGCAATTGGTTGATGAGAATTCATTCGATCCAAAAAAGATGTTGCCCATCTTTCCATTGTATACATTAATTGTTGTCTCATAGCATCTACTAAACCTCCCCACGGGTTCAGTGGTTGGGTAGAAGGAACATTCGAAGGTCCAGTCTCATGGCCCTGTCCAGTGTGTTGGACATGTGTTGTATATTCTGAAGTGCTGGTCTGTTGGACCATTTGCGGAGGATCTGATGGGACAGGTGCATCCATCACATTGTCTTCTGGGTTAAGTATTTCTACCTCTCCTTCTACATCCTCTTCCATGCGTTCATTTTCTCCTCTTGCTCTACGTCTAGCCATTTTTAATAGTCCCACTGGGCGTACCAAAAATATATGTTGTCTTTTTTGGCTTTTGAGGGTTAATAATGTAAATTTAAGCTTGCCAGTAAGGATCAATTAGCCCTTACAGAAGTTATAATTGCCAACCAATTATCAAGCGATTGTGTTGAAATTATTTCAGCCTCAATGAAGAAAGCTTTTACTGGTGGCTTGTTTTAGAAGAAAATTATGAATAGTAACACATAAATATAATTTAGAAATCAAATTTTATTAAGAAAATGAAAACTTACAATGAAGTTACAAGGACCCAGCCTCGACGAGGTTGACAGCAACAAACTACTGAAAAACTACTCCTAGGAATTGAAGTGCAGTACAAGAATTGAAGTGCTGAAAATGTAAAGAACTAGAGATGTAATAACTGGAAAGAAAATATGAAGTAAATGACTGGTTTTTGGATCTAAGTCTGGGGTTTCATTTTGGAGCCTTCCTTGCTATTTACACTTCCCAGTGGTAACTGTTGAAGTGGGCTTCCAACCGTCGAAATGTTCTCCCATGATTGCTGAACATGCTCTCTCACAGTCAGTCCCACTACGTCACTCTTACAATTAGGCTTCCCTCCTAATTTTGAATTTAAATTTATGAGTAACCGTTAGACCACATCATCTTGTATCTCTCGACTGTTCCAGTGTTACGCAGATCCATTATTACCAATATAAACTGCCACATATCCGACTTTGATTAGCAACTTGTATTAATTCCACAAATTGCCCTCCTCGTGCCACATGGTAAATTGTGATTGGCCTATACAAAATATGTAACCAACTGTTATGATCAATTTTCATTTTTAGTTATGACCAGGGATGTAATCAGTTAAGTACGGTCAGTATTTAGATAAAAATTTTCACTTAATCGATAATATACAGACCGTTTCTCTCATCAAACTGCACATCATTCTATGACCTTTCAAACTTGAGCTACTTTTTAATATAGTCACTAATATATGTAAAAATATTGAATTAATTATTTGTCCACCACTTCAAATATATTCAATTCATCCATTTAATAAATATTTTCAATTCCTAAATTAACAAAAATACAAATAAAAAAAAAGTTATAAAATACTAAAGTTTTAAGAATAATGAGTTAGAGTTAAAATTATATATAATAAAAATATACAAATTTGAGTTATAGAGATGATAAAGTTAATTAATTGAGGTTAATAATTTATTATAGTTATTAATATCATTATATTATTAGATTATATATATATATATATATATATTATAAATGCAATACATATTGAAGCGGTCGGTTTCGGTTTAATTTGGTGCACAACGTGTTTGAACGAATATCGAAGTGAAGATCGAAAAAAATCAAATTAAAAAATTGCATAGACCAATTCTTGTTAAAAAATAGATCAAATATAACCGGTTTGGTCCGGTTCAATCAGTTTAATCAATTTTTTTGATTTTTCTTACATTTCTAGTTATGACATTATTTTGAGATTTTGATTATGACTTTTTCGTATTTGGTTATGACTTTTTTTATTTTTTTTTATTTAGTTATGGCTCAAAAAGTATGAAATTATATTATTTTATTCTATATTTATAAAGTGCGGTATAGTCTTTTCCTTAACTATTTTCTTTAACAACTCTTTATAATACAATAATAAACGAGAAAAATTATTGTATACACTTTGAAAAAGGTGTGTACCATATGTACTTTATAACTAAATAAGAAAATAATATAATTTCATACTTTCTGACTCATAACTAAAAAAAAAAAAAAAAGTCATAACCAAACAACACATGAGGTATAACCAAAGATTTCATGAGTCATAAATAAAATAAAGTCATAATTAAAGAAGAAAATTGGTCATAATTAAAAAAGAAAATGACATAATTTAAGGGTGGATATAGTAAGAGGTGTGTATAGTAGAATTTTCGATTTATATGTACACCCATTATAAGAAAATATCGTTTTTTTATTTTTATTTTTTATTTTTTATTTACGAAAGTTTAAAATAATTGTAGTGTTATGTGTAGTAAAAGTTACGAGTAGTCAATTTATAGTGTCCATATCAGTAAAACTGAAATGTATGAATTATTATAGTTATGTTATGAATGATGTAGTGTAAATCTTACGAATCATTTGTGATGCAAAATGTTACGAACTTGTTGGCACCACAAATAAATAAATTATTATTATTGTTATTGATAAATTGCAGGACACGTGGCACTCTCCTACTTATTTAGAGGTTATGAGAAGTTATGAATCATTAAACACGTGTGAAAAGATGATGGAGAATGTGGAGGATCATGGAGCATGAATTCGAGATTAAAGGAAGTTATGGAGACATAAAGATGAAGTAGAAGATCATGGAGTGTGAAGTGTGGGAAATGGAAGAATGTGGTAGTTATTAAGTAATTTTTTCCTACAAATGTTTGCCTATAAATAGCTATTCATGACTACATTGTAAAGACCCACAACTCAAATCAAAGATAATTGATTTCTATTTTTTCTTCTCATTTGTATTTCTTACACTTTATTTTCAACACTTCATTTTCGAAGTATAGGAGTAGAGGTAATTTTATGCACTTCATTTTCAAAGCATATGAGTAGAGGTAATTAATTGTTTCTTTGATTGTTCACTCAAATCACCTCAATTGTTTACTCAATCATCTTTCTTCGTCTTCCTCCTTCTTCTTTCAATTTTTCTTTTCTCTACACTTGGCAATTTTGAAGTCCTCTTCATTGAGGCAAAAGAACCGTCAACACAATCGTTTAATAATTGGCTTGAATTTATCTGTAAGGATTTTTTAATCTTTGCTGGCACGCTCGCATTTATGGTATTTTCCTTCGTAGGAAAAAAATAAGCCAATGGAACTATTTTAGTGAAAGAAGTTGTAATTTGTTATAGTTATGTAATATATATTGTGATAACATGTATACGATATGCACATTTTAAAGAGTGCACACCATAATAATTCCCTAACATATTATGTTTTAAAATATATTTTTAATTATATTATGCACTTTGCAAATGAAATTAAATACACAATTTTTGTCTTTTATTAGCCCAATTATTATTTTTCACTATGACAATGTAAAAACTCCCATTAATTAGTGATGCTATCACGTAACATAATTGTTACATCAAACATTTAACAAAAACAAGAATTTATCTATTTTCATTTAATAACGTGAAAAATTATAATTGTTAATTACATAAAAATTCATTGCTTTAAATCTGACACCACTTCATCTTCTTATATTTTTTGGGCCCTCCAACAATCAAATTCTGAGTCCATACCTGCTACTATTCATTTTGTTTGGAGCCCTAGTAAAAGGTACCGCAGTACATAGTGTAAATTTGAATTTAATACGCGACACTTAAAATAAGCCTAATCTACGCATTTTATTTCCTTAGTACATTTCAATTTTTTTTTTTTTGATGTATTCTATTTTGTTAATTTGTATAATATCAGACAAATTGTAACAGTAATTCTTATACTTTGATAATTGTGTCATTTAGGTCTTTATAATTTTAATTGACTCGATTTTGACTCTAAATTTATAATTTTGTTTTAATTTAGTCCAATTGATTACAATTTTTAGCATTATTTTAATGAAAAATATGCATATAAGTGGCATATGTCATATTTTTTAGATTAAAATTTTAATTTTACTAACCTTAGTGAGTTAACCTCAATCAATTCAATAATTATTTTCAATCAAAAACACTAATGACATTATCTATTGAACCAAATTGACATAAAATTTGAAATTAAGAGTCAAAATTATGTAAATTAAAAGTGTAGGGACTAAAATAATACAAGAAACAAAATATAAATACCTCCAATATAATTTGTCCCGTAATATTTTGAGCTCATTTGGCATAAAAAAAGCCAATAGCCAAAAGCTAAAGGCTTTTTAGCTAAAATAGTCACAAAAAGGTAAAATAAGTTTTTTAGTTTATTAAAACAAAATATCACATTCAATCTATAATCATTTTATTTTTTCTCTCACAAAAATCAAAAAAATCAAAAAGTCTATCCTAAACGAGACTTTTTAACCCTAGATTAAAAAAATAAAAAAATAAAAAAGTTAGCCCACATCTCACACGAATCCAAGATTTGAGTACATGTTTTCATTTCTTTTCCTGTAAGGATACTTCTACTGGCAATGGAGAAATTAAAAGGCAGTGGATCTTTTCAAATAAAATAAAATTCAAATCAATAGTACAGTTTATAAATATTAATAATTAAATTTATAATTTTTTTTAATGTATAAATATTTTATAAATTTTTTACTGATGTGTAGTTTTCTCAATTTTAATTTCTATTAGATCGACGACACAGTATAAGAATTTGTTTGCATTCCCTAAATAAGTATATTTGTTTAAATAAATATATTGATTTAGATAATATCTCCATTTTATTTTTTTTATATATTTTTTTATAAAAAATAAAAAAATACACTTATTTACATATTATTTCAAACCATCTCTTAACTAGTAGTATGGAACTCAAAACTAATGACAACGCAAAATTAGTATGTCACGTCACGACAACAAAACTAATGATCTTAATTGAATACGAAAAGCCAAATAACGTCCATATACGTATCATCATCATCTTTTTTTACTTTTTTAATTTATTTTATTTTAAACTCGTAAAAGGTTCAGGCATTATCAATCATTGCCTATGTTTGGGAAGGACTCAAAGGCTCTTTGAGCCATATAATGACAAAAAAGGCTCAAAAGCCCACTAAAAGACAAAAGCAACAATCTTGCTTTGCAAGTTCCAACTCTAAGTTCAATTCACAAAACTACCCCTCATCAAAGAGGGGCATGCGGCAGCATCTAAAAAAAAAAAAAAAAATTTCCAAAAAACACATTTTCTCAGAAAAAAAAAAGTTAAAAAAAAAAATATATTTTTTTTATTTTTTGTTAAAATATTTTATAAAAATAAATTCAAACTCTATTTTGTAAAATTTTTTTAAATATTTTAATTTTTTTGTTATGTGTTTTGGTTATGATTTGAGTGTAGAGTTGTGAAAGTAGTATGGAGTTTCAAGTTATGTGTTTGGTTATGAGTTTTAAAAATAATTTATTACGTGAGTTTTATTTTATGTGTTTGGTTACGATTTCAGTGTAGAGTTATTTTTAAATGTAAAATATTAACATTTTAAACTATTTAAATTGTTTGAATATTTAAATTATGTAAATTTTTTTGTTAAAATAATTTTTTGAATATTTAAATTATTTAAATTTTTAAATTTTTTGAATATTTATTTTTATTTTTTACAATTGAAAGAATTTTTAGATTATTTACATTATTTAAATACTTAAAATAAAATTAAAATAAATATCAAAATTAAAACGCAAATAAAAATGAAAACAAAAATAAATATTTAAAATTAAATTAAAATTAAATTATTTAAAATAAAAAAAACGTAAATTAATAACATTAATAACATTTTAAAATAATTTACAAATAAAAATATAATAACATTTTAAATTAATAAAAACGACAAAAAACGTAAATTGGCCATTGATAAAAACGACAAAACCGTAAATTAGTAATTAATAAAAAAAATTACAAATAAAAAAAATTTATTATAAAAAAAACGACAAAATCGTAAAAAACGGCAAAAACGTAGAAACGTAAATTAATAATTTTTTGAATATTACATATAAATTTTTTCTTATTAAATTATTTACATTATTTTAATACTTAAAATAAAATTAAAGAATAAGAACTTATTAAAGTACAAAAATTTAAAATAAAATTAAAGAACAAAACCGAAAATAAGAAAATAAAAAATAATAAAATTTAAACAAAATACAAAAAACGTAAATTGGCCAAATCAAAAACAAAAAAAAAAAATTTAAAAAAAAATTAAGCAAAAAACGCCACATCCAAACCCAAAATTAAAATAAATAAATAAATAAAAAATTAAGCAAAATATGGGAAATCCAAACCCAAAATAAAAATCAAAATAAAAAACAAAAGAAAAAAAGGGTAGTTTGGTAATTTGTCATGATGACACCTCACCAAAAAGCCAAAAAGCCAAAAAAGCCAAAAAGCCCTTCCCAAACCAGGTTTTTGAGCCCAGGCTCATATAGCCAAAAAAGCCAAAAAGCCAGCCCACTTCCCAAACGGAGGCTAAGTAACCCTTTTGATTTGAGATGAGAGATTTTCAAAATTTAAATTAAAAAAAAGAAATAGACTAGTTTGACACAAATAATCAGAAAAAACATTCAGCTTATTTGGTTTTGGTTTAAAGAAAACACTTTTTAAAAAAATTTATTTTTTTATTTTTCGTATTTTTTTTGTTTTCAATAATTTTTTTAATATTTTAAGCTTTTTTTTTTTTTTAATTTTTAGACACACTTAACATACATACACCTAAAAAGTATAATATTTGTGAATTTTTTTTTAAAAAAAATCACTAAATATCAAAAATACAAAAAGAAATACGAAAATTTAATACATTTTCTTTTACATATTTGTGTATTTATTAATTGTTTTAAAATATTTTTTTACAAATATTTTATTATTTAGGCCTCGTTTGGGAAGTAACTATTTTAGTTAAAAAGTCAAAAAATCATTATAAGACCTCGTTTGGGAACATACTATTTTACTAACTTTTTGACTTTTTTGCTAAAATATGAGGTAAAAAAAACTTGTTTATTTGGAATGACTTTTTGATTTTTTACGAAAAGATGTGCAAAAAATAAAGAGAAAATGAAATCTTTGAATTTTTGGTATATGCTAAAGTTTTTTTTTTTAGTTTTTTTAGTAAATTTTTGACTTTTAAGCTAAAACTATTACTTCCCAAACAAGGCCTAAGTTGTCACATTATTCTCTACTTTTCTGTATATCTTTTCGTAAAAAGTCAAAAAATTACTAAAATAGTTTGTTTCCAAATGAAGCCTTAGATACATTTAAGTAAGGTGCATCTAAAAAAATAAAAAAAAATTGCTTAAAATTTGAAAAGTATTCACTGAAAACAAAAACAAAAAATTCAATGTTTAAAAAACTGAAATCAAACACACTGATTATTACTCTCAAAAAAATTATATTAAAATAAAAATTTGTTAGCACCATAAATCTGTAATTTTATTATTATTTATTTTTTATATAATTGCAGAATATGTGGCATCCTCCTACTCATTTGGAGGTTATGAGAAGTTATGAAATGTGAAAAGATGATGGAGAATAAAGTGGAGAATATGGAGCATGAATTGGAGGTTTAAAGAAGTTATGAAAACATGGAAGGATATGTGGCATTGTGGGAATGTAGATAGAAGAGTGGGTAGTTTTAAGTGGTTATTGTGTAGTTATTGCTGGAATTTTTTCTTACAAATATTTGCCTATAAATAGCTATTCATGGCTACATTGTAAAAGATCCAGAATTCATAATCAAAGACAATTGATTTCAATATTTCTTGTCATTTTCCTTATCTTAGGAGTAGTTTAACATAGATTTATATTTCGAAACATTTATTTTCAGCATTTCCTTTTCGAAGCATTTTATGCACTTCCTCGAAGCATAGGAGTAGAGGTAAGTAATTATTATTTTGATTGTTCACTCAAACATCTTTCTCCGTCTCTTTCATTCTTCTTTTAAATTTTCTTTTCTTTACACTTGGCAATTTTTAAGTTCTCTTTATTGAGGCAAAAGAACCGTCAATGCAATCGCTAGATAATTGGCTTAAATTTAATTTGTAAGGATTTTTCAATCTTTGCTGGCACGCTCGCATTTATGATATTTGTCTTCATAGGAAAAATAAGCCAACAATTTTTGGCACGCCTTGTGGGACTGCCAAGTGTAAGAAATGACAAATGATTTGGATTTCGCCATTCGAATTTGTCAATATGAAATATATTGGCGTGAAAGAAAAATTTTGGATCTTTAAGAAAAAATCCATTTTCTTGATGAATTTTTTTTTCAAGTTGTTTCTTCATTACCATATTATTTGGTAAAAGAAAAAATACACCACTTAATTGGAGTAACTCATCAACTTGATGTAGAAATTTGCCAATGGAGACATGAGTTATTAACCCTTTTTGCCAAGTCTTTAATGACTGAATTTTGTGGGGTTTTACAAAATGTTTTTAAGTCATTTGTGACTGAAATTAGTGAAAATATAATTTCATCAATAACTCGGGGGGTCGAAAAACCCATTTTTAAAAAGCCAACTTATGAAAATAACTTTGATAAAAAGCATGTTGTTGAGCCAAACATGGTTACAAATGATGTTCCATATAGAGCTCGGGGGGTTGAAAAAATCATTCTTAGAGAGTCAAACTATGGAAACAACATGCCTATGAAGGATTTTCATAAGCCATTAATGGCTAAAATGGAACAACCCATTAGGCCAAAAAATGATGAAACTCACATAGAGGGTTTTCATAAGCCGTTAGTGGCTAAAATAGAAAAACATCCCCATTTGTCAATAAATGATGAAAGCTATTTGGTGTAATAACCCCCATCACGGTTTATCGAATAACTACTGATTACTGCTAAACTGAGACCGAATATGAAAAGTAATTGAACTGACTGAATTACTGAACTAACTGACTGAAATTTGAAACTGAATCGATTGACTGTATCTGTTTAATTGCATGTTTATCTGTTTGACTGTTTAATTATCTGTTCAGTTTCTAAGTTTAAACTGTTAATTGAAGGCCTTATCGGCAGCCGAGTCTGAAATTAATGAGTGATATGTGTTAATTATAATTTATGTGATTTTATGGTATATTTATCTGAAATTTGATTTATTATGATTAAACTAGATTAAAATAAGTAAAATTGCATTGTTGGACTTATTTATGGAAATGCCATTGTGAGTGGGCCCTTTATTATAACATCTTTGAGCCTTATACACTTAAACAAAACAAATTCTTCAGCCATTTTTGAGCTCACCACCGAACAAGAGAGAAAGAGAGTGAGAGTAGTGAATTCAACATAGGGAATGGCTTGAACTTTAAGGAATTGAAGTGTAGATTGCTAAATTGAGCTTGGTTATCTTGCATTGAAGACTTAAGGTAGGAATCCATCCTCTCTTTTATGTATTTGATTGATTCTTGCATGGTTCATGTCAAATTGAAGAGCTAAGTCATGAATTAGTTCTAGCATGTTTCAATGAAGCTTAATTGTTGCATGCATGTTGCCATTCATGAGTTTTGAGGTGTTGTTCATAAATTCCTCACATGCATGTTCATAATTTTACAATGGACCTTGATTTCATCTTGTTTTGAGACTAATGAGCTCATTAGAGCATGTTTTGAAGCTTGAAAATTGTTTGAAGTTCATGCATGTTCATTTGAAATCATGTTCATGAAATTTGGGATTGAAATTGGATTTAATTGATCTTCCCTTGGGCCTTGATTTTACAAATTGAGCTTTGAATCATGGTATTCTATGTATCTACAAGTGTTTTCCAAGAAATGGGCCCAAAGGAATTGATTTTGATGCATTTGTGTTTGATTTTGAACTTGGAGCTCAAATCTGGATTTTCCAGATTTTGGTCTTCCGCTCAAGCGGGGAGAACGGCGCTCGAGCGGGGAATTCGTGCTCTTAGTACTTTGCATTGTTTTACAGTCCGCTTGAGCGGGGTAATTGGCGCTCGAGCGGGACCTTGTGTCTCACGCTCGAGCGGCTATCGAGCACCCTATTGAGCGTGATTTTCACCCATCCAGTACTTTTGACTGTTTTGCAGACCGCTCGAGCGTGGGAAGTGACGCTCGAGCGGGAACCTTCGTCTGCATGACCGCTCGAGCGGAGTAACCTACGCTCGAGCTGGGCTCTGTTTTTCTGAAATTTCTGAAAATGCTTTTAAAAGTGCATCCTTGCATTCTCATTCTATCCTAGGCATTCTTAGGCCTAGTTTAAGATATCTTAATGAGGATATAGATGTAGAACACACCGAGGCAAATTAGGGATTAAGTCATCATTATCTTTCCCAACTGTGTAGCTTAGTGTGTGTTCAATCTGTAAACTGTGTAGGATTGGCTTTTAGAGGAGACGCTCTAGCCTACTGTAGCCCAGAACTCTGTGAGTAACAATTGTGTAAAGATATGTTCAACTGAGAATGTTTTCTGACTGTTTAATTGAACTGTTTTTTGAACTGATACTGTTAATTGAATGAATGTATGTCCTATATTCCGAACTGTATTGTGACATCCTTAGCAACTACTGTTTACTGTTACTGTTACAGAGATCTCTGTCGGTTCCCTTGTTGGAACCACCACTGTTTACTGATTGATGGCCATCATCTATTGCTTTGTCTTTTAAGACCTACTGTTTACCGTACTGCTATGCTAATGGATGTACCACATATGACTGTTTGACTGAATGACTGAATTACTGATATGTTGAATCAATGAACTGTTTTCATTACTGTAAGGACATTCATTCTTAACCTCTTTACACATTATGTTATTTACTGGGTTTTAGCTCACTGCTCATATATATATGTAGGTGTTCAGGCACCGGACCAATGCTAGAAGCGTCGGGGTAACCTCCGGTTTTGTCAAGCTAACTACCGTGCCTCACTGTGAGGTTCCGAACCTGCCAAGCTATGGCTTAGGGGTGTTTTATTTTCCCCGTCTGTCTCTATAACTGTTTTGTTTACTGCATAGACTGATAGCACTGTACTGTACCGTTTACTGTACTGTTCAGGAGGGATTAGGTCCCTGTTTTGACTGACTGTAAATATTGTGCATACTGTTCTGTACTGAAGGTATAAATGTATGAAAAAATCTTTTTGCATACAGACTGTCACAGCTCATTGGACATTGTTTATTTACTATTTTGGCTTCCGCCATGCCCCTGTACTCTGTTTTACTGTATTACTGTTAAGCAGGCCTTCGGTAATCTCGGATTACTGGCCGGTTACGGTGCTAAATCCATAGGGGTGGGTTTGGGTCGTGACATTTGGCTACAGAATATGTTTTCAACCCAAACATGACTAAGAATGATGAACAATTTAATGAATTTGAATTTTTTCAAATTGTTCAAAATGTCAAGTTGTTTGAATTTTTAAGGCCATCTTGTACTATGGTTCTTGGTGTTCAAAACCTGCTTTGGATTTGTGGATCACACCAAAATATAATTCTGATGATGTGGCTAATGAAATTAACAAATTGTTCTTATGAGTTCGAAGCACTAAGAACAGGGGATGACCATTTAAAATGCATGAACTTGGCTAGGAAAAGCCTATGTATTTAAATAAGTGGTTGAGAATGGCTTATCTTTTCAAATTGATAGCCAGTTGTTTGTATGTACACAATCAAAGCATCGAAGATACACTCGAAGCCTCAAGAGTTATTTTAAAGGTTGATTACTTCACATTCGAAACTGTATAAAACTTTGAAGATACATTCGAAGTATCAAGAGTTGTTTCGAAGGTTGATTACTTCACCTTCGAAACTGTATAAAGCTTCGAAGATACATTCGAAGTATCAAGCCTAACCTTGAAACTTCATTGTAAGTATCATCATCCTATATCAATGCTTCCAACCTTCGAGAGGTGATGTTGTTCATTCAAAGTTGTGCCGCAAGACCTTCGAACGATAAATTTGGTCTTTTATACCACCTTCGAAGCTTGTTATTGGTCATTTAGTCATAATTTCATACTCATTCGAAGTACTTTGTTGCATAGATTAGTCATGTGCTTGATTCGGCCCTTCAAAAATTCAAGTAAACATCATTTTTAAGGACCGCGGGGGGTAATGTTAGCACCATAAATCTGTAATTTTATTATTATTTATTTTTTATATAATTGCAGGATATGTGGCATCCTCCTACTCATTTGGAGGTTATGAGAAGTTATGAAATGTGAAAAGATGATGGAGAATAAAGTGGAGAATATGGGGCATGAATTGGAGGTTTAAAGAAGTTATGAAGACATGGAGGGATATGTGACATTGTGGGAATGAAGATAGAAGAGTGGGTAGTTTTAGGTGATTATTAGGTAGTTATTGCTGGAAGTTTTTTCCTACAAATATTTGCCTATAAATAGCCATTCATGGCTACATTGTAAAAGATCCAGAATTCATAATCAAAGACAATTGATTTCAATATTTCTTGTCATTTTCCTCATCTTAAGAGTAGTTTAACATAGATTTATATTTCGAAACATTTATTTTCAGCATTTCCTTTTCGAAGCATTTTATACACTTCTTCGAAGCATAGGAGTAGAGATAAGTAATTATTATTTTGATTGTTCACTCAATCGTCTTTCTCCGTCTCCCTCATTCTTCTTTTAAATTTTCTTTTCTCTACACTTGGTAATTTTGAAATCCTCTTTGTTGAGGCAAAAGAACTGTCAATGCAATCGTTTGATAATTGACTTGAATTTAATCTGTAAGGATTTTTCAATCCTTACTGATATGCTCGCATTTATGATATTTTTCTTTGTAAGAAAAATAAGCCAACACAATTTATTAAAAAAATTGAAAAAGGTCTGCTCCAAACCAAATTGCATGATTTGGCTTTGTTTCTTCAATGCACAGTTTGGCCTTGACGTGTATATAATTTAATAGTTACCGAACCATTTGAAACCAAACTTGACCATATAAATATATACATATATAATATAACTTGTTATTTATCCTAAATATTAAGTACTTGATTAGCATGTCATGTGTTCTTATATAGGCTTGTTTTGGGAAATAAATTAAAAGTTAGTATTTAAACTTTTTTTTAAAACTTTTTTTTAAAAGAAAGTGTTAAAAAAGTAGAATGGCAATGTGAAAAAAAAAATCAAAAGGCTGATTTTTAACTGAATTGCGAAAATAAGCCGTAATAGCAGAGCTAATTCTAAACAATTATTTAAATCATTGTTGTTTATAAAATAGTGACATTTGTTTAACGTTTGAGTAAGTTGTGAGTAATATTTTATAATTATATTGTATCTGGTGATAAGATTCAAACTGCGTTTTACTTATTCAAGAGCAATTTGAAAAGATCAGTTTTTTAGATTTTTTTTAATTTTTTGATTTTTTTGGATTATATCACGTTTATACTTTTTTATACAAAAAAGTCATGAAAAGTCAAAAAACTAAAAAATCAGCTTTTACTATCTTCTCAAAACACCACTCATTCTAATTTGATTCTAAGACTTCATGATTTAAGTTAATTCTAAATTATTTAAAACCACAAATAACAATTTAATTCTTAATTTACTCCTAAACCAAGCCATACTCATCCTAAACTACACAGACGAGCTCATCACATGACTTTTCACCCAATCCATATCATCAATTATTATATCAGAGAGTGGAGTTCAAAAGCTAAACCTCACTTCATGATGCCCAAGCTGTACATGCATGGAAAGTCATGTTTGGGATCGACAAAAAAAAAAAAAAACGGTTAAGAAAGGTTTCAATATTCCTGGTGAAAGTAAGATTTTTTTACCAAATTCTCTAAAAAAGGTCAAAAAAAAAGAAAAAGAAGAAGAAGCAGAAGAAGAGGAAGAAGAAAAAGGGGTTAAGACGTTGTGGCTAGTTCTAATACCATAAGATAAAAATTATAAAATAGAACTCACATTTAAAAATCAATTTACAAATGGGAGTTATCTGAATGATTTATATTTACATGGCCAAACTTGTTAAAAAAAGATGTGAAATCATAATCTTGGGACTCATCAACTACTTGGTATACATATTGAAAACCTTAGACCTCGGATGATTTAGCAGTTTTTTTAAGGTGGTGTTTGTTTTGCCATAATAATCTTAGACACAAATGAAACAACTATTTCTTGACTTTTCAATGAACTTTTAAACAACACCGCTATTTAGCCCGAAAAATCAAAGGCTCGAATGGCTCGAAATCTCAAAACGACGTCGTTTTAGGATTTTTTTTTTATTCTCTTACCGGTAAGATAATATTTTCCGTACCATTCGAGCCATTCGAGCCTCAGTTTTTCGGGCTATGGAGCATTTTTGAACTTTTAAATTAATGAATTCATGAAACTACTTGTCCCTGAGGGACGGGTCGAGCTGATCCATGCCTCCCACACTGTTGTCCAGTCGTCGGGCTTACTAAGGTACTTGGTACAAAAGTCCAACGGGGAACGAGAGTCCCCCAACGAACCCTCCGACAAGCAAGTTAGAAGGGAGAGATTAGTGAAATGTAGAGATAGGGTGATGATAAGGAATTTAATCTTCTTTTTGTCTTAGAAACCTGCTTATATTCTTTGTTCATCATTTCTTTGTCTACTCCGACTTGTTATGTTGGCCGAAAGTCTATGTTCTAATTTGTCTTGTTCATGGTGAGGCTGTTCTGTTCCGACGTAAAGGGTTATCGCAGTAAATGCTGCAGGGGACCTCATTAATGACTGATGTGTGGTGTAATAACTCTACAGGATCTTTGTCTGCTTACGTGGCTGGTTCTTCTCTTAATAAGTATTTAGATATCATTGGTTCTTGGTGCAACGTTGAGTTCCAATAATATTAAATTTTAGTGTTTGAATCGTGCATTGGACTCTAAGTTGTGGGCCAAAAGCCCCTATGGACCCACATGTGTCATGAATGATTATTTTATTTTCAATGTATTTTTTTTATTTACAAAATTAAACATAGGAATGTGTATTTCAACCAAATTACCATTCTAATCATCGTCTAATTCTAATTAATGAATGTCGTTATTGAATTCAGTGTATTTTTTTATTAATTTTTAAATGTTTGTAACATCACAATTTCTTTTCTCCCTTTGTTTCTTCCTAGTGGAGTAAGAACTTCATTAACCTAACAGTAATAATAGAGGTAGCCTAGCTAAGTGAACAAACCATACATAACAACTATAAAAAAAAAATCTTCACAAGCCACACCCTAATTATATTGAGCTTGTTTAGTTTGAACTTTCAGAATTTACTTCTTAATTTTTATTTTTATTTTTTGTGTTTTTTTATTTTTACTGATTTTTTTTTTAATATTCTAAGCAAATTTTTAATTTTTAGATACATCTAATATAAATACAATAAAAAAGTAAAATATTTTTGAAAAAAATCTTTAAAAAATTCACTAAATACTATAAAAAAAAAAGGAGAGAATTTAGTACATTTTTTTGTATTCTTGTGTATATATGGTTTTTTAAAATATTTTACTTTTTAGATACATCTAAGTAAGATGTATCTAAAAAAATTAATTTTTTTTTTAAATTTTAAAAATATTCACTACAAATAAAAAAAAATATGAAAAATAAAAAACTTAATTTAAAAAATTAAAATCAAACATACTGATGGAAGTTTAACTCTATAAAAATCAATGCAATATTTAAGTTTTGAAAAAATGTATTAATCACATGGCCAAAAATGCCACCCCACACCCCCCCCCCCCCCCCCAACAAAAAAAAAAAATATTTGTCATGTACGTGGTGAAAAAAAAAAAAAGTGGAGAAGAAGTAGAAAGGAACCGACCAGCCGCAGTTTGTGAAGGAGGCAGAGATAATTTGAGATATAAGGGGTGTTTGGCAATGAAGATATTAGAGCATTCTCACCTGTTTATTTAAATTTTATCTTAAAATATTATTAAAATATTTATTTTTTATTTTTAGAAATTATTTTTTCATTTACTTTTCCCAACAAACTCCCTATTCTTTTTTTATTTTATTAAAATAATATTTTTCATTACTTTTAAATTTAAATATTTTTTTAATAATAAAATAATAAAAACAAAAGCAAGAGCACAACATGCAAGATAGCTTCTCTACGGCGGAAGAAAACAAATAGGGTGGTCGATCGGCCAAATGACCTGGCGGTCGACTGGGTGGATGTCCGGGGGACGTTCGAGTGTGCCTTCAAAACGAAATAAAATGAGAATTTACCCTAAAATATTATTAAAAATTTCATTTCTTATTTTAGAAATCATTTTTTCATCTATTTCTCCTAACAAATTTCCTATTCTTTCTGTATTCTAATAAAATATTATTTTTTAATTATTTTATATTTTATATTTTTAGGGAAGGTGATGCTCAAGGTTGAATAAAAAATAATTTTATATTTTTGGGCTGTGAACAATCGCTCTCTACATTTGGGGAGCAACTGTAGCAACACTTTTATTTGGGGGGGTGGGTTAAGGGATTTGATGGGGGTGTTTTTTGACAACAAAATCCCTTATTTTGAGTAAGAAGGTGATATAAGAGTACTCCTGGGATGCTCTTAGGCTTTGTTTGGTGGACTTGAGTATAGTGTTTGTTTAAGATTTTTAAAAATTAATTCCATACTAACTCACGGTCAAAGACGGGAGAATTTATGCTAACCAATCGTCCCACTAGACATCTCACCGGTCGTCCGATCGGTTGACCGAAATAGTGCAAATATCATATGTCACATCAAAAATTCTCCACTCAATTCAAAACTCATTCACCAAACAAAATTTTCACACTCAAATTATAATTCCAAAACTCACAAACTCAAAATATAACTCTATTCTCAAATTATATTTAGAAAACTCTACCAAACGCAACCTTAGTTTTTTTAGCTAAAACTTATAAAAAAATAAAATAAGCTAAAATAATAAATAAAATAAAATGTCACATTAAATTCATAATTATTTCACTTTTTTTCTCACAAATATCATATTAAATTACAAAAAAATCAAACTATTTTATCAAATATAAAAATTTTAACCAACTAAAATAATCAAAAATTAAAATAACCTACTAACTTTTCAAACACCCGCATAAAATAATGACGGCCACTGCCTCTGCCTTGTACTTCTATAAGTTTTCTTTCCTGACGTACTCGTCATTGTCATCTTTCACCAGCTTCATTCTAATATTATTAAAATATATATATATAAATCTATTTTTTTAATTTAATAATATATAAATAAAATAAATAATTGATTGATTGATTAAAAAAGATGTGAAAAAGAGAATTATCTTAAATATTTTAAGATAATGCCATATCATTGGTTTTAATGGTAAATCTAATTTTTAGGTTTAAGTAGCCTCACCTATATTATTATTATTATTATTTTTTTTTTGGGTTCAATGATAAGGAGTGTTTGACATAATTTATGTGCATCACGACTAATTTCTTCTCCAGTTCGGTGAAAGGCATGCCATCCACGCTAGAACTATGTAATTCACGAGAAAGTTTTTTCTTGTGGCCTGACTTATCCTGGCCTGACCCCCAGAGTTGAACTTTGAATAATTGTGTGGAGAGTATACCCACCAATCATTCAGGACAACCCTGATATATTATTATTCAATTTTTTTCGTAGCTCTATTATTATGTGTTTGTTTCTATGTCTAATTACTGGTGATTTTAAAATTTATTGAATTTAAAAGATTTCAAATCAACTTTGATTCAGTTGGGTATAAGTAGTTTAGTTTTTTATTTTTTATTTTTTAATAATGCATATAATTTTGACAAGTAGAGTTCGAGCCTAATTTAAAAAATTAACAACTTTTAATATGTATTTAAGTTTTATGCTCGTGTACAACAAATTAATTTTAAACAAATTTTTAATGAGTCAATGACAATTGAACATGAAAATTTTAGATTTTTTTCACAATCAACACAGGGGGTGGGGGGAATCGAAAAAACAACAGCGTACAAAGCTTTAACTACAACAATTGTTTGATTGAGTTTTCACGATTTATTTTTTTAACTAAAAGTTTAAAAAATAAAAATTACTCATTATTTTGTTATGCTTTCTTTCATTTTGGAAAAAAAAAAAATAATTTTTAAGAATTTAAAATAATTATTTATTTTTATTTTTGCCAAATTAATTTGTAATTTATTTTTTTTTTTGAAAAAACAATGTTTGAAAACACAACTAAAGGTGGCTTTTTTTTTTTTTTTTTTTAACGCTGATATGTTAGGGCTTCCATTGCGTTCATAAGAAATATAGTCTTTTGAATAATAATAAACCTAAACACAGAATCAATCGCTAGGTTCAAAGGAATTGCTTAACTTGAGATTTTTTTAAAAATTGTTGAGTTGGGTATATATTTAAGAAGAATCAAATATGAAACATCTTTAAGTATTTATTAGATTGTCATATGACTGTATAATTTCACAAACCGACAAAACCAAAACTGAACCATAGCACCATTACTTGATTTTCAGGGGAAAAAAAAAATTCAGTAAGAAAATCTCAGTAGTGTTTGTGTATTATTAGACTAATAGTAAACAAAAAAAAAAAAATTAAAATTAAAACTGAGGGTTATTTTAATAATATGATACACGCTACTTCATCAAACAAAACATATTTGTTATAAATATATTAACTATATATTTTTACAAGTTTTTATTGGGTAATACTATTTGTAGACTACATAAAATTTCTGTATACACTATTTGTCTTTTGAATATAGATTTTCAAGCAAAAGTTAAATTTTTAGACATAAATTTCTAAATAAAAAATAATTACTCAGATATAAACAATTGAACATAATATATATCTGAACAATTCATTTCCGAACATTCTATTTTTTTTTTTTTAATGAAAAAATTATATGACAATGGTAACTATTGGGGGAAGAGAGTAGCATGAAATGTAGCAAGAAATAAGATGATGAATATCACAGCAGCAGTTGATGGTGGTGCCAATAAATATGTAAAGTGCATGCAATTACACACAAAAGCATGGCCACAAAGGCATTGAATCATTAGTTTAATATGTAACGCTCGTATTTTTGTAATAATTATTAGACTTTTATTTAGTAAAGTATCACTCACAAAAGATAAAATAGAATATTTTATTTAATTTGGTGATGCCATACAAACAAATTTTTTACATATAAAAAATGGGATAATGTTATACACAATAAATTAAAATTTTAAATTAATTTTTTTTAAAGAAAAAAAATTTTAATTGTCAAAATGTCATTCTCGCTAAAAGTCTTATTTTTTTAATTTTTATTTTCTGGAACGGCCTTTTAGCTAAGATTCCTCGCAATAAGAGGAATTAATCTTCAAATAATTTTTGCAACAAAATTTTTTTAGAAAAAAAAAAAAAAAAACTTTAAAATTCTTGTTTATTGTAGTGACAATTTCATAATTAAAGTAGAATTATTCGTAATTAATTAACACTGCATAGTTTCCTAACTTCATTCACCACAAATTTTTTTTTTTTTTTACAACACCACAAAGTCTCATACTTACAAAATTTTAAATGATATTAATTGTGATTATTAAATGAATTTATTTTATTTTTATTTAATATATTTAATTTTAAGTGCTGAATTGAGTTATCAAATACCACTCTAGTTTATTTGAATCCACTAGTTTATTTGCCATGTGATATTTAAATATGTGATTTATATATATAATAGGAACATCATTTTCACATTAATGTTTTATTCAATAATATAAAAATAAAATTTAGTGATTGATGGGATAATGGCATATGCTATGAAGTATAGATATCAAGACAATATGATATGGCGATACAATAAAATTAAAAAAAATAAAATATGAATATAATTAAGATATGTTTTATATATAAAAAAAATATTTTTAGTATTATATTATACACGAACTCAAAGAATTGTGAAAAATCATTCTTTAAGAGTTAAATATTAGTTCAAAAATCAATAGTGAATTTACTTTTTTTTTTCTTCAACATGATATTTTAATTTGATAAAATTAAAAAAAAAAATATCAAATACGCGAACGAGTTTCCAGAGGGTATATCGGCTAAGCTAAGCAATTTTGTCACATATTAAAAAAAAAAAAAAACCACTCAGTTTTATTCAAAATTAAATTTGATGGACAAAAGTATCTTTAAATTTACACTCTGTACTTTAATTTTTGATAAAATATTTTAATTAATTAAAATTTTTTTTGGTAAGTAGAAATTATGAGAGAATAGAGGGTGAGTTGGCAATAGGTTGGAATTCCATGGATGGCCAGGTGGGCCACCATCATAACAGTGGGACCCAAACACGGGAAACAAGAAATTTTTATATACGAATAGGGTACATGTCATGTGGTACCTTCTTCTATTGTAATTGACTTTGACAATAAAATTCAATACAATTATATTTATATTGAGTATTTAAAAAATAATAATAGACAACATAGCACTCTGTTAACCTACGACGCGCCTTTGCTTTAGCTATCCGTTTTTTGTTTTGAAGCCAGTAACAGCACCTCGTCTTATGATTGTATTTTGTGCTCTTTCTTCCTCCTAACACAAACCGAATCATCCCTCCCCCCCTCCCCAACAAAAAAAAAAAAAAAATTATATGGGTCAAAGAGTATACCTAATTATTTGGCTGTCCAATGATATTTAGGTTTTTTTTTGAGAAGTGTCAAAAAAAAATAAAAATTTATGGACTTATTTGAATTACATTATTTTTACATTTTTTACATAATTCTTTTGCTATAAATAAAAAAATCAAATTTTTAACACTTTTCAAGACAACTTTTAGTTATTTTTCTATTATTTTTTTGATTTTAAATTCGTATAATTATTTAAACTCTTATTATTGATTGAAAGTATTGTCAATAATTTTTTTTTTTGGAAATACTGAATAATTTCTCGTCTCCATCTCTCTCTTCTACCACTACACTAACACCTTCCATAGCCACCACCCCTTTTTTAAACGCCTCCTCACCCCCTTTCTTCCCCTTGTAAGTCTCTCTCTGTCTCTCTACTTCTTTATCTCTTTGTATCGATCTCTTTATCTTACTAGCTAGTAGCCACCATGTTTGACCTGGGTGGTGGACACGAGAACTTCTTTTGGGAGACTCAGTCATGGGCTTTTTCGAATTCGGATGATTTGGGTTGTATCGGTGAAAAATCTGGTGGGAAGCTGCCGCCTGATTCGGGGTCTAATACTCAGACACCAACCGAGAAAGAAGTGGAGGAGGTGATAGCGGTGGCACCCAGAAAGAAACGAGGTGGGGTTGGCAAGAATGGAAAAAGGCGTGATGGTGAGGCCAATGAAGGAAAAGGTGGTGGTGAGTTAGATCATGAGATACATATATGGACAGAGAGAGAAAGAAGGAAGAAGATGAGGAACATGTTCTCTAATCTTCATGCTTTGCTCCTTCATCTCCCTCCTAAGGTGATTTATTCACATCTTTTTTAATATTGAGATTGATGTTTATATATGGAATGATAATTAAGTAGTTGTTTATGCTAGGTTATTCTATCTTGAAAAAATTTAGAAATATAAAAATTGATAACAGAATCAGACACAACTTAAAAATCATTCAATTTTGTGATTAATTTTGGTATTCTTAGAAAAAAGAAGAAGCAATTCTACCTTTCTTTTTCCCACCTTCTTGTTCGAGTCTCTCTCCCATCTCTTTCTCAAAGTTAATTTATTAAGGCAAGTGTAGACGTGCCCGAGAACTCTCCGGCTCCGCGCGCGAATGGCGCGAAATCCGTTTTGTTCTTAAGCTACTACAGTTCGGACTCAATATCACGGTTCTGAATCAAATCTCGCAAAGTGCAATGCAAGACCGATGAATCACCAAAGAGTTCAAATCCAACAAATCGTTTTGGAAAACTGATTTTAATAAAGAAGTGCCAAACATGGACTGCTTTTCCAGATACAGAGTCGCCACCTAAATGTTTTATTTTGGAAAATTTAGGAAACCCTGACTTTTGCCTAAGGCCACGTGTTCGTTATCATCAAAGTTGCCTTGGCTCGGGAACTTGGGTACGAGAGGGGAAGGGTATGCAATGAGCACCCCCGTTCGCCCGATCAAAGATCGGCCTTTACTAACATGATATTTTGTTTTTGAAAACACATGCGCTCTTATTCTAGTTATTTAGCTAATCTTACTACGTGATGCGCACAATATACAAGTATAGACTAGATCGCCTAAATTGGAGCAAAACATTTCATGTTTGTTTATTTGAAACTGGTTTGAAGGTGCTACTCGCAAGTAGGCTAAGATGTGGATTTGCCACCCTCGAGTGGGCTTAGAAAAACATGATTTTGCTACTCTCAAGTGGGCTTAAAACTCACATTTCGATGAATTGTTCCAATTCAAGTAATCTAACCTTCACCCACAGGCATTCAAGCAGTTAATCACTTAAGCAAATAGCCTCATGGCAAGCATGTTGACATGGCAACACTCACACTCATGCAAGATGCTAAAGCATAAACACTTATAGTGTACTCCGAGCCAAAACAGAGAACTAGTTAGAAATCATGTATGATCGTAGTTCATGTTAAGATAGCTAATGCAACATATGTAAAATGCAACTAGAAATAGGCTCCGCTATTCTAAGATGGCATATGAAATGCAATTTGATAATCATGTATTCAAATCAGAATTGAAACACAATGCAGTTAGTATGATGCGCCGAGCCCGGTGTATGCAATACAGATGAATGATGCAAACATGCATAGCATAAGGATGCTAATCAAAATATGACCTAGAACTAACCACCGTAAGCGGTTAAGTAAAAGGGAGAAAGACGTGGGGTTGGAAGACATTCACACACTCACGTACACTTATTACAACAGTTGGCCCTCTCGATGGAGGGTCCGAATGAATAATACAAGCTTCCTACGCTAAGCTAATTAATTATTACAAAACCTTAACTAATTAAGCAAATTAATTAGGTTACAAAACCAACTAAGTAAGAAAAGAAAGAAGCTAAAACAAGCTGCCATAGCCCTGCCTCGGAATGATGAATGATGCATGCTCGGTCAGCTTTGCTCGGAAATCTGTTGCCATGCCTCATGTTGCCTCTATTTGCACTGTTTTAGACTGCTGAAAACTGTACAAATCTCCAAAACATTTCTGATCCACCTCATGGACATGCTGAGAGATCATCGGCCAAGAGGTGTGGCCATCAGCCAAGGGATAGAGGTCATTGACCAATTTTGAGGTTATCGGCTAAATGTTGTTAGCTGATCGGCACACCAGATAGCCGATCGGCCATCTCTTCCTGCAAACTCTCCTTTCTGCTGCAACAGAGCACAAACAGAGGCATGTCAATGTATTTGCAAGAAAATGTGTGTGTCACCACACTCCTTATCATGTTCAAGGCTTAAAGGAGTGTAGTACTTGACTCTCGAGCCATCAATCACGCATTTCAATGCATGATGGCAAAAGAGGCCGAGTTGCACAAATCGATATTACATGAATGCACAAAAACACATAAATGCCTTAACCTCTATCATGCATGATCAAGAGGGTCGGCGACCGAGAATTGAGGTACGTTTCATTACTTCAAGTATGAAACGTCCCTCGTTTCTCGTGTTTGGCTTAATACCCAAATCAAACACAATGCAATGCAAGGTATGTCAAACACAATGCAAATAATGAGCGTGCAAACAACATGGCATGTAACAAGTATGCAACAATGTCATGCAATGCAACTAGCATGCAACAACATACAATGTACCAAGCATGCAACAATGTCATGCAATGCAACTAGAATGCAACAACATGCAATGCGACAAGCATGCAACAACATGCAAAATGGACTTAAACTAAAATGGACAGACCTCAAACATGCCAAAATCAGTGGCCAAAATGTTGAAATGATGGCATGAAATGCAAGACACTGCATGCACATGCTCTAGCCCACCAACTAAGTATAAAAGTATAACTCTCAAAAGTGCTCGAGGAGTGACAAATGTAAGAGTGTAGCAACACTATAAGCACTGAAATAAGGTATGAAATGATGTCAAATCATTCAATCAATACAAGTATGGCATGCTAGGGTCCTTAAAGCATAAAGCTACCAAAGAGAACTATAAAGGAGGCATGCAATACATGGTACAAATGCATGAACCAATCATGGACAGAGTTCAAATAGGTCTAAACAAAGACCA
Source organism: Camellia granthamiana (assembly GCA_036172215.1). NCBI lineage: Eukaryota > Viridiplantae > Streptophyta > Magnoliopsida > Ericales > Theaceae > Camellia > Camellia granthamiana. The sequence continues at coordinate 139,570,502 of CM069908.1, forward strand.
AAATATGCTAAGATTGAGGCACAAATGCCTAGGCATGCATGCATACACACTAAGCCACAAACAAGGTAACAAATGCACAACCCTTGGAGGCACTCAAAGGGTGAATGAAGTGGGACCATGGCAATGCTACATGCTCTAAAATGTCATGTGGAATGATGCCAAATCATGTACATGATACAAATGAAGCATGCTATGGTGCCCATAGCTTAAGGCTAGCAAGGCACTTGCACTACAACTATGCAAAACATGAAGCATATGGCAAGGGAAACCCAAAACAATCCTAGAGCATGCCAAAATAATGACAAAACATGCATGGAGCAAAGCCAAAACAAGCTAGCATGAAGGGTCAAAATATGGAGTATGCAAGGCCAATAAGGAGGTTTACACTACACCTATCAGAGCCAAGCATGAGATGACTTTACCAATAAAAATCAGAGTTATGGCATGTCAAATTAACACAAAAAATGGGCTAATACCAAGTCAACACATGCTAGAATAACAAGCTCACTCATTAGGCATGCAAGACTAGTAAAGAGGACTTACACTACAAGTGTAAGAAGCAAATGAGGGATGCCCTAACCAACCAAAAATAGAGTTATATCATGGCAAAATAAGACCCAAAACATACTGAAATGGTAGTCCAAAAGCCTAGGCAAGATGGCATACACATAAGCTCTTTTTTAAGGCATAAAGTATGAACCCTTCAAAGCATTGAAGTAGTGAAAGATGTGAGTGCATGGCAATGAAACATGCTCTGAAATCACATAACAAATGATGCCAAATCGTGCAAATGGTCCAAGTAATGCATGCTAGATGCTTGGAAACTCAAAGCTAGTGAGCTAGAATGCACTATGGCTATACAAAGCATGGAATGCATGACCAAAACAACATAAATCAGACCTTAAGCATGCTAAAACATGGCCAAAAGCTTCTTGGAGTTAAGCCAAAATCTCACTAGAATGATGGTCTAAAGCATGATGCATGTTGGGCTAGTGTGTAAGTTTACACTACAAGTGTATAAAGCATGCAAGAGGTGACTAAACCAGCCTAAAACAAAGTTATGGAAGGTCCCAAAAGTCACAAAAATGAGCCTAAATAAAGCCACAAAGAAGTAAAAACACATGCTCATTTGGTTGGGCCATCAACACATGCTAACAAGACAAGAGGGGGGGACCACCCCCTCCTATTTTGAGCCCCAAAACAAGTTTTCTACCATTAAAATTCCTCTGGATTTCAGTAGTTAAAAGGCCATGAAAAGTTGTTTTGAAAGGCCTTAGAAGATGGCTCAAAAGCTATACAAGCTGAGGAACAAAAGGGAGAGACAACCCCCTAACACAAAATAGGCCTAAACCATCACTTTTAGGACTGAAAAACAGAGATTTTCTCAGTTCAAAACCAAGCGAAAAATAGTTTACAAAGGTGGTAAAACAAGCATGCAAAACAAAGGTTTAAAGGAGCAAGTGCTTACCCTTGAAGCACCTTGAAGCTCAGCAGCAAAACCAGCCAAAATCTGAGCCAAAACCAAGCTTTAGCAGCCCAAAACAAGTTCCAAGGGACCTCAGCACAATGGTGATCAAGTCTTCTTAAGGGTTGATAGGTTGAAGATGGATGTATGCAAGCCTTCAAGCACAAAATCCTTAGAGAGAGTGAAATCTAGAGAGAGTTTCTAGAGAGAGAGGCTCCCAAAACTTTTGCCAAAATTGTTCTAATCTATCCCCCAATCTTCTAACCCTTGAATATGAGATATAAGGCTTCATTATATAGCAAAATATCAAGCTTGGTTGAAAATATCTGAGCCAGGACAGGTGGCACAAGCTAGAAACAGCTGGAGGAGAAATATCTGCCAATTCTGGGCTTTCTGGACATTTTTGGCCGATCGGCCAACATTTGTGGCTGATAAGGTTCACTTTTGGCCGACCTATGGCAGATGAGGTCCAATTGTGGCTGATGGACTCCCATAGAGGCCGCTGGAAAAAATCAGCCATGGTCCTTGACTTGAAGCAAGCCTAATTCTTTCATTTGGACTCATTTTCAGGTCATTATTGAGCCTAAACTGTAGCCCCAAAAGTCTTATTTCCAAATTTGGAAGCCTCACCTCAAAATTCCAAGCGTGCTAAGAGATATCCCTCTTTTAGTGAATACTGCTCAGTTTCGGTCCAACCGGAATGATGCCCAACTTCAACCAATCATATCTCCCCCATCTAGACTCGGCTTTAGGAGATTCTTGAGTGAAAAATGAAGCCCCGGAAGTAAGATTTCCAATGGTGGTGGCCTCATAGCTTAAATCCAAGTGCATAGACAGATAGACCTGATTTAGCGAGGACCGCTTGACTTTCTTTTAGCGATTCGTACCCAACTTCTTCCTCAACTAGGTTTCTTCCCTCCACTCCTCTTTTCTTCAACTCCAAACCCCTAAACAAGGTGTTTTGAAAGATTTTTCAAAGATTTCATCTCTCTTTCATTCATTTCCACTTTGTCCTTACTCGGTTTACCGAAAAGCGCAACATTTGACAAAATGCGAGCCTCGGAACATCGTAGAAACCTTTTTCAAAATATTTTGAAAGAAAGGAGTTTAAGATCTAAAATATTTTTGGTCCAAAAATGGGGTGTGAGGTTTGGATTTGACTCTCTCCTTGCCTAAGAAATCGAACATTTGCACTGCACACCTTTCATCACCAAGTAAATCATCAGTAACACCCAAGTCTTAAGGGCGGTCAAAAATGGGGTGTCTACAGCAAATCATTTTTTACATACAAAGTTTTCAAGTTTTTCAATTTGTTTCCTTTAAAGGGCAATTAATGAGAAAGATATAAGAGAGTAGTCCTTTTGATCAATGTGATACCATTTGAGGATGTCCTTTTCATCAAGTCTATTTAAGGTTGTCATGGGGTGATGGGACACTTGAAAAATTAATTATTCATTACTATCAATCATTGAAATGCTATTAGTGAAGCTATGGATTTATTAAGTTAATTTTTTTTTCTTCTTTTAGGTTCAAGTTCAACTGAATGTTCCCATTAATCCTTTCGAGTAACTTCATAAGCCTCATCAATTTCCATTTGTTTCTTAATGTGGATGACCTACAACTTCATGAAAAATTGATTACAAAATCAAACACAAACTTTTAACGCAACTAATGTAAAAAAAAATTGTATCTGATTATGTTATTAGATTCTGTGGGGATATATTTTTTGAGTACCAACACGTGGCCAAGGTGACACTGACGTGTCAGCCGAGGTGCCACGTGTCCAGGTCATGATGCCGAGCTGATCTTGGCTAGGCCGAGGTTATATCCGAAGATATCGGAATCTGAGATAAGCAGATAAGGCACAAGAGTCCTAGAATGAGGAAGGACTTCAGCATGGATACGGATAACACTCTTAGGGAGTTTATCTTTATCTATGGAAGAGTCCAGGATAAGCACTAAGCTAGAGTCCATTGGAGCTAGGCTTCTACTGGGACTGCGTTTGTGTTAGCTATAAAAGAGAGGCACCCCCGATGGGTCTAAGGTACGCAATTTATACTGAGAACAGTGAGTTTAGCAATTGATTATCTTTGAGAGATATATGGACTTGATCGTCGGAGTGCCTTCGGGTGGACGAACCACTGCCGGAGTGTTCTCTTTCTGTTGCAGGTCAGCCAGGTGTCATCTATTTTGCCAGTACTCTCCAGCTGAATACTAAGTTGGCAGTGTGATCGGAAATTCACTCACACAATTTGGTGCCGTCTGTGGGAAAGAAAGGAGAATAGATGGCCAGTGACAGACAGAAGGATAAGGTTGGGGACGAAACCTCTGCTGGGAACGATAAACACGCTAACCCTAACATGGAGGAAGACGGTTGCAATGAGGAGACCCAGAACCAGAATCACAGCAGAAAAGATGTTGGCCAGGAGGGTGACGTACCGAAGAAACTAGATCAAAGTGGGTACTACAACGAGGACGACCTCTAGGTATGGAAGGATAGATGCCTGCGGAGGGACGAAGAAGTAAAAGAGATGGCGAACAAATTGGTGGACCTGCAATCGGTCGTCAATTTCATGATGCAAAATAATGTCATCCAGCCACCATTCTCGCTGTGGGACACACCGATTCCAGCGGCCAATGAACAGAAGGGGGGGGCAGAAACCAATCCCAATAGCCCCCCAGCACACCAGGAGTGAAAAACACTCTCACCGACCTTCAAGGGAGGTCGGATGAGGGGAGTCGAGAAGGGAAGAGTCATGAAAGACACATCGCACTAAAGAAGCAGACCCTAGAGAACATCGGCATGTTCAAAGACAAGAGCTGTGCTTCGACACAACTCATGGGGAAAGGTCAAAAAGATCCCATAACGAAGCAGAGAGTAGTGCGCCGAAAAGACTAAAGTTGGGAGATAGCCGAGCTCCTGGACGAACAAAGGAGGACTTGAGGGATTACCTCAAGAGGAAGTAACAAAATGCCGATGCCGAGGTAACCTCCCTAGATAAACCGAGAACACCATTCTCAGTGGAGTTGGACAAATTTGAGGCGCCGAAGAGATTCAGTATGCCGAGGTTCCAAATATACGATGGTAAGTCAGACCCCAACTTCCACATTGGATTATACTTGAACTCAATGGCATTGTATAGTGGGAACGAGCCGTTGCTCTGCAAAGTGTTCCCCTCATCCTTCGAGGAGATTGCATCAGATTGGTTTCACAAACTGCCAAAGGGAAGTGTGAAGACCTGGGAAGGCCTGGCCAAGATGTTTGTGGCCAGGTTCGTGACAAATAAATTACAGCCATTAAGGGTGGACGCATTGATGGCTCTGAGAATCAGTAAGGATGAAGGCCTTAGGGCCTATGCCAAAAGGTACTATGAAGTGTTCAACCGAATACCCGAGTGTAATAAGAGGTGGCAGTCGTATTTTTCAAGAATGGCCTAAAAGATGACTGTTTACTACGAAAGTCTTTGGCAAAGACATTGCCAAAGAGCATGGAAGAGCTCATGGCTAGAATTGAGAAGTATGCCAGAGCTGAGGAAGATACGTCGGGGACGAAGGAGACAAAGCAAGAAAAAGGAACTGGCTCGCTGAAGCGAGGCCGAGGTAACAATGGATCCAGCAAGCAAGAGATAGGACTGAGGGCTACACAGGCAGTTACAACTGTGTTCCGAATCTGATTCACAAAGTTTTGGATAAAATTCGGAGCCAACCTTATTTCAGAGCACCAGCGAAGGCACCAGGAGAGTTTATGGGAAGAAACCTTGGCAAGCATTGTGCTTATCACAATGAAGATGGGCACATGACTCAGGGTTGTAGAGCCCTGAAAACACACTTAGAAGACCTGGTGAGGCAAGGCTATCTGAGAGACCTTGTCGATGAGGCCAGGACAAGGGAAGAACAGGCAAGACTGCCTCAGGCACCAGCAGCTCCGCCTCCCCCAGCACAACAACCTCAGGCAGGAGGACCTCAGGTAATTAATGTAATTCATTCGAAGGTCAACGAAAACGAAATTCGAGGGGAGACCCAAAAGGTAAAACACCTACAGCATGTCTACCAAATCGGAGAGAAGAGACATCGGGCAGAGGAGTGCCAGGGACCAGTAGTGTCCTTTACTGAAACCGACCTTGATATGGTACAACATCGGCACAACGATGCCTTGGTAGTATCCCTCCAGGTTGGGGAGTGCCAAGTGAAACGCATCTTAATTGACCAAGGCAGCTCTTGTGACATCATGTATGTTAGATGTTACAAGGAGCTGGGCCTTCACCCTGATGATATGGAGCAAACCAACGGCCCGATGGTCGGGTTCAATGGAACGTCGACATGGCCACTGGGCGCAACAAACTTGGAAATGCAAGCTGGCACCAAGAAGATAAAGACAGAGTTCACCGTGATCGACACGCCCTCCCCTTACAATATTATCTTGGGAAGGCCATGTTTGCATGCAATGGGGGCTGTTCCCTCAACATTGCATCAGCTACTGCGGTTCCCAACAGAGCATGGGATAGAAGAAGTCAGAGGAGATCAGCTGCAGGCAAAGAATTACTCCATGGCAACAATGAAATCCACCTGCAGCATACGAGAATCAAATAAGGCAGAGATCGAAGACGAAGACGTGGAAGTCCTAGAGGATGTCGGCAAAGAGCCAGCCGAGAAGAGTGAAGAAGCACTGAAGAAAATCCTCGTCCAGGAAGGGGATGAAGAACGCTTCTTTCTTCTCGACTCGGGCTTAGCTGAAGAAGAGGAAAAAGAGTTGGAGGCGTTCCTGAGAGCAAATATTGAGGTGTTTGCTTGGACGCCTTACGAAATGCCTGGCATTGACCCCGAGGTCACTTGCCATAAACTGAATGCTGACAGGTCGGCTAAACTTGTAATCCAACGAGCAAGAAGACCAACATTGATGTACGTCGAAGCAGTAGAAGAGGAAGTAGATAGACTTCTGGAGGCCAGGGCCATTCGAGAGGTAAATTACCCGACATGGCTATCAAATACAGTGGTGGTGAAGAAAAGAATGGTAAATGGAGAGTCTGCGTGGACTTTACCAGCCTGAACAAGGCCTGTCCCAAAGACAGTTTTCCTCTACCCAAGATTGACCAACTGGTAGACGCCACTTCGGGGTATGGAAGGATGAGCTTCTTGGATGCCTACAGGGGATACCATCAGATAGCCATACATCCCCCAGATGAGGAGAAGACTGTGTTTATCACCCCAAAAGGGCTGTATTGCTACAGAGTGATGCCTTTTGGGTTGAAAAACACAGGAGCAACTTACCAAAGATTGGTAACCAAGATGTTCAGACACCTGATTGGTCGAACGGTGGAAGTTTACATCGACGACATGGTCGTGAAGACCAAGGAACTTGAAGGTCATCTGACCGACCTCAAAGCAGTATTTGAAATCCTTAAAACATATCGGCTCTGACTCAATGCATCGAAGTGTGCATTTGGAGTTAGATCTGATAAGTTCTTGGGATACCTGGTGACCAGAAGGGGCATTAAGGCCAGCCCAGATCAGATCAAGGTCATTTTAGAGTTGAAGAGCCCGACATCGGCAAAACAAGTGCAAATGCTAACTAGAAGGGCTGCAGCCTTGAATAGGTTCATAAGCAGAAGCTCAGACAAATGCAAACCTTTCTTTAACTTAGTAAAGAAAGCCACAGACTTCTTATAGACCGAGGAGTGCGAAGCCGCCTTGGCCGACTTGAAGAAGTATTTAACCACGACTCCAATTCTCTCAAATCCAGAACCTGAAGAGGAGTTGTTTTTGTACTTAGTAGTTTCAGAACACGCAGTAAGCGCAGTAATAATCCGAGAAGAAAAAGGGGAGCAAAGGGCTGTTTACTATGTAAGCAAAACCCTGGCCAATGCAGAAACGAGGAATCTACCCTTAGAGAAATTAGCACTGGCTTTAGTAATGGCTTCAAAGAAGCTGAACCATTACTTCCAGGCCCATAAAATTGTGGTGCTAACTGAATAACCCTTGAAGTCCTTGCTGCAACAAGGAGACCTGACAGGAAGAATAGTCAGATGGGCAGTCGCCTTGGGCCAGTATGACTTGGAGTACAGACCCAGAACAGCAATCAAAGGCCAAGTTTTGGCCGACTTCGTGGCGGAGTTCACGCCAGAATCCATCAAACATCGGGCTTCGTTGAGCCAAGGTGAACGATGTCCAAACAAGCAAAGAGGAGCCCAGCCAAAGGTGAAAGAATAAAGGAAAGAGGAAAAACTCAGACCCTGTAGCATTTACATCGGCGACTCCTTTCGACTGTTTGTTAATAGGAGTTCAAACCGATAGGGAGCGGGGGCATGAGTAGTACTGGTATCTCCAGATGGGCAGATACTAGAACAATCGATTCGTTTGGGGTTCAAGGCCTCAAACAATGAAACAGAGCATGAAGCACTCATTGCAGGACTGAAACTAGTAGCAACAGTACAAGTAGATGAGGTAATAGTCTTTTATGACTCACAACTTATAGTCAACCAGACAACGGGCGACTTTGCAGCCCGAGATAAAAGGATGTCCGCCTACGCAAAGGAGGTCATCAGGTTGTCGGCCTTGTTTCAAAACTGCTGACTACTTCATGTTAGCCGAGATGATAACAGTCACGCTAATGCATTGGCCAACCTAGCTAGTGCAGTACAACCTGGAAAAGCAAGGACAATAATGGTTGACTATTTGTCGGGCCTGAGTATCGAACCACTGACCACAGAGCGTGAAGCAATGTGTGTGGACATGGGACTAAACTGGATGGATGCAATAGCAGCATTCCTAAAAGAAGGAAAATTGCCAGATGATCACAAAGAGGCACACAAGATCAGATTGAAGTCGGCAAGGTTCAGTCTGACAGCAGAGGGACATCTCTATAGAAGATCCTTCATTGGACCCCTTTTGAGGTGTGTACATCCTTTACAAGTTGAAGATTTTTTATATAAAATTCATGAAGGAATATGTGGAAGCCACGCTGGGGGCAGATCACTTGCCCATAGGGCCAGTACCTAGGGGTATTGGTGGCCTTACATGCAAAAAGATACAGAGGCCTATGTGAAGAAGTGTGAAAAATGCCAAAGGTTTGCACCCCTGATACACCAACTAGCAGCAGACTTGAACCCAGTATCCAGTCCTTGGCCGTTTGCCCAGTAGGGCATGGATCTTGTTGGACAACTCCCCCAAGCAACTGGACAAAGAAAGTATCTACTGGTGGCAACAGATTACTTCACCAAGTGGATAGAAGTTGAACCCCTTGCCAAGATTCGAGATGTGGATGTGAAGAGTTTCATATGAAAGAACATCATCACCCGTTTTGGGATTCCACAAGCAATAGTTGCAGACAATGGAACATAATTTGACAGTAAGCTAATCAAGAGCTTCTGTGTAAAGTTCAAAATCAAGAATTATTTTCCACTCCAAGTTTTCCTCAGAGCAATGGACAAGCAGAAGCATCCAACAAAGTCATCTTGGATGGGATTAAGAAGAGGCTACAAGTAGCAAAAGGAAAGTGGGTGGATGAACTGCTAAGCGTACTCTGAGCATATCAGACTACGCCGAGAAGATCAACGGGGGAATCCCCATTTGCCATGGCTTATAGCACAGAAGTAGTCATTCCTCTGGAAATCGGCATCCCAGGGATCAGAACCCAGGGAGTGGAGAATGGGACCAATGACATATTATTAGCCCGAGATCTGGATCTACTTGAAGAAAGAAGGGAGAGAGCCGCAATACAGCTCGCACGATACCAGCAGCAGCTTGCCAGAGCTTATAATAAGAAGGTCAACCCAAGGGAGTTTCAAATCGGTGACCTTGCCTTGAGAAAAGTCGTCGGCAACAAAAAAGATCCCAGAGAGGGGAAGCTTGGCCCAAATTGGGAGGGACCCTATAGAATCATCTCGATACTGGGCAATGGGGAATATCGGCTTGAAGATAATGAGGGCAAAGAGTTGCCAAGGTCTTGGAACACTTGCAATTTGAAATTTTTCTATCATTAGAATTTTTTGTTCTTTTGTCATTTGCCGACGTAAATAAATAAAGTTTTAGCTTGATTTATTTGTTTATACACTTGTGATTGATAAAAATACATAACGTTGTTTCTGGAATACATGTATAATGAGAACCCAAGTGGAACTTAGGTTCACATTAGGGGGCAGAGAGAAGAAAAATGGTTTTAACACTTGTTGAAACTTGAGAAAAGTTTACAAGTTGAAGTTAAACCGAGATCATGTTTAACACTTGTTGAAACTTGAGAAAAGTTCACAAGTTGAAGTTAAACCGAGATCATGTTTAACACTTGTTAAAACTTGAGAAAAGTTTACAGGTTGAAGTTAAACTGAGATGATGTTTAACACTTGTTGAAACTGGAGAAAAGTTTACAAGTTGAAGTTAAACCGAGATCATGTTTAACACTTGTTAAAACTTGAGAAAAGTTTACAAGTTGAAGTTAAACCGAGATGGTGTTTAACACTTGTTGAAACTTAAGAAAAGTTTGCAGAGTTGAAGTTAAACTGAGATTATGTTTAACACTTGTTGAAACTTGAGAAAAGTTTACAAGTCGAAGTGAAGCTGAGATTATGTTTAACACTGAGATTAAACTGAGGCGTGTCACCCCGAGAAGGTTACACAAGACTGAAGTGTATATTAAAGATATGCAAAATATTCTAAGTATGGAATCAAACAAGAGCAGTAAAGAGAAGACAAAGATACAAGCAGGAAAGTTGTATTAACGTTCAAAAGAAGGCATGTCGACCAAAGCTTACAAATTGTTCCAAAAAAGAGAAAAACAAAAGTATAAAATACAAAGGAAAAAAGACATCAAAATTAAGACTCCTCAGCAACAGCAGATGGTTGGGTTTGAAGTTCAGACGAATGCTGGGAAGATATCTCGGCGGTCTTCTCGGCTGTAAACTCAGCATCGATTTCTTGAAGGGTTACATCAAGGCTCTTGTCGGCGAGAGGCACGTCGAATGATGCTTTCTCAGGAGTAGCATCTTTGGGAACCTCCTCACCCTCCTCATCTTAAGTCAAGTCCAGAACTTGCTCATTCTGAGTAGGAGACTTGGCCCCAGCAGCTTCCTTGGACTTCCTCACTAGAGCCTCCTCCTTAGACTCAGAATCGTCATCGGATTGGCTTGGAGTTGGAGGGAATGGAAGAGGAAGGACATCGGCGTTCCTGAGGGGGGAGTCCTCGGGGACCTCAAGCTTTTTAAGCAAAGTCATCCAACCAAGGGCGAAACCCTTGTTGCATGCCTGCTTCACTTGCTTTTCATAGTCAGCCGTGACATCGGCCACCCCCTCACTGTAGCCCTTCTCATCGGCTACCTTGAGCTCGGCGTCCTTCGTGGCCAAGGCTTCTTGCAGTTCTTTTTAGGCCTGGGCCGTCTTTTCCTTGGCCTCTCTCTTTTCGGCCTCAAGAACCTTCTTGATGGCCTCAACGGATTTCACATTTTCTTCGGCGTCATTTTGAGCTTTGATAGTAGCCTCGGCTTGATCCTCCAAGGTCTTCATCTTCGATTGCAAGTTTTTATTAGTCTTTTGCAGACTAGCAGCCTCTCTCTTCCTGTCAGCCAGCTCCTTCCGATTCTCAAAGGCTTGCACTGAGAAAGAATGAGTATGTTGGATGGCCTGAAAGTGAACAGAAGTTATTAGAAAATATTATAAGTATGAAATGAAGAGAAAGGAAGAAAAATTACCAAATAAAGAGACTTACCTGAACCGAGTGCTGGAGCATCAGAGCATAGTTCTCATATTCGCTTATTTCGGCGTTTCGGTCGAGATTGCCGGGAAGGTGTAGAGCGATACTAAGGGCGACGGCAACATTAATGCCGTCGGCACTATCGCTAGCCTTAACTGGCTTATCCTCCAGTGTGATTTGAGGGGTCTAGGGGGAATCATGCTTTAGAGACCCCGATGTGGTTGTAGCGGATGATCTCGGCCTCTTTGATTGTTTAGACATGGATGGTTAGGCCTCGGCAGGCCTCTTCTCGGCGGCAGAATGGGACTTATCGCTCTCAGCCAATTTGGAGATTGGCAAGGTATCCTCAGTGTCAACCTGAGTCACCGTTGCCTTTGGCTGAGCCCTCTTGATCCTTTTTGTCTTCGGTTTTGGCTGGGTTGGTACTGGTTGAGCATCAACTGAATCAGGAATATTGGCCAAAAGATCCTTAGCGATTGCTTTTTGGCGATCCATTTCAACAGCAAAAACTGTTCGGCGTCATCGACGGCGCTGGGATATTAGGATCAGATATGGAACCGAGGTAGACGGCTGCTCAGCTGGATCAGAGGTCGATCCTTGATTTGGCCGAGATGAGGAGGCAGCTTGAGGAGTTGTGGCAGAAGGAGGTGACTGGCTTTTCTTCTTCTTTTTTGGGACGTCAGGCAATGCCGATTTGTAGGTTGGGATGAAATTGAGTACCAGAGGGGCTCTCCGTTTGTGGACTGGCAGATCCAAAAGTTTTCTCAAGTCTTTGCTGGGAAAGAAAGACTGACGGAAGCCCTTTGGTGGCTAAGGAAGAGCTGTAAGAAAAACAGACATTAGAAACAAACAAAGTATTGAAAACTTTAAAAACAAATTAGTATGAACACAGGGCTCTTACCGTTTCCCTCTACAAAAACTGATCGAGGAAGAGGGTAGAGATGGAGGTCCTCGTCTGGAGCGAACTCCCAGTTCCCCAAGGTAATGAAATAGTCATCTCCAACTCCCTTGTTGGAGTCAGGGAGGTTGGCGACAATTTTGTACTCTGTGGACCTCGGCTTGAGGTAGTAAACGTTGCCCGTATCTTTCTTGAGGCCACACATGGTGTAGCAGTATTGGATATCGGATAAGGTAACCCTTGCGTTTTCTTGTTTGGCTAAGGCTATTATGCCATTGATGACTCGGTAGGAGTTGATGGCAAGCTGCATCGGGTTCAGCTTATAATAATGAAGTATCTCACGGAAAAGGGTATTTAGTGGGAACCGAAGTCCGCACTCAATAAAAGCTACCACAGGGAAGGGCATAGAATCAGTTGTAGGCATGATGGAGTCATTCTCCCCAGCCAACCTTAGATGGACGTCGACCGGGATGTCAAACTCACGCCTAAAGTGATCTAACTTGGTCGAGGTGTCTACCCTATGCTTTCACATACCCATAACGTCGGCTTCACTTAGAGGATTTGGATTTTAGAAGGAAGGAGTTTTGGGAGGGTTTTAGGGACCTCCAGAAAAGCCTAAAGGTTAGTTGGGATGAGAATTTATGGGAACTGTTTTCGCTCTTTTTAGAATCTATGGGTTCTATAAACATATCCCAAATCTAGATCTATGGAAACAAAGATTGGAGGTAAGAATCTGGCAAAAACACAGAAAACAGAAACAGGTAATGCGATTCAGAGTCAAGAACAGTGAAGGATCATCAAGAAACACAAGACAGGTGTAACAAGCCAAGAACAGTGGCAACAATCAACAAATTTGTGAACGGTGTGAATTCGAGACATAAATTGGGCAGAAACAAAAGCGTAGGATAAACATGCTCGAATACATGATTCGTAAATCAAATACTTGAGTAAGAACAGCAAGAGCAACAGATAAATGAAGCGAAACTTCTTGAAAAGCGACAAGAAACTGAAAACAAAAGGAACGGTGACTTACCAGAAAATGTCAGGCCGGTGTAGGGATCGCTGAAGTCAGACGGCGGTTGCAAAAGTGGCAGAACGGCGAAAACTTCATCGGAGGAGAGGAATGAAAACAGTTACAGAGCTTGTAAGTCTGGAACAATGGCGTATTCAGAAGCTAGAGAGAGTTGAGAGCTTGGCGATACAAAAGTGAGAAGACGGAGAGAGAGGAATTGATTTTTGTTAAAACACAGAAACGGCGGCAAAGAGGTCATTAATGTGCCTAGAAGAATGTATGCGTCAGACGGCGCACGCGAGAATGATTCGATTTGCAAGCGCGTATCCGGTATGATCCAGTAAGAGAAAGACGCGTGGCTGAAACGGTTAAGTTGTTGTACACGACAACTCATATACATAAAAGAGCACTTGGAAATTTTTGTTCTGTAAAAAGGCATGTCGGCTTGAATGACGATCTCGGCTGAGAAATTTTGAGCTGGCATACTGGAAGGAAGTACTGATATAGGTTCCATCACCTCAGAATGCCGAGGTAATAGAACCTAGGGGGCAGTTGTGGGGATATATTTTCTGAGTACCAACACGTGGCCAAAGTGACACCGACGTGTCAGCCGAGGTGCCACGTGTCCAGGTCATGATGCCGAGCTGATCTCGGCTAGGCCGAGGTTATATCCGAAGATATCGGAATCCGAGAGAAGCGGATGAAGCACAAGAGTCCTAGAATGAGGAAGGACTTCAGCATGGATAAGGATAACACTCTTAGGGAGTTTATCTCTATCTATGGAAGAGTCCAGGATAAGCACTAAACTAGAGTCCATTGGAGCTAGGCTTCTACTGGGACTGAGTCTGTGTTAGCTATAAAAGAGAGGCGCCCCCGATGGGTCTAAGGTACGCAATTTATACTGAGAACAGTGAGTTTAGCAATTGATTATCTTTGAGAGATATACTGACTTGATTGTCGGAGTGCCCCCGGGTGGACGAACCACCGTCGGAGTCTTCTCTTTCTGTTGCAGGTCAGCCAGGTGTCATCTATTCTGCCAGAACTCTCCAGCTGAATACTAAGTTGGCAGTGTGATCGGAAATTCACTCACACAAATTCTATACATATATAGAAATTCATAACTTTATATTCCTCTCGCAACACAAAGTTTCAATTAATCACAAATGAAATGGTATTTATTAGAACACTAATTGGTTGATTTTGTTCACAGTATTAAAAAGGAAGTTCATGTGTATGTTCTTACAAAAATGGTTTAATGCGATTATATATGACTCTACCAAAGTAAAAAAGAAATTTTGGGATAAGCACATGAGTCTTGGACATAATGCATATCATGTATTTAGAAAATTTTCAAAATTTGAATGAGATACATTTAAATTTGGTGCTTTGACAATACTCAAAAATAAAATTTATACATTTTTTATTCTAACATTTTTATTGTGATATAAGAAGACGGTCATGAAGCCCTAGTTCAAACAAAAAATAATATACAAACAAAATTTTTATATAAAAAGTTTGTTCAAAATTGTGTAATAGTAGTATTTTTTAAATTAAATGCTTAACTTATGGGTATTTGATTTCAAAAAACGATGAAACTACAATTACTCACATCCATTTTGTTTAAATTTTGCCTTCTCATCATCCATATGACAATTCACATTGAATATTTGTACAGGTAGACAAGTCCACAATTGTGGATGAAGCAGTGGCCCACATAAAATCCCTACAACAAACTCTCCAAATGCTCCAAAGCCAGAAGTTGGAAAGGCTTCATGGCTTGACACCCATGAACTTCGATGGTCAATCATCCATAATCACCCCACAAAAGCTTCCCATGGACTCGAGGGAGGCTTTCATGGCCGATCAAGTTTCTTCAAACAACACAAACTCAAACTCAACCAATGCACTGCCAGTGTCTCTCTCTCAGTTCGCTCCTCTATCCCAGACTTGGAATTCTCCGAATGTGATCTTGAATGTGTGCGGTGATCATGCGCAGATCAACGTCTGCTTGTTAAAGAAGGCTGGACTCTTCACTGCTATCTACTATGTGTTGGAGAAGCACAAGCTGGATGTTGTGTTTGCTCATGTTTCATCGAATCAGAATCGAACCATGTACATGATTCAAGCCCATGTAAGTCTCCTCTAACTTAATTCCTTGCACATTAGAGAGGATTGTTATAAGCTATCGCTTTCTCTTACATTTTTTTTTTCTAATTAAGGCCAAAAAAAAAAAAAATAAATAAATAAAAAAAAAAATTAAAAATTAAAAACTTTTCAACTACTTACTGTTGTTGGATGAATCTGATTTGGGTTTTTGAAATTAGTGATTCATGTATCATTTAAGGTAATTCTTTTTTTTAACGCATTTTTGGGGTAGATTATGTTAATGAGTAAGTTGCCAAAATGAGGCCAGTTGAATTAGGGTTAGCTTGATGCATAAATAGTGTGTTTGAGTTTGGGAACACATAATGAAGCCCCAATTTTGACTGTTCATGATGAACTAGGGTCTTGCGATTATCAATAGCACATGCAAATTTGGGGCGAGTAGAAACCCACTTTGACCATTTTTCAATTAATCTCGTAAATATTTTCATATGACAAATGAATAATATGTAAACTCGAACCTAATCATCATACTTGACAAGGCAACACCTCATCTACTAAGCCAATCCTTTGTTGGCCACCATGCCTTTCTTACGGCTTAGTCCCAAGGAGGTCATGGGTTCAATTTTCCTTAGGAGATTTGAATTAAGGAAGTGCAAGCACTTAGGTGCTTTATCGAAGATAGGGAGATATTCTCCCATAGGCGTTAATCTAATAACCAATAATTAACCTTTGCCGATCAAAAAAAAAAAAAAAAAAACCAATCCTTTGTTCTTGATACGTGTTTTATGAAAATCTAAAGAAAATAACTTTTGATTTTTCATAATAAAAAATGAAGCAGTTGATATGGAGTGAAGAACTAATAAAATCTGAATTAGTTCAACAAAAAACTAAAGCATTTGAGAAATAAAAAATTGGAGTGGTATTTTAAAGTAATTTTGGAATTAAAAAATGCATGACACAACTTAATTATTATTATTTTTGTTTGGTTGTTTCAAAGTAATAGATGCTATTGTTTTATACATTAGTATAATGTGTTTAATTATTATTATTATAAAATTTAAAATTCTGGGGTGGCGAATTAATTTGAACAGGCAAGAATATCTCCAGATCAGCTTCTAGGGGCATTTCCAGTGGAAGAAATATACAAGCAAGCACCAGGAGAGATAATGGTGTGGGTCTCAGCTCCATGATCATCATCATCATCATCATACCAGAAATATTTCAAGAATCAAGATCAATTTCTGTCTCCTGAAAACCCAACTGTAATATTATAGTAAGAGATACTATGATCGGTATTCTAGCTTTGTCAAGATCTTGTCGGCATACAGCAAAATGGAATGTATGTGCGAGGCTGCTTCTTCCTTATATATATAGTCTGATGGTTTTGTTTTTCATGGCATGTTTTGGCTAATCTATAGCTGCTTCCGGGCAGGCTGTTGTGGCTTGGATAATGTTCTTAATTATCAATGTATAAGCTTTAGTGATGTTTGATATATATGAATTTCAAGAAATTTAAGTGTGCTTTTTCATATCTTGTAATTCTGCAACTTCAACTCTCTCTCTCTCTCTCTTTCTCTCCCTAGGGTGTATATCGAGTATTTTTCATTTTACGTCCACCTCAAGGTTCTAAATATCGGCCGGTACGTTCCGTACCGGTCGATTCGTACCGGAAAATGGGGGGCCGCGTCGGATACTCACCGGTATACCGGTGAGATTGGATTTCACGTCTGTATCGGCCGATTCCCGACACGTATCGGCCCGAATCCGATACATACGACGATACAGTCCGATACACGCCGGTACGGATGAAAATCAGCGCAAAAAACCTGCAAGATCTAAGATTCTTTGGGCTATGGAGTTCACTTTGATCTTCAAGCTTCTTCAAAGATGGTTTGTGTCCTGAGTTGCAAGTTATAATTTGTGTTTATGCTCTGTTTTTGGTGAGTTGTTGATGCTCTGTTTTTTGGAACCGTTGCTGCTGCTATGCTCTGTTTTAGTGCTGAATGTTTAGAGGTTTTTTTCCCTCATTTTTCTTTGTTTATGGTGGTGATGATATGGATAGGGGGGGAGTGGAATTGTACGGTGGAGATGAAAGGGCAGCAGCAACAGCATATTTGGTGTGGGAAGATCTAACGGTGATGCTTCCAAACTCTGGGCATGGATCCACAAAGAAGTTGCTGAATGTGCTGAGTGGGTGTGCTGAATACACCTACAGGCTACACTACACCACCACTGTTTATATTAATATATATATATATATATATATTTCTACTGAGCAGAAGAAGGGAAAAAAAAATAAGAAAAATACATGTTCAATCCAATCTGTCAAAAGTTGGATTAGTGGAAAGGTTGTTTATTGGTTTTTATTATTTATTTATTTTGGTGCCATGTTTTTGTATTTTATTTATTTTTTATTTTTTTTTATTTGTGTCTTGCTTTGGTATAGATGTTTAAGATTTAGAATTTTTTTTTAAAGAGGTTTATTCTAATTAGATTTTTATTTTTATTTTAAATATATTATTGTTACTAAGTAAATTAGAATTATAATATTTGTCAATTGAAAACTGTTATTGTAGATAATTAAAATTTATAATTGAGACTAAAATAAGTACATATCATTTAGTTGAAAATGAGTCAAAAGTACTTCTACATATCAAAATTTTGATTAAAATGTGACAAATTAAGGCTAAAAGAGTAAAAAAAATGCATAAAATTGAGTTTTAGAGGGATTGTTAATGATTTTTAAAATTTCACAGCCGCGACACCCGATTCCCGATACGTACCGGCCGATACTACCGATACCGATACTCCGCGATCGATACCGTTACGTTACCCGATACCACGATTTAGAACTATGGTCCACCTTAAGCTTATGTTTCAATTATAAATTTGCATCTGTGGAGACTTGTATATGGAAAAGAAGTGAAAAAGAAAAATGTAAGGGAAAAAAAAAATGAAGCGACAAAAAAAAAAAAAAAAAAAAAAAAACCTTAAATTAGTCTTTTTGGGATGTGTGATGGTTGATGAGGAAAATTCTATTTCCACACACCAAAATAACTCAAGCCAAATTTTTTCTCAATACACACACCTGTTAATTTATTTATTGATTGTTTTTCTCATCCATACACTAAAAATTATAATTATATTCTTCACTCAAATATTATTGTACACACACTTACCCCTTCTTTTTACACACTTTTTGAAAACTTGAAGACCAAAAAACTTCCACCCACGTGAACTTGAAGACCTCCATTGAAGTAAAGACCTCCAATGTCTGAAGTGAGTACATTGAAGCCATCCATGAAAAACCTCCATAAAAACCTCCATTGAAAATCTCAAAAATAAAACACTGGGCCCTTTAACCTGAGTTTCTTAGTGCATGTAATTTAGAAAAGGGGCAGGAAAATTTTTTAATTCGGCACTACAGAGCCGAATGAAATTATATATTTCAACATTTGGTAACCGAAAAAATTAAAAGTATACAGCTTTAAAAAAATCGGAACTAAAATACCGAATTTATTAATAATTTTTGAAATATAGATGTTGAAGAAATAAATATATTTTGGTGGTTGATATTCGAATTTAATACATAAATTCAACACTGATTCTCCAAATTAAAATCGAAAAAAATAATGCTAGAAAAAAACTAACATTTTCATTACTGTTTTTCTGTCACCCGACATATTTTTACTTGGGTTTGAACTTCCATAAATTTGCAACTCTTCCCTATCAAAATCAATCAAAAATTGTAGAATTGATAAGAAAATGATATAAATAATAGATTGTAAACCCAGAGATTAAAGCAATATGAAAGATATTTTGAGAGTATTGTTTTGTAAGTAATAAAGGAGTATAGAGTATGTAGTAAGTAAAGTGACAACAATAAAAAAAAATAGGGTTTATTTTTTTAATTCAAAAGACGTACATTGAGATCTTTTTGTTTTTAAAAGATGTGTATAGAAAATTTTTGTATATAGTATTATAAGTGTTGTTGGATGTCTATTATGGTCATTAAGGTTTAGGATATAATTGCCATTAAATTAAAAATTCATTAAGTGTGTTCCCTTAATTATTTAAGTGTGTGGAAATAAAATTTCTCCTCAAAATTACAAATTTCACGTTGGATATTCCCTCATTTTATGAATACAAGTATTCTTTTTAATTTAATTTCTTTAAAAAAAAAATAATAATGATAGAGGGTGGCATCCTTAGCAACATTCTGTAAGCGTCTCTACACATGAGACAGGCACAAGGCTATAGAACCCATGCAAAGGCCTACCTCACTCCACCTAACAAGCAACTCGAACCCAAACACTTTCAGCAAAAGTTTGAACTACTACCACCTCCTACAACAAGCTTCGTGCAAATATTTGTTCCCTATGTATAAAAGCAAATATTTTTTAACTGCCTTTTATACTATCGTGGGTGTCTCGTGCTCTATCTAGTTTTTGTTAGAAATGCGTGTTGAAAGTTTTGAAAAAATAGATTTTTCTTCAATTTTGATCTATTTTTTAGGTACGATCTATGTGCCAAAGTTGGTGGGTCTATGTAGAAACTTGTTCTATGTTGCGTTGTGATTTACGTAGTATGTTTGGTTGCTCAAAACCATTATCGGATGAATGAGAAATTGAAACCAAAGAGAGCTCCATGGAAATGGTGTTTTTAGTGAAATTTCCTAAATGTTTGGTTTAAGGCTTGTCCCACATTGATTTTGTGAGAAAACTTTGAGTGAGTTTATAAGGCTTGAGTTTGGAACTTGGGGTAGGCTCCAAGGGGCACCCAAGTTTTGTAGAGGGAAGGTTATGGGCGAGACCCACTGGACCCAAAATAAACACATGTGTGCTGCTGTCCAGGCGGGCTGGGCGCTGGTGCATGGTTGGACTGGGCTTGTCCGGTCCAATACTTATCTTTTTGGGCTAAAACATTTGAATTTTATTTTTCTAAAATTAAATTCTAATTTTTTGGATTTTGAATTTCGAAAATTAATTTCAAAATTGGCTCTGGTTTTTTCTCCACCCGAACATATTCATATCTGTTTGAATTTAAACCCAACAACCACATTAGCTGTTCATTCAAATAGAACAGAACAGATATAATATCTGTTCAAACAGGTATTGCACCTGTTTAATTCAAACTCTACAACCACCTTTACATCTATAAATAGGCAGTCCCTCACTTGGTTTTTTTACTCCAATTTTCGTCCCAAATTTTGCGTACTCTTTCTATATTTTGCTGCATTATTTTCCTTGTAAGAAAGAATGTAAACACTTAGTGTGTTCGTTGTGTGAATAGTGTGTAGTGCTGCTACTATTCACTGTTGATCATTTTATCTTGCGAGATAAACGTCTACAATCTAAAAGTACCGTGGAGAGGACGAATCTGTCTTAAGGATACAGTGTTAAATACTGGATTTGATCAAAACTTTGTTCGAGAAATTAATAAAGTAAGTTGTTCATTTATTTTTTGTTTTATTATTTATTTATATCAGATTTTGATTTTATTTTTGTAACAAAATAAAAATCTATTTTTAAATTTATTTATTTTTATTTACTGGTTTGATTTTTGTAATTAAACAATCTCTCTCCTTTCCTTTATTTCTTCTGTATTTCGTTTATTGTTAAATACATAAACAAAATTTATTTTTTAAATACAGTGAAAATTGTCCAACAATTTCTATCTATGATCGTTAGTGACCCGATGATTATTGGGCAAATGTATGACCCGATTCTTTATTTTTGGATCTTAATATATATAATGAGTTGTTTTGGAGATTAGGATTATGAAATTAGAGTAGATTCTTATTACATACAACTTTGAGAGAGAGACAGTTAATTTTTTAATCTTTTACTTTTTTTTAATGGAACACTTTTGTCATTTTCCGCCTGTCAAAATAGGCTTATAGCGAAGCATGTATAATTTGATGTTCATGTATAATTTACTCTATTTCACTTTTTTATTTTTGTTTTTTCCATTACAAAATATACATCTCAGCCCAAATTTTAAAGTGTAGGCAATTTTTTCATGCCAAGACATAGATCTTCAGCAGTTTAATTGTTACATGAGGAAATTCTATTCATCATTTTAAATATAAACTGTGTGAATGATTTTCTTATCACACTGCCCTCTTTAGTAATTCAGCTGTAGACCATAGGCAGAATAGATGGCACCTTGCTGTCCTGCACAGAAAGAAAAGGCTCCGGCGGTGGTTCTTCCACCCGGGGGCACTCCGACGATCAAGTCAGTATATCTCTCAAAGATAATCAAGTATTCAACTCACAAGCTTGAGTATATAAAACATACCTTAGACCCATGGGGTGCCTCTCTTTTATAGCCAATACAATCCTAGTCCCAATAGGAGCCTGGCCCTAATGGACTTAGGATTACTGCTAATCTGGGACTCCCAGTGGGTTTAGGATAAACTCTCTAAGAGTCTTATCTTTTCCCAAACTGAAGTCTTCTCCTAATCTAGGACTCTTGTCCATATCCAGGTTGAGTTCCCTCTTCATTCTAGGACTCTTGTCCCTTATCCGCTTATCTCGGATTCCGATATCTTCGGAGATAACCTCGGCAACTCCGAGATCACCTCGGCGTAACTACCACGACACGTGGCACCTCGGCTGAAACGTCGGCGTCACCTTACCACGTGTTGGTGATCAGAAAATATATCCCCACATAAACAATAATACTATAATGATTATATTTGTAATGTATTATAATTTGTTTATTATGTAATATTTACTACTGCATTATTTAACAGACTTGAGTGGTAGGACCTAGGGGTGTTCGCAGTTCAATTACGGCTATAGAACCTCAAATCCGCCATCGGTCCGTCGAATTGGCAGATGCGGATTGAGCGGATTGGTGAATGGATGTGCATTAGTTTGACGGTTTAGACTTTTACAAATTTTGAATATAATACAATAACTTGTTAACATTTTTTTTGGGATAACAATCTAACTCAACATAACCAAAAGATTATTAAGTAAATTCTCAAATATCAATAATAAATACATACTATAACAAAACCATGCATTATCAAAACTATTTCATTACTTTATTTTTTATATAAAACCTATTTAATTTTATCTTTTTAAAAAATGATAAAGTTAAACCTTATATTTTCCATACAAAAATACCAAATATCAACACTTGTCATTTGATAAAAAGATTTCAAAATTGAAAACACAATAGAATATCTAAACTCTTTTTCAATTAAAAACATAAATAGAATGTCTAAATAAATTGAAAACACAAAGTCTTAAAAATTATTAGGGTGCTCGCAGTTTGGCGGTTCGGTTGCAGCCAAAGAAATCTCAAATCCGCTATCCGTCCAAAACTAGGCAGATTGAAAAAAATCAATTTATAACCGTTTACTTGTCATCATGCATCCGTTCAAAATACTACAGATCGGTTCAATTCAATTGGTTTGAGTGAATGAAAATATCCATTGAATCCCCTAGTAGGACCACTCAACCAAAACAATCATGAAAAATCAAATAAATAAAAAAACAAAATGTGATTATTATTATCATTGTTTGAAGTCGAGGGTGATTTGCCATTTTTACTCATATCGTATGTCGCAGACTGCGGCCCAAATTGTTGAGAAAGATTGATAAAGCCCATTTTCCTAAAGATGGCTAAAAGCAATGAGCAAGAGTCCATCCAAACCATTAGGCCCACTGGCCCAATTAAACATGTTTTCACTGTTCGAGAATTGGAAAGGCCTCTGTTAGAACAAAGTGAATTTAAAAATAAAGAAAAAAAATGACTAAGGGTTCGTTTGGGATTGGGGGTTTTTAGTGGATTTTGTTTTGTTATAATTTTTAAAAAAGTTTTAGAATTCTAGAATCTACTCAGATGAATCCAAAAAGTTAAAGCACACCGTTAAAGCACCGGATGAGAATACCAGGGAAATCACCGGATGAGAATACCAAATTAAAGCACACTGTTAACAATTGGATTCTTCCAAATTGGATCACTGTTAACAAGCTTTATCCAAATCACTCGAAGTTTGCTACATGGATCATTTTTCTTAGTTTATCTATGCAAAAAGCCATATCTTATAACTTAAGAAACATAATGAACGCACTCAGTAGTTTATCATATTTGGGAAGCTTTTCCTTGTGCATTGATTTAGCAGTTAATTGTACATGTTCTGATTCTGTGATGTAGTTCTGAAGCTCAGATGCCTCTCATCTTACTGTTTAAATAAATTCGTGAATGAGCCGTGCAGATATTTTTGTGTATATTTTATTCTGGTAGGAAGTTTTGAGAGCATGAAAAATGATATTGTTTCTTTCTCATCTTACTGTGTAATTAATTTTATTGTTAGGTTGGCACCATTTTAATAGCTGATTATTATTATTATTTTTCCTTCGAATAGTTTACGAGAGGGAGATCTATGATCTGGAATTGGGCCGGAAAGATTTGGGCCGAACAAGGGTTGGGCCGAGGTAGTGCGGCCCTGTCTTGAAAGAACCTGCTCGGTTAATGCAAGGCGTGGTTTGACCGAGCTACATAGCTTCATGGTATCAAGGCCGGTCAATTGAGTTGTCCGGTGCCAGGAAAGGCGTGGTTGAACCGAGCTACTTGTGTTTGCTCGGCAGTAAGGCCGACGGCAAACCAGCATGAGCTGTCCCGAGCTCGGCTATGCCAGGATGCAACCGAGCTCGGTCCTCGTTGAGCTTAGCTATTGGAATACTTAGGCATGAAGGACAGCATGGCCGTTGACAGCCGAGATGGTGCAGCTCGGCCGCCGAGCTCCTAGTAGAGTGGGCAGGCAGTTGGGTTAGGTGATGTTCAGCAAGGTTTGTGCTGACAGATGGGATAGCAGAGCCACGTGTCGAGAGATCACTGGGAGTAGATTTGGGGCGCAGAGGGTATATAAACATGTCTGCGCCCCCCGTACGCAGGGGGACGAACGTTTTGTAAGAAATACTTACACTCAAACACTCTCTCCTCTTTCTCTCTCTATCCCAAGGTGTGTGCTAACTTGATCGTCGGAGGGGTTTTCCGGCCACACACCGCCGGGTAGCTCACCGTCGTTGTGCTCGCAGGTGATCGGACAGAAACGGAGCTTGGAAGAAAGGAGTACGGGCTTGCCGGAATATTTGCTCCCCGTACAATTGGCGCCGTCTGTGGGAATCTTTGCAGACAAAACCTTGTCTTCCAGGCTCATCTGATCGCCATTCATGGTGAACAACGACGGGATTCCGTTGTCCGCCATCGACGGAGTTACCCCGGAGTCAGGCAGACGGAGAGAAGGACATCCCACCATCCCTCCAATGGCGGACTTGGAGACATTCCCAGGAGGGCAGTCGGGAGACGCGCGGGACAAGCGCGGGATAAGCTATGGTCATTCACGGAGCCCAGACGGTCATCAGCGACGGAGAGAATCACACGCCAGACGTCTGGAACACAAGCTAAGGGACCAAGACGCCGTCATCCGGCGAATGGCGGCGGAGATGGAGGAGCTGAAGCGGCATGTCAAAGGGAAGGGTGTAGCTGGCGTAAGAGACCACAGTGAGCGCACCCAACCCCGCCGCTCAGGCAGTCAGAGTCAGCGGCACACTCCGTCCATCTCTATTACCAGAAGTTACAAGGTTGGTGATTCCGATGTGCGTGCAGAGAAGTCCAGCGCGCAAGATAGCACTTACCAGCCCTCACATCCGGAGACGACGTCGAGGTACTCTTATTCCGCTCGTTCAGAGGATTTGCGGGCAGTCTTAAAGGAACGGGCTCACCGGCGGGAGGCTCAGAGGGTGCCGGCGTTCCAGCGGCTATCCTACAGAGTTCACGCCAGCGAGGAGGTCGGAATGCCTCCACCCCGCCAAGCAGCGCCACTCCTTGTAGACTCAGACTTGGCGATGCTGAGCGCCGCCCCTTTCTCCCTGGCGATAGAAACAACACCGCTTTCGGCAGGCTTCCACCAGCCTAAATTCACACTTTACGACGGAAAGACTGATCCCTACATGCATGTAAGCCACTTCCGACAGGTTATGGCCAGACATAGGCGGAATGACGCGCTTATGTGCCTTATCTTCCCGTCAAGTTTAGGCGAACTGGGCTTGAAATGGTTTGAAAGGTTGCTGGAGGGGAGTATCGAGAGGTGGCATCAGTTGGCCGAAGCCTTTGTGACGCGCTTCAAAACCAACACCAAAACACCAAAGGAAGTTGATCACCTACTGAGTGTCAAGATGGAACCGAACGACACATTGAAGGTGTACAACCCCAGATATTGGGAGACCTTCAACGAGATCTTGGATTGCCCGGTCAACCTTGCAATCACTCAATACAAGCGTGGTCTCCCGGTCAGACATAGACTGCGGGACTCACTTACCATGCACCAGCCGACATCCATGGGCCAGCTTATGCAGCGTATTAATGAGCACATCCGAGTAGAGGATTATGCGTCGGCATCTACCGCGAAGGCGATTCCGGTAGCAACAGACAAGAGGTCAGCTGGCAAAATGCACGCAGTTGGGCGAGAGTTTAGTCGATCAAGTGACCGCGCTGAGGAATCGGACCGTGGCTCGAATCGCAAGAACCGGGGAAGGGGACGTCGGAATGACCAGGATGACTACCCTCGAGATGACGTGACCGATGCAAACAGAAGGTTGAAGGCCAGGACAGGCATCACCACGGTCTTCAAGATTCCAATCTATCGCATACTTAGTGAAATCCGAGACGAGGAGTATGTCCGATTTCCAGCTAAGTTGGGCGACGGTCAGAAGGGTTTCAATCCATGGTACCGTTGTACGTTTCACCGGGAGCGCAGCCACCGGACAGAGGATTGTTTGCCTTTGAGGCAACACTTGGAAGAGCTAGTCGCAGCCGGACACCTGGACCTTTACATCGATGGGGGAGTTAAGGCGAATCAAGCTCCGGTTGATCCGCGGGGACCGGATAACCGTGATGCGCCCCCACAAGGAGTTATTAATGTCATCCACGGCATAGTGGAGCCGGCGCGGGTATGCGAGCTCCGGGGTATGATCAAGAAGGCAGAACACATGAGGGAAATCTTGCCGGTTCAGCCTGCGATCAAGAGAGGGAAGACCGAAGAAAAAGATGTGCTCAGTTTCTCCTCAAGGGATCTAGAGCGCATTCAAACACCGCACAACGACGCCTTAGTAGTGACGCTCTGCGTCAAGGAATTTGATGTCAGACGGATCTTGATCGATCAGGGAAGCTCGGTCGAGATCATGTACTACGATGCATTCAAGCAGCTCAAGCTCCGTGATACAGACTTGGCTCCGGCGACTTTGCCACTGGTTGGTTTCAACTCACAACCGAAGTGGCCTTTGGGAAAGATTATCCTGCCGGTCAAAGCGGGATCCGTGGTCAAGCAAGTGGAGTTCTGGGTGTTGCAAGTACCATCTACTTATAACCTGATCCTTGGAAGGGGATGACTTCACGTGATGCAAGCCGTGGCATCGACCTACCATCAGGTGATGAGATTCCCCTCGGCTATGGGGGTAATCGAAGAAATTTGGGGAGATCAAGTCATGTCAAAGCAGTGCTTCGTGGCAGTCAACGGGAGCTGGGCTGCCAAAGGCTTCGTTCAAATGATAGAAGGACTGGAAGACCGGGGAGTTCTTGACGATTATGGCGCCAGGGCAGAGGACAAAGCCGTTGAGGAATTGGTGGAGGTGCAAATTGATACAGAGCATCCGGACAAGTTCTTCTTGCTCGGCTCCAGCCTTACTGCCCAGGCATGGTCGAGTTTTTGATGGCCAACATCGAGGTCTTCGCATGGTCGCCTTACGACATGCCCGGCCTCGATCCAAGTTTTATCTGCCATCACCTCAATGTCTTCCCCGGAGCAAAGACAGTCATTCAGCGAACAAGGAGATCAGCGCTGCATCACACCGAGGTAGTTGCTGAGGAAGTGAAAAACTTGCTTGAGGCACGAGCAATTCAGGAAGTACACTACCCTCGGTGGATTTCCAACACAGTAGTGGTGCCCAAGAAGAATAGGAAGTGGCGAGTTTGCGTCGATTACAAGACAGTCAACCGAGCTTGTCCGAAAGACAGCTTCCCTTTGCCCAGAATTGACCAGCTTGTGGACTTGACGGCTAGGCATAACAGGCTTAGTTTCTTAGATGCCTACTGCGGCTACCATCAGATTGCCATGCATGGGCCCGACTGAGAGATCACCTCCTTCACGACTCCAAGGGGACTCTTCTGCTACCGAGTCATGCCTTTTGGTTTAAAGAACGCCGGGGCAACTTTTCAGAGGATGGTGACCAAGATGTTTGCCCCTCTGTTGGGCCGGACAATGGAGGCTTACATTGATGATATGGTGGTTAAAAGCCGGCATCAAGCAGACCATTTGTCCGACTTAGCCGAGATGTTCGCCATTCTCAAAAAACACAAGCTACGCCTGAATGCGTCTAAGTGTGCCTTTGGCGTGGGATCCGGAAAATTTTTGGGATTCCTAGTCACGAACCGAGGTATCGATGCAGACCCCACACAGATCAGAGCCATACAAAAGTTAAAACAGTCTAGTTTGGCTAAGGACGTGCAGCATCTGGCCGGAATGGCCGCCGCGCTTAATCGATTTATAAGCCGGTCATCAGATCGCTGCCGCCCTTTCTTTCAGGCATTAAAATCAAAGTTCTTGTGGGACGAAGAGTGTGACCGGGCTTTAGCCGAGCTCAAGGAGTATCTGTCTTCGGCGCCACTATTGGTAACACCGAAGCCCGGCGAGGAACTTTACCTTTACCTAGCCATTTCACAACATGCAGTCAGTGCAGTGCTTGTCTGAGCTGAAGGGATCAAGCACCTCCCAATCTTCTACGTCAGTAAAACCTTATTGCCGGCAGAGTCGAGATACTTGCCGTTGGAAAAGCTTGCGTTGGCATTGATGATGGCTTCGAGGAAGTTGGCACACTATTTCCACGCCCATACCATCATCGTTCTGACCGAGTTCCCCCTTAAAGCTTTGTTCGAACGGGCGGACTTTTCCGGTCGAATTCTCAAGTGGGCGGTCGAACTGGGACAATTTGATGTGAAGTTCCAGCCGCGCACTACTATAAAAGCCCATACCTTGGCCGATTTCGTCGCTGAGTTTTCACCGGGAACTCATCCGGTATGCCCGGTCGATATTGCCGCGGCAGATAAGGAGAATGTAAGCCCAACCAAAATACAACAGCTTGGCGGTATTGGCGACGCGGAACTTGCGCGCCCCGCCGAAGCACCTTTAGTTAGTACGATTCTACAACCCGGCGATGCGATGACAGAGTTGGGTAACACCGATCAACCTGCTCTGTCCGGTACCGCATCACCTAGGGGGGAAGAAGTGGAACCACTCAGCACAGAGACTGCGGCCGGCATAATACCGCAACTTGGCGATTCGCCTATGGACTTGGGCATTACGGATCAACTTGCTGAGTCCGGTGCCGAATCGCCAAGGGGGGCTACAGTGGAGCCGCTCAGCACAGAGCTTGGAACCAAACAGCTGAGCAGCCATGATCCCCATCAACCTCCAAGCCTCTTAGGACTCCTCAGAATGCTGGAAGCTCTTTGTGGGGGAGATGTGGAAACTTTTTGTTAATGGAGCCTCGAACCGTCACGGTGCCGGGCTAGGTATAGTTTTGATCTCGCCGGATGGTCTGACTATTGAACACTCTATCACACTTGGCTTTCCAGCATCTAACAATGAGGCCGAGTACGAGGCGCTGTTGGCCGGGCTTAGGAGCGCGCTTTAGATGCAAGCATCCGAGCTAATGGTTTACAGTGATTCCCAGCTTGTGGTTAACCATGTTTCTGGGGTATACGAAGCAAAGGATGACAGAATGGTGAAGTACCAAGCACTGGTCAGGGACCACATCAAGCGATTTCAAGCGATCAGGGTCCAACAGATTGGCCGGGAAGAAAACAGCCGAGCGGATGAGTTGGCCGGACTAGCTTCCATGGTCGATAGCTCATCTCCCAACCCTCTTTTGATTGAATTCCTTCCAAGACCCAGCATTGAAGCAACCGGGCAGACAGAAGTACTCTGTGCCGAGCTAGGGCCCTCTTGAATGGACTCTATCATCCTTTTTCTCAGAGAACAGACCCTTTCAGTCGACAAGAAGGAAGCACATAAAGTGCGGGTGAAGTCAGAGCGGTTTTGACTCTCTCCATCCGACGCTTTATACAAGAAGTCTTTCACCGGTCCCTACCTGAAGTGTGTGCACCCGAGCAGCGTGAAAGCCTTCCTGCATGAAATTCACAAAGGCATCTGTGGCAGTCATATAGGGGGCAAGTCCTTGGCCTACCAAGCTATTTCACAAGGCTACTGGTGGCCGTACATGCAGGCTGACGCACAGAAGTATGTTCACAAGTGTGAGAAGTGCCAGAAGTTTGCTCATCAGATCCACCGGCTGGCCAGGGAACTTCTTTCCCTCACCAGCCCTTGGCCCTTTGCGATGTGGGGGCTAGATATCGTGGGGCCGCTCCCAACAGCACCAGGCAACCGGAAGTTCTTCATCGCGGCAACCGACTACTTCACCAAATGGGTTGAAGCTGAGCCTTTGGCGACAATCAAGGAGAAAGACGTGAAGCGGTTTGTCTGGCAGAATGTGGTCACGCGGTTTGGCGTCCCCAAAATTCTGATCTCTAATAACGGCACCCAGTTTGACGGTCGCCTATTCAGAGGGTTTTGTGAAGATTTAAAGATTGAATTCTACAACTCTACTCCGGCTTACCCGCAGTCTAATGGTCAGGCTGAGGCGTCAAACATGACCATACTTGATGGGTTGAAGAAACGGCTGGAGAAGGCAAAGGGAAAGTGGGCTGAGGAACTCCCCAGCGTCCTTTGGGCATACCGAACAACCCCTCGGCGGTCTACCGGAGAAACTCCATTTGCTTTGGCTTATGGCATGGAGGCGGTCATACCTTTGGAAGTTGGCGTGCCCACCCTCAGAAGCAAAAGTTTTGAGCCCGAGTTGAACGCCGAGGCCATTGCCCTGGAACTGGCTCTAGTGGAAGAGCGTCGGGAAAAGGCTCTCATCTACGTGGCCGCCTATCAACAAGAGCTTTCAAGGAAATACAACAAAACGGTGCACCCCAGACCGTTCAAAGTAGGTGATTGGGTCTTGAGAAAAGTCATGGGCAATACCCTAGTGCCAGGTGAAGGCAAGCTAGGGGCAAATTGGAAAGGACCCTACAAGATAACTGGTCTGGCGGGCAAGGGGGCATACCACTTGGAGGACTTGGAAGGTAGAGCAATACCCCGGCCATGGAATGCGGCTAACCTTAAACTGTATTATTTATAGCTTTTGCTTTCTTTTTGTGCAAAGAAATTTTTTGCCTTACACTTCAGAATGTAATTCTTTTTGTCAATATATAGAAGTGTCTCTTCTTTGCTTTAGCATTCAGATTGTTGTTTTGATGTAAAAACCGAGATGATTTACTCCGGTCAATTGGGTCTGATTTGCTCAGCTTCGAAGATAAAACCGAGATGTTTACTCCGGTTGAAAGAGTTGATGTTTTGTTCAACTTAGGTATACTCAACCGAGGTGTTTATTCCGGTTGAAAGAGTTGGTGTTTTGTTCAACTTAGTTATTCTCAATCGAGATGTTTATTCCGGTTGAAAGAGTTGATGTTTTGGTCAACTTAGTTAGTCTCAACCGAGATGTTTGCTCCGGTTGAAAAGTTGATGTTTTGTTCAACTTAGGTATTCTCAACCGAGATGTTTACTCTGGTTGAAAGAGTTGATGGCTTGCTCAACTTAGGTATTCTCAATCGAGATGTTTATTCCGGTTGAAAGAGTTGATGTTTTGTTCAACGTAGTTAGTCTCAACCGAGATGTTTACTCCGGTTGAAAAGTTGATGTTTTGTTCAACTTGGGTATTCTCAACCGAGATGTTTACTCCGGTTGAAAGAGTTGATGGCTTGCTCAACTTAGGCGTTCCTAACCGAGGTGCTTATTCCAGTTGACAGAGTTGCAGATATGTTCAACCATGAGATTCAAGCCGAGATGTCCTTTCCGGTTATATGTGTTAATTAATGTGGTTTGTCTTGCCGAGGTATTGTGTTCGGCTGAAGCTATGAGGCATGAATACCGCGCAAACACTTGATGAAATTTAGCTTTTTCATTGATCGAAAATAAGTACAAGAGGTGGGGCTGACAGCCCGGTTACATATGTAAAGCAAAAAGCCGCGAAAAAAGAAAACTAAGCTAAGGGGGAGAGGTTGGTGAATTCATTCTCGGTTGCCTCCAAATTGACCGTTGGAGATTGGTCTTGGGCACCGGGCTCAGTTCGGCCGGGCTGCTCCTGTTCTTGGTAGTCCTCTGCCTCAGCATCTGCCTCGGCCTCTTCTTCAAGACCTTCCTCGGCCTCAGCCTGCAACGCACTGAAGACGTCATTGGCATATGGCACGAGATAGGTCGGTAGGAAGGCAGGCGGCGGAGTGGCAAACACGTCGGTGTCAGGACCTTGACCGAGATGTTCGCAGGCAGACTTCCAGCCCGCTTTGAAATAAATGTCTTGAGTTGCGAAGACCTGCTTCTTGTAGCTGTCCTCGGCTTCATTGAAGCCGGCGTTGTTGGCATCTTCGTACTCTTTCTTCCTTGACTTCTTGAGTGCATCCAGCTCGGCCTGGAGCTCATCCCTTTTCTTATCAGCTTCGTCAAGCTGGCCGAGCAACCTGTTGTTGTCAGCATTAGCGATTTGAAGTGAGGACTTTGCTTGGCCAAGCTCGGTTTGAAGGTTTTGGACTTGGCTGGCGGTGTCATTCGCATTTTGCCGCAGTCGATGGATGCGCTCCATGACCAAGTGTTGCTTTTGGATGGCCTGCAAGGAGAAAATTTGATCAGAGAAGAAACCGTGCAAACACTTGTAAAAATTTCAGTAGAAGATTGAGATTCTTACCCTGGTCATGGACTTCACGGCTGATTTCACCAACCGGGTGTCAGGGACGTGGTCGTTGCCAACCACGTCGCTCGGCAGCAGAAGGGCTTTTGAAAGGTCGAAGGTGAGCAAGTGCTCCTTGTCGCCCTTGACGGAAGCGTTAGTCGAGATGTCTTTACCCTGGTGCTTTAGCTGTGGTCGTCATACTGGTGTGGGGTCGGCGGTGACGGCGGGTTGCTCGGTGGTTAGCTCGGCAACCAGCTCGGCAGATGGGTCTGCGCGAGGTCTTTTGCCAGCCCGGCGAGTTTCTTGTCTGGCTTGCCCGGCGGCTGGAGATGCCAAGGCAACCACGGGGCCGCTGGATGGACCGGCAGCTGGCGAGTGGGTGATGATGCTCGGTATCTCGGCTGAAGTGGCTGTGAAGAGGTTCTTGATGCAGCTTCGTTTGGCCATCTCTTGTTCTTCAGTCAACCGGATTAGCGGCACGTCCGGTAGAGTTGGGTCTGGAGGAGGTGATGGAGCACGGAGAAAGTCTGTCACTTTGCTCCGGCGTGGAGCTGAATATCTTTAAGTTGGAGTGTAACCGAGCAGCTCGTTACAATCCCGGTGGCGGTAGCGGAGCACGGTCCGGATGGCTTCTACGTTGGGATATTGGTAGTTGGCTTGCAAGGCTTGAATTGCTGCAAAGGAAACAGGAAAAATGTTTAAGTACAGAATATTGGAGAAAGGCAACTGACCGAGCAAGTTAGCGCGACTTACTTGTGGAACTGAAGTTCTTGCTAATTGACCAGCCCGGTACGTCGGCTGTTTCATAGTTACCAGACACCCAGAAAAAGTCATCGTCGTGTAAGTCTTTATCTGGGTGCCGATCACTAGTTTTTCTTTGCCCGGTCGGATTTTTAAATAATAAGCGAGGCCATCGCCAGTGTGCCCAAGTGTGTATTGCCTCAGTATCTCGGCTAAACCTAAGTTGGTGCCTAACCAGTTGTTTAGCTCGTGGACGCCGTTGATAATTCGGTAAGTGTTTGTTGATACTTGTGTGGGTGCAAGCCTAGTCCGGCGCAGAAATTCGGTCATCAATGGGTTGACCGGGAAGCGGAGGCCTCCTTCGATGATAGACAGCACGGTGAAAAGGCACTGTTCTAATCTACCCCAAGGCGTTGTTTCAATTTTTGCGAGCTCAAGGTGGACGTCGGTCGGGATACCGTACTCCTCCCTGAACGCGGCCAGCGCAGCCGGAGTATCGACGAGGAAGCGAAATTTCCCCATGTGAAACCGGCTAAGTTAGCTCGGTTGAGGAGGTTTGGCACCGTCTGGTGATTGATGGCTGCTCGGTCTTTGAGAGCCTCGATAATGGTCAGTAGTCCCCTTGGACTCTGCAGGAAAAGGATGGCAAGTGTAAGAGGGAGCGCGGTCGCGCAAAGCGAGCTTGACTTTAGCTCGGTCATGAAGAGTGCCAAACCACCTCGGTCGTAAAGGCTAACCAAGGAGCTCGGTCGCCCAAGTGGACCAGATGTTAGCCTGGTCGAGCGGCCAAGTCCTTTTGCTATCCCGATTTTTACTAAGGTTGAGGCAAACAGGTTATTTGCTCGGTCGGAGTGATTTTTTTTGGATCAAAAGAAGACCTGGAGCCCGGTCCACCCCAGATCTTCAATGTTTATCAGAGAAAATGAAGAACACCATGAACAGTTAAGGGTTTGGGACGATTTTGGGTGCCTATGTCGTAAAAACTACGTGTTTAGTGCCCTAATGTGTGAAATACTAAGTGAAATAACAACAAAAGAGGAGTTGGGGGACATACCTTTGAAAGGCAGTGGCTGCTTCTTCGAACACAAGCTGAGGAATGGCAAGGGAGGAATGGCACAAGCTCTGGGTCGTCGAAGAGAAATGAGAAGCAAGAAGAATGAAATGAAGGAAGCTAGGCATGCTTATAAGGAAGAAAAATCGCCAAAAATTTGAATGCCAACGAACGGCTGGGTTGGCCGCTCGAGGGCCAATGGGAGATTGACACGTGTCCCCATTAATAGTAGCGTTAGAGTTGAAGAGACATGAAGGTCAGATGAGGCGACGACCGAGCAAGTCAAGAGACAGGAAGGTCAGACGAGGCATCAACCGAGCAAGTCAAGAGATAGTATGCTGAAGATAGGCATGTCAGCCAGTCCGGTCAACGGTTGGTAAACCGAGGACCGAGGAGATGTTACCCCGGTCAGAATGGGTAATCCCAGTCACGCTTACGAGGATGGAATTAAGGGGCAATTGAGAGGGAGATTTATGATCTGGAATTGGGCCGGACAGATTTGGGCCGAACAAGGGTTGGGCCGAGGTAGTACGGCCCTGTCTTGAAAGAACCTGCGTGATTAATGCAAGGCATGGTTTGACCGAGCTACATAGCTTCATGGTATCGAGGCTGGTCAATTGAGTTGTCCGGCGCCAGAAAAGGCGTGGTTGGACCGAGCTACTTATGTTTGCTCGGCAGTAAGGCCGACGGCAAACCAGCATGAGCTGTCCCGAGCTCGGCTATGCCAGGATGCAGCCGAGCTCGGTCCTCGTTGAGCTTAGCTATTGGAATACTTAGGCATGAAGCACAGCATGGCTATTGACAGCCAAGATGGTGCAGCTCGGCCGCCGAGCTCCCAGTAGAGTGGGCAGGCAGTTGGGTTAGGTGATGTTCAGTAAGGTTTGTGCTGACAGATGGGATAGCAAAGCCACGTGTCGAGAGATCACTGGGAGTAGATTTGGGGCGCAGAGGGTATATAAGCATGTCTGCGCCCCCCGTACGCAGGGGGACGAACGTTTTGTAAGAAATACTTACACTCAAACACTCTCTCCTCTTTCTCTCTCTATCCCAAGGTGTGTGTTAACTTGATCATCGGAGGGGTTTTCCGGCCACACACCGCCGGGTAGCTCACCGCCGTTGTGCTCGCAGGTGATCAGACAGAAATGGAGCTTGGAAGAAACGAGTACGGGCTTGCTGGAATATTTGCTCCCCGTACAGTTTATATTTAGGGTTACTTGGGCAATAAGGTGAACAAATAGTTGGAGTATGGTCACGAGTTCAAAATAACACACTGATAAACTCAGGCCAGGTGATAAAAAGTCCAGTAGAAGTACCAGGAGCTCTCAAATGTCCGTATGCTTATTATGTATTTTCTTTCTCATAATTGCACTTGTTTTGTGTTTCATTTTGTTCCAAAATAATATCTTGCAGTACTAAAGGTGGTTCTTTCTTATGGTTGAAAGTAAATGCATAATTCATCATCTCAATTCTGGTTGAGTAGCAATTTGTCTATGTTGGTAGGTAGGTAGGTAGTACCTGTTGCAGTAATGAGCTTATTGTTGAAACAATCTTTTGTGTACAAAAAATAAATTGAAACAAAATCAAACAAATAAAATAAAGAATATACCGAATTTATTTTTACCGAACCGAATAAATATTTAAAGACCAAGTCGAGTGTGTGACACTTTGTCCTTAAGACAGATTCGCCCCACTACGGTGCTTACGGTTAAGTGGCGTCTATTTTCCAGGATACAATGATCTTCACAAATTTGTAGTAGCACTCCAAACAAATTTGTCCGGCAAACTAAAACCTTGTGTTCTATACTCTCTTTAATTTTTTCTAAAACTAGAATGAAGAATAAATAATGCAAAGGAGCAAAACTAGAAGAAAAGAATGAATTTTCGGATGTGAAATCTGCTGGAATCGGGCTGGTATTTATAGGCAAAAAACAGTCCCGAAAAAGGTATGAATTTGAACTTGAACATGTGCAAAACTCTTAAACAGATTCAGATTTGAAACTGAACAGATATGGTAACTGTACAGTTATATAACTGTTCAGAAACTGCTGAAACTGCTCGGGCAGTTTTGAATTTGAATCTGTCCAAAAATGAATCTGTCCAGGTGCAACAGATCTGAAACAGTTTTGAACAGATGTGCAAACAGTTTGGTAGTTTTAAAACTACTCAGAACTGCTAGGCAGTTTTTTCCAATCTGTTGGACAGTTTGAACTTGTTGAACTGCTGGAAAATAGACTGAAAACTGGATACAGTTTGGACAAAAAATTAAATTCTATTTTGGTACAAAATTTGAATTCAATTTCATTAAGAATTTTGGAAAAAATTCAAATAAATTTTATCCAAAAAATTAATATTAGAACTGACCCGACCCACACCCGCGCTCGGCATTGCTCGGCTCGGCCGGAAAGATGGATGGTGGCGGTGCGCGTGGGTGTGTGTGGTGGTTTTTAGCCAAGGTTCTAATTGTTCATAACTCCTCCCTTCTACAAACTTGAGGTGCCCCTTGAGGCACAACCCAAGTGTCGCAATCTAGAATTTATATACATACACAAACTCTCTTAAAATTTCAATGTGGGACAACCCATTTCAAAGAAACTCATATGTACTTCTTTAATTGTGCATTCCACGAACCTAAAAACGACGTCAAGTTTCTATTTACTCATAAGTGATTTTGACGAGTCGTCTTCATCGTGTGACTTGCCATGCGGCAAGGAACATGTCACCTCTTCGGACCCACCCCAAAAGACGTTTGGAGCCCACTCAATTTTAGGTTCAAAGTTGGCCCAAAATAAGCCTTTATAAAAACCAATTTTCCAACAATCCCCCACATGAATGGAATTTGACGGAAAGAAAATGCAACAACATGATCCAATTACAGAGAGTACAGAAATTGGAAATATTCTGCAAAGGGTAGCTAGCTTTTGGCTTTGAACCTTCCCTTGTGAGACACTATCGAATTTACTATCTAACCAGTGAACATGATGTCTTGAACTGTTCAGCCGTTTGTGTAAACCAAGACAATAGAACTCACACAGTATATCTCTAGACACAGTTTAGTTCTCACTATTGTGTTCATTTTGGCCGTGAAAACCTGGTCTTTCATGAGTACTCTAGAGAATTATAGTCCTTCACAAATCTCATAGAACCGGCCAAGTTCACACTCATATAGGTGATTCTTATGAAGAGTATCCTGCCATACTCCACTAGGTATACCTAGATATAAGAATCATTAAAAGTATTATTTAACCTAAAATGCTGCAAACATCACTATTTCATCTTAGAAATGGGTAAGAGTTTGTCTCCTCAGTGATCCTTTTGAGTCATTCACAACTCGGGTTGTCTCTTTGAACCTAGATCTTGAGATCTCCAGTCAACTAGGTTGGGTTGCCATTGTGGTAACTCTTATTTAATAGGCTTTAGTCCCATTCCCCTCAATAAATTCTCAACTAACTCTCTCGCTAACCCTTTGGTTAGTGGATCCACTATGTTGTCTTTAAACTTCACATATTCAATGGAAATAATTCCATTAGAGAGTAGTTGTCTCACGGTGTTATGTCGACGACGAATGTGACGTGACTTATCGTTATACATATGACTCTGTGCTTTACCAATTGCTAATTGACTATCACAATGTATGCATATAGTAGGCACTGGTTTTGTTTTGGCTACATTGGAATATCTTCAAGGAAGTGGCGAAGCCATTCTACCTCTTCCCATGCTTTATCTAAAGCTATGAATTCTGATTCCATAGTAGACCTAGCAATGCAAGTCTGTTTGGAAGATTTCCAAGATACAGCCGCACCACCAAGAGTAAAAACATACCCACTGGTAGACTTTAAGTCTCTAGTATCCGATATCCAATTTGCATCACAGCATCCTTCAAGTACTGCTGGATATCTAGTATAATTTAGCCTAATGTTACGAGTAAATCTGAGGTATCTTAAAACCCTTATAATTGCTTTCCAGTGTTCTACTCTTGGGTTACTTGTATATCTACTAAATTTACTTACTGCATAAGCTATATCCGGGCGAGTGCAGTTCATCAAGTACATTAAGCTTCCAATAATTTGGGTATACTTTAATTGAGAAATACTTTCCTGTTATAGCGATCCGGGTTTTGGACCCGACTTTCATCGTACTCCAGACTTGGGTTTCGCGGTTTAATAATGTATCTGTATTTCATTTTTTTCTCCTTTAACTCTCTAATCTGAGCTTTTGATTGTGTTAGGCTTGTTTGGGGCAGGACGGTTGTTGAGTGGTCCAAATATTTCCTTCCCAGATTTTGGCTTCTTCGCTCGAGCGAGGCTTCCTGCGCTCGAGCGAGCTTTGTGAAATCTGCTTCCTCGCTCGAGCGAGATTTCTTTTGCTCGATCAAGTTTTGAGGGTCTTCAGGATTCTTTCTCAGACGCAGTTTCCGCTCGAGCGAGCCTTTTGGCGCTCGAGCGAGGCTTGTGTATTCATTTCGTCGCTCGAGCGAGAACTCTTGCGCTCGAGTGTGCGTCTGCTTTTGTGGCAGACCTGAAGCTTTGAATTGTGCGCTCGAGCGAAACTTCTTGTGCTCGAGCGAGGCCACTTGTTGTTTCTAGTCGCTCGAGCGACAAATCCTTCGCTCGAGCGAGGATTGCGACCTCAACTTTTTAAACATAGCGATTTTAGATCATTTGGACACAACACTTTTTCTATCCTTCATTCCTTTTCTCTCTCTCTTTGAAACCCTAACTTTCTACCATCAAATACCTCTCATACACTTGTGACTCACCCGAAATCGTTTGCTTGGGGCGGAGAGCACTTGAAGAGGGTCATTCTCAATCGATTGGATTGTGGGTTGGTGGTAGATTCGTGAAGGAGCTTGGACATTTGGCTTTATAGTTGAGGTAGGGATACTTTTACCCTTGTATGTCTTCATTATTGAAGAGATTTATGGTGTTTAATGTGATTTGTGAACTAATTTAAGGTTTGGTGATATTGAACCCATATTCCTGTTTTCTTTTTTTATTTCTTTTCTTTTGTTTATCAATAGTTAGAAATCTCTCATCTCTTCCTTTCAAAAATGATTAGAAATGTGATTGAGAAATTAGATTAGTGACAAAGAATGAGAAACCCCAAATTTGGTAAAACCCTAAGTATCTAATTTAATAGGAATTACTTATATGATGAAATTTCCTCTTGAATCATAAACATGGATAAATAAATGAGAAATGAAATGTGGCATTTGATGTGGTTAGAGAGATGGTGACTTGAATGCTATAATTCTTTGAAATTTATGAGTTGCTTATTTATGATTATGCTTGATGATTCAAATGTGGGATTGAGATGTGATTTAAATTGTTGACATGCAAGAGTCCTTGTGTGTGTGTCGGTCCGCACGGGGAGTTTAAAAAGGTGCCCGATTGCTCTGTCTAGGCTTATCGCTGGACGAATGTGGAGAAAATGTTTTTGGGTGTCTACACAGTCCCGCCGTATAGTACCCGGCAAAAGTAGAAAAACGGATGATTTTCTTAGGGTGCCCACCTCCCGCCGTATAGTAGCCAGCGAATGTGGGGGTTGTCTTTAAAAAATAAATGTTGTTCTTGGTTGGGTTCATGTAGAGAGAAGTGTGGTCTATTTCTCATGTTTGTGGATATTTGATTATAGTGCATGATTGATGTGAGTTGTATTTATCATATTACCTCAAAATACTTCCTTATGAATTGTTGACCGTTTCTTATGAAAACAAATCTTATTAGAACACTTTATCTCATGGATGCCATTATCTCGTTCAAGGATTAAATACATGAATAAATGTATTCCTACTGGGCATCTAGCTCAACCCTAATCTAATTTTTCAGGAATTGATGAAGGGCAACCTCATTGAAAGATCAGTTCAAGCACAAGCTTTATCAACTTTTGGGAACTAATTGAAGTCGAGGACTCTAATAGTTATGTGTTTATTTTGGGGCTTTTGTAACAAAATTACTTGTTATGTTTGTAATGTTGTATGCCCAAGGGGCCTTATTTTTGTAAGTTATCTAGTTTACTAAACAAAGAGAGAATATTTTGAACATCATGAGAATGTAATGTATGTAATGTAAACGCTCAACTCTTTGTTCAATGAGAAAGATGATCTAGTGGGTGTTTATGAGCATGGTAGTGGTGTATGTTATGGTGTGTGTTTGGCCACGGTGTTACAAGTTGGTATCAGAGTAATAGGCTCGAATACTTTGGGTTCGTGGGAAGCGACGTTGATCACGATTGGGTCCTTAGGTCAAAATGGAATGCTTAAGACATATGGTGTGATATGTGTTTTTATATGACTATAGGGATGTGGGGTTAGGCTCCTGGGATGTGGTTTGGTCTGTTGCATTCATCGAAATCCTATTGGAAGAGCACTTGATCACTGTTCTTTCCACTTGGAGGTCCTTGATTGTCATGGACTTAGCTAACATCTAGGGAGGATGACTCATGTGTGTTTCATGCCATTGCTTTGGCGCTTGTTTTAAACCATTAATTTTTCATCCATTTGACATCATTGCTTTGTCAAATTTTGAATCCATTTGAATCCAAAATTTTCAAATTTTGAATCCATTTGACACTCATTAATTTTGAATCCATTTGACATCATTGCTTTGTCAAATTTTTCATGCCATTGCTTTGGCGTTTGTTTTAAACCATATAGTGATTTAATCAATTTACACACTTTCTTTTCTTTTCCGGGAACAAAAAAACCTTCCGGTTGTTCCATGTAAATTTCTTCATCTAACTCACCATTTAAGAAAGCGGTTTTCGCATCCATTTAATGAATTTCTAGATTGTATAGAGATGCAATGGCAATTAACATTCTAGTAGTTGTGATTCTAGTAACCGGTGAGTATGTGTCAAAGTAATCAAGACCTTCTTTTTGTCTATACCCTTTTACCACAAGTCTTGCCTTATATTTGTCAATTGATCCATCCGCTTTCTTTTTTCTTTTCAAAATCCACTTGTGCCCAAGAGGTTTACAACCTGGTGGTAAGTCCACTAATTCCCAAGTGTGATTTTGCAAGATGGATTCAACTTCACTATTGACAGCTTCTTTCCAAAAAGGAGCTTCAGGACTGGACATAGTCTCTTTAAAAATTAAAGACTCATTTTCTAACAAATATGTTAGAAAATCTGGACCAAAAGATTTTGAGGTTCTACCACGTTTACTACGCCTAAGTTCCTCTTGCTCATTTTAATTTATCTCTTACTCTTGATCTTGTTCTTGATCATTACTAATAATAGCATCAAAAGATCTTTTATTAGTACTAGTCTCTTGTCCAATCTTATTTGGAAAACATGTTCAAAGAATGATGTATTCCGAGATTCAATAATAGTATTTACA
Organism: Camellia granthamiana; assembly: GCA_036172215.1. Classification (NCBI taxonomy): domain Eukaryota; kingdom Viridiplantae; phylum Streptophyta; class Magnoliopsida; order Ericales; family Theaceae; genus Camellia; species Camellia granthamiana. The sequence continues at coordinate 139,611,637 of CM069908.1, forward strand.
TGCATTTCGGAATGTTCTGATTTATGAATTAAAAACCGATATGCACTACTATTCTTGACATAATCAATGAAAATGCAATCAATGGTTTTAGGACCTGTCTTAGTCTTTTTAGGACTAGGAATAGCCACTTTAGCCAAACACCCCCACACTTTTAAGTATTTATAGGATGGTACTCTCACATGCCACAACTCATAAGGTGTTTGATTCACTTTCTTTCGGGGTCTTTTATTTAAAATATAATTAGCAGAAAGTATTGTTTCTCCCCACAAGTTCTGAGGTAATTCAGAACTTATTAACATGGCATTCATCATTTCTTTTAAAGTCCTATTTTTCCTTTCAGCAATTCTATTTTGCTGAGGTGAGTAAGAAGCGGTGGTTTGATGAATTATTCCATGTTCTTTACAAAACTCACCAAAAGGTGATTCATATTCACCACCTTTATCACTTCTTAGATTTTTGATTTTCTTACTAAGTAGATTTTCAACTTCATTCTTATATTGAATGAAAGTTTCCAAAGTTTTATCCTTGGTTCGAATTAAATAAACATAACTATATCTAGTATAGTCATCTATAAAAGTGATAAAATACTTTTTCCCACCTTTTGTTTGAATTGATTTAAAATCACAAATGCCACTATGACTTAATTCAAGTTGTTCCGTACTTCTTTTAATTGAATGGAAAGGAGTTTTGGATAATTTTGCCTCAACGCAAATTTCACATTTATGATTTGGATCAATGTCAAATTTGGGTAAACATTCCATATTAATTAATCTACGTAAAGATCCATAATTAACATGTCCTAGTCTACCATGCCATAAATTTGAAAACTCAAGCAAGTAAGAAGAAGATATATTTTTATTAATAACTGAGGGTACAATGGCCATTACATTCATTTTGAAAAGGCCATCAGACATGTAACATTTTCCTACATATATCCCATTCTTAGTAAGTACAAATTTATCACTCTCAAACACTAGCCTAAACCCATTCTTACTTAACAAAGATCCGGAAACAAGATTCTTGCGAATGTCCGGTACATGCAGCATATTGTTGAGAGTCAGTTCTTTTCCAGACGTCATCTTAAGAACAATCTTCCCATGTCCTTCAACTTTGGAAGTTGAGGAGTTGCCCATAAAAAGTTGTTCATCGTTGTCCACTGTAGAATAAGATGTGAACATCTTTTTGTCGGCACAAATGTGGCGAGTAGCACCAGTGTCCACCCACCATTCTTTAGGATTTCCAACAAGATTTGCCTTGAAAACAACTGCAGGAAGATTGATGTATCTACAACATTGGAAATATTGTCCACTTCGGTCATATGGGCTTGAGCAGGCTTCTTGCTTGTTCTTCTTTTGCTTTTGCCTTTGCTACGACACTCTTTGACCTGATGTTCCTCTTTGTCACAAATGTAACATTTGCCATTAAACTTGTACTTTTTAGTTTCCCCTCCTTTAGAGCCTTGTGATGAACTTTCTCCAGAAAATTTTCGTTTCTTTGCTTTTGGAGCATGTTCCACCACATTTGCCTTAGACTCCATTGGATGCTTACCAGCCCGCTTCTTTAAATTGCGGTTGTCCTCCTCAATCCTCAAACGCACAATTAATTCCTCTAAAGACATTTCTTTGCGCTTGTGTTTGAGATAGTTCTTGAATTCTTTCCAGTCTTGTGGTAATTTCTCAATTAAAGCTGCAACTTGGAAAGATTCACTGAGAGACATGCCTTCTGCATGAATGTCATGCAGAATGAGTTGGAGATCTTGAATTTGGCTGATCACAGTCTTAGAATCAACTATCACAAAGTCCAAAAATTTGCCAATCACAAATTTCTTTGAGCCGGCATCTTCTGTTTTGTACTTTTTCTCCAAAGACTACCAAAGTTCCTTTGTTGTCTTGATAGGACTGTAGACGTTGTATAATGTGTTTTCAAGTCCATTCAAGATGTAGTTCTGGCAAAGAAAATCAGCATGTTTCCAGGCATCGACCGCGGCAACCACTTGCCGGTCAGTTTCATCCTCTTTCAGAATAGGAGCATTCTTACGGAAAAAGCGTACCAGATTCAGAGTTGTAAGATAAAATAGCATTGTCTACTGTCATTTTTTAAAATCAGTTCCGGAGAACTTCTCTGGCTTCTCACCGTGATTTACTGGTACTGTTACAACAGGAGAAGGGGTTGGCGCAATTGCAGCCACCATTCCAGTACTCGTTTGAGTATTTATTTCAGTAGCCATGAATTCGAATTTATTTTTAATTAATGAACACTCAGAAATTATGTAAGAAAACCAAAATTAATTTCTGACAAACTTTCACAAATAAATATTCTGAATTATTAATGACACCAGTATATTACTACTAATTGTCAAAGAAAATAGACAATATATTACTACTATTTGTCAAATAGCATATAACCACTGTTTGTTTTTCCAATCAGAATATTAATTTGTAAAGTCACAGAAAATAATTTCTGTAAGAAGAAGAAAGAAAAGGGAATAAACGAAAAATTCTATAAACAGAATAATTCGAATATGTCTTAAGATTGTCGGAACAATCTTCTGTGTACAAAAAATAAATTGAAACAAAATCAAACAAATAAAATGAAGAACGTACCAAATTTATTTTTACCGAACCAAATAAATATTTAAAGACCAAGTCGAGTGGGTGACACTCTGTCCTTAAGACAGATTCGCCTCGCTACGGTGCTTACGGTTAAGTGGCGTCTATCTCCCAGGATACAATGATCTTTACAAATTTGTAGTAGCACTCCAAATAAATTTGTTCAGCGAACTAGAACCTTGTGTTCTATACTCTCTTTAATTTTTTCTAAAACTAGAATGAAAAATAAATAATGCAAATGAGCAAAACTAGAAGGAAAGAATGAATTTTTGGATGTGAAATCTGTTGGAATAGGGCTGGTATTTATAGGCAAAAAATAGTCCCAAAAAGGTATGAATTTGAACTTGAACAGATTCAGATTTGAAACTGAACAGATATGGTAACTGTACAGTTATATAACTGTTCAGAAACTGCTGAAACTGCCCGGGCAGTTTTGAATTTGAATCTGTCCAAAAATGAATCTGTCCAGGTGCAACTGAAACAAATATGCAAACTGTTTGGCAGTTTTAAAACTACTCGGAATTGCTAGGTAGTTTTTCCTAATCTGTTTGGCAGTTTTTCCCAATCTGTTTGACAGTTTGAACCTGTTGAACTGCTGGAAAATGGACTAAAAACCGGATACAATTTGGACAGAAAATTAAATTCTATTTTGGTACAAAATTTGAATTCAATTTCATTAAGAAAAAAATCAAATGCGTGTGTGGTGGTTTTTAGCCAAGGTTCTAATTATCTATAACTCTTCTCTTCTACAAACTTGGGGTGCCCCTTGGGGCTCACCCCAAGTGTTGCAATCTAGAGTTTATATACATACACAAACTCTCTTAAAGTTTCAATGTGGGACAACCCATTTCAAAGAAACCCACATTTACTTCTTTAATTGTCCATTCCACGAACCCAAAAACGATGTCAAGTTTCCATTCACTCATAAATGGTATTGACGAACCGTCTTCACCGTGTGACTTGCCATGAGGCAAGGAATACGTCACCTCTTCGGACCCACCCCAAAAGATGTTTGGAGCCCACTCAATTTTGGGCTCAAAGTTGGCCCAAAATAAGCATTTATAAAACCAATTTTCCAACAATTTTATCTTTTCTTTTACTTTATATATCCTGCTTGTCTAATAACCATCAATATTTGGACTCTACTTTTACATCTTGGGCTATGCTTATAAGTGGAGTTGAAGAAGCATAGAGCTGTACAAATAGCGAGTCTTATTTTCATTTTTTGGTTCAAATCATATGTTCTAATATCTTAAGTAAGTGGCCTAATTGCATTTGTGAATGGCTTGCGTTTTTCAGCTACTAGGTTGAGCTAGGATGTTTTCGCTTTTGCAGATTTGTGAATTCAGGTTTGCCTGAGCAGTGTTCTTTGTGATCAAGTGTTAAAAATATTGTTCTGCAACATACACATACCTTTGGGGGAATACATTAGCCCCAATGCAAGGGCAAAGGAGTGCAGGCAATTCCTTTACTGAAACTGTTGATCTTAACCAGGGATTTGTTTCCAATAACACTGGCATGAATCAGTCAACTGCTTGGAATAGCATGCTAAGTCCAGTGGAAAGCCGGTTGCCAAATTACATGCTTTCTTCTGCTGAAGGGAACTATACTTGCACCAATGCTGTTAGTCATAGTGCTCGGGGTTTTAGTGGGTAGGATTTAGGGGAATCTAGTTCTAGTCAAAATTTACAAGGCCAAGGCATTGGTGATGGTATGAAAATCGAAAATGGTCGGTCGTCTTCATTTTTGGTTCGTCCTGGGTCTGGACTGTCTAACATCTTTCTTCGCGATAGTGTTAACAATGGTATTGGTGGTAATCAGGTTACCGACAGACCTTTAATTATGCAGAGTTCCAGTTCTAGTCATGTTTCTCTGAATATAAATTTAAATGCAGGGGACATGGGCAGTAGTGGCGATGGTGGGCAGGACATGGAGCCAGATGCATGCCATAATTTTTACAAGGTAAGCGGACCAGAAACAGAACAGATCTTGAGTGCTAATGCTTCTTCTAATAACACTGGGAATTCTTCTAGTCAAGTTCGTCTTTGGGCAATTGGGGTTCATCCTGCAAGAGAGGCTCTTGAAGGTACTTCTGGACAGTCTTGTCCAGGTGGGAGTTCAAACTGCTTTCAAAATGCTGAAATCTTTCCACGACATGGTGTTTTTGCTCGTTACAGTGTTTCTAGCAGCTTAAGTATATCACCACCACCAGTGATTTCTCCGTGCATTGGTCCTTCTGAACAGCTAAACCCAAGAAGTGGCATTAGTATGCATGGAGTAGCTTCTGATGTCTTTCCTCCTTCAAGTGTGACAAGAATTGCAGAAAGCTCCTCAAGAATTTTTGGCGTGAGAGGAAATGTTGGGCATCATGAATCCGTTAGGTTTAATTTACCATCAACAGGGAATGTGATAAACCATTCTGATGTGTGCTCCCCTCTCCAGCCATCTAGACCTCTCTCTTTTACCGATTCTTTGGACTTGAGACCAACAACTATAGTAGCACCCAATTCAAATAATCCCCCAAACCAGTCTTATTCAATGCATATTCTTGATTTGCCAAGGAATACACTTTCTTTCCCTTGTAATGGGACTCTTAATTCAGGAGCTGGCGGTTCTTCAAGTTCTTCATCATTGCGAGAGGAAGCAAGTTTTAGAAGCACCCCAAGAAATAGCATGGGGCATCCTATGGTTGTTCCTCCAACTGAGATGAGAAATTCGGTGCAAGACTCAAATAATTGGAATTTATCTACTGGAAATACCAGTACTTCTACAAGTGTCCCTTCTGGTTCTCGAATTAGCCCCAGCTCTGCTATACGGCCTTTCCCCACTGCGTGGACACCTCATCGCAACCCCTCAACACAAAATCAACAAAGATTATCTGAATTTTCTCCTTGGACTTTGTTTCCATCTGTTGATTCTGAGTCTGAAGCTCTGAGAGCTCACTTTCCCCCATCGCGTTCAGGCCCTTCTTCTTCAGAGGAAACAATAATGCCATCTGGAGCTAATAGCCAAGGCCATCATCCACCATATCCAAGATTGGCTTTGTTGGAGCCACCTGGTGATGATGTGAATGGTTGGCGTGCTTCAGTTGATGATATTGAGGGGAGACACAGGCTGGTATCTGAGGTTTGTGGTCTAAGTTCTTTGTTTTTTGTTTTAATTTTTCCCTGATTTCCAAGCTTACTAATCCTTTGCTTAAAGTTGGTTAAGATATATTACCTGAGTATGGTATCTTTGCTCCTAGAAATTGAGTGGTACTGCTAAGGTTTTGTAATTCCAAGTACACAATCATCAACTTTCTTATTGCAGCATTTTGTTGTGGGTCAATGCTATGTCATAATTACTGCAACTTAACTTGAACATCTTGAACATTTTTAATCATGTAAGAAATCATGGACATAATTCCAACATCACTTCATCGTTGTGATTAACTTCTCCGTCATCATTTTACAATTTTATCGCTTCAGCAATAACATGCTATTAATAATACACTGTAATACCTTGAATTGTAAATTTCTGGATGAGTATTTTTGTTGTGGCCACCAACTATTTATTATAATAAAAGTGTTACTGTATACCTACCTGGCTACCACCATTGATTCTGTAAAGCTTGATGTTACATTTTCTTATTAATCTCATCCTTAATTTCTCACTCTCTCTCTCTAACACACTTGCACATGGGTTCAAATGAAGCTCATGCATGCTGCCTTGGAGTATTGCAATATTAAGTTGATTAGTCATGAATATTCCGCATATATCAGTATGTAGAGCTGTGCTTTCCTTTGAGAATGGCAGAGTCATGTTTCCATTGATCTCATTAATCTATTTGATGGAGTGAAATTTAGTGAAATCTGTAGAGATTGGTGAATTGTCAATAAGAACTATTTTAGTCCCCCCAGATTGGTAGACAAGTTGTTTTGGCCTTGTTGACCGTCTTCTTATGTAGGTGAGGATTTTGTGAATTGCCTTGTCAAGTATGGTTAGCTGGACATGTGATGTAGGACAAGTGTGGGGGTGATGTAGAACAAGTTTGAGGATCACTCTCCTGTTAGTAGTGACTAGTGAGCACAAAACTACTGTGGGGCAGCGTGAAGAGGTTTCTATTTTTGGGATGTTAGGGGACTGTTCTTGGTAAAATTACTTAGATTGTTAGGGTTATATGTTGTAACAAAACGATAAAGGTTTGCGAGTGAAGAGAGAATTTTTGGGACTGTTTGGTGACTGTTCTGAGCACTGTGAACGATACCCAAGAACAAAACCTTGGCTAGTGTTGTAGTTTTAAAGCCCTAGAGTTGAATGTTTAAGCAAGGATAGGGCTTGGGCTTGTAAAAAGGAATGTCTCAGCGTTAAAATAAGCTTAGACACATCTTGTTGGGGAGTTAAAGGGCTACATATGAAAATACCTAATTTATAAGCATCGCACTTGGGTTAGAAAAATTTGATGTTTATATGACATACATAAAGACAGAAGCTTCCTGTGGAATCCAATATATCAATTTATTGTAGAAGATTCCTACTACGTCCACACCCTAAAGGCTATAACCACGGCAATCTTCTCACATGAGTAGGCCGCCCGCATTGTGAGAGGAGGTGGTGGATTCAGCCATTAGCGGCATATATATGTGTGTGTATTTTAATATAATTCCAGATTACGAAAGTTGTATGGATCTGTTTATTTATTGTCGTAATTGTCTGAATTGTTCTTGCACATTCTTAATTGCATAATTTGTGACACTGTTAATTATAGTTTCTATCTTGCTAGTAAACGTACATTCTGTTGCTATCAAAATTGCTTAGTTTCTGATTAAGAAAAGTTGGAACATTGAAGTAACAACTTCTGTCCTTCCATGTAACAGATTCGTCAAGTCTTGAATGCTATGCGTGGGGGCGAGAACTTACGAGCTGAGGTTCAATTTTGACCCATGCCTCATTAATTCATTAATTTTTATATGTTGTGCTGTAACACAACCATTTCGTCTTTGTCAACTGCCACAAGAGTATGAATGCTTTAGTTGATATAGTGACATTTCATGTTCTGTTGATTCTGTTATTGACTGGAACTCATTTGAGATGCCAAAAATTCAGTAAGGCTTTCTATGCTTCTAAACTTCTTAGTAATTATTGTGTATGTTATCTACTATGAAAAAAAATAAATAAAAAAATAAAAAATCAGGTAACAGTTGCACTTATCATGCTGCATGAACTAGTTTTATAAAAATGCTACCAAAAGAACTACCAAAAATTCTACAAAATACTCACATGGGTGTGGGTCTCATGTGGTGTTGGTGCCACACCCATCATGTGGCTATTTTGTAGAATATTTGTTAATTTTTTTGGCAGTAGTGTTACATTCACATAATTTCTTCCCTCACAATCACCTAATGAGGTGGTAAAGAAAATATTTGAATGTGGGTCAACTTTTCAAATTTTGCTTGCCACGTCAATTTTTGTTTGGGGGGGGGGGGAATTGTGTGGAATTGTGTGGATGAATCAATTTATTTTTTGGAGTCCCTAGCATTGTTGAATGATTTGTCGATCATCAAAAATGTCTTGTGATTTGCTTCATTTCTGACATTGTCCTGCATGTATAATCATGTGTTAGGATTATATGCTCTTCGATCCATTTCATCTCTCTTCTTAACTCTCTTCTTGTTGGGTCATTGGGCTCATTTTTGGGCCCAATTTCGATGATCCGAACCATTCACATTTTAATATTTATTGATTATATCAGAAACAACGTGTTCGGATCATCGAACTACAAACCATATTTTAAAAAAATTTAATAAACAGTTTTCTAAACACATGCTTTCTGATATCCGATCAATTTGATTTTTTAGAACTATGATATTTTCAATAAATCTTAAAATGTGAACGGTTCGAATTATCAAAATTAGACCCAAAAGTGAGCCAAATGACCTAGCAAGTAAGGAGTTAAGGAGAGAGATAACAAAGAAGATCCTGATTCTTCATTCAAAGGGTTGGGTTGGTGGGCCCAATCACTCTTCTAGGAAAGGGAAAGTAGGAAAAATTATTGGTGCTTATGTCACGTTATCATGTCTCATACTAATTACAATTTATTATATCATTTTATATTTTTAAATTATTAAAATTAAATTCGTAAGTCCTATTTCCTTTATCAATTATAACATGATACTCAAAAATCATCCAATATCTTCTCGGGAGGTAGATCCGAAATGACGTATATGGACATCTCCAATTCCAAGTAGGGGTGCAACTCGGGCGGGTTCGGTCGGGTTGGGAGGTTGTTCAAACCCAGTCCAAGTTGTATTGAGATCTACCTAGGCCTGCCCAAGCCCGAAGTATAACCCAAGATTGCCTGCCCAAGCCCGACCCGAGTTAAACCTGAGTTGCCCAAATTGTAAATAAATTTCAAGTTTTTTTTTTTTTTTTGCAACTACATTATTAAATTAATAAAATTTGACTCTATTTACATATTTTTTTATATAGAAAATCATTAATACCATCAAAATAAATAATTTATATAATATACGAGAGATGCCGCTATAGTAATCTTTACAATTTATGAGTGAAAATTAAAAAAAAAAGAGTAAGATTTTATGTTATTTGTATATATAATATATATTCAATATGATTTAATAATCTAAATTATTTTAATATCATATAATGGCTAATAATATATATATATTTAATATTTTTATATATCTATATATGTATAATTCGGGTTTCGGGTTGCTCGGGTTGTTTAACGTCTTTGCTCAAGCCTGTCCAAATTTAATTCGGGCTTCTGAATTTTTGCCCAAGCCCGTACCAAATTTGAAAATATCTTATCCAAGTCCTAAAAAAATTTGGGCTGGGTTCGGGTTGCTCGGGTTGAGCCCGCCCAAGTTGTACCCCTAATTCCAAGTCATGATTATGTGGCTATCCTAACCTCACCATCACCTCCACTAAAACAACAAAACTATATGGAACTCATCACCCATCATTATCAACCAAAAAATGGTATGTATTATGATTTTTTATTCCAATCCCGCTATACGTTTTTGATTTTGTGACCCACCTTATGTGAAGTGGTTTCATATTTTTCTCTCGTCTTTAATCTCTTTAATTTCACATTATTAGAGTAGATTTGGGAGACAAAATTAGGAAGATAAATCATTTTTGGGTGAGACTTCTTTCTAGTATTATTGATATTTGATCAACATAATTTTTTATAAGAATAATATACTTAACAAGTCTTATACATTAAACGATGTGAATTATTATAATAAACTTGGAGTAAGGCCTATTTTGATGTTAAATAGAAACCTTTTTCTTTTATTATAAAGCTTACTTTAGGCTATTTTGGAAAGATAATTAAGAGTCATCTTCCAACTTTTAACCCATTTTGGATCACATCTCTCATATTTTTTATACATTTTTTTTAAAAATGTCAAAAAATCATCTTTTAATCATATTTCCAAAACAATCCTTTAAACATAACTCGAGATTTTGATGCTTGTAACCAACTCTGAGTTCTTCAAATATAACTTGAAAATTTAACGAGTTATAAAATATTTCTAAGTTTAATTTGTTTACATTAACAAGCTGAATACGAATCAAATTTAAATAATTTATTTCTTATAACACATAAAATTATTTAGTCAAGTGGTAATTGTTTAAATTTAACTTATTTACATAACAAGTCAATATCGAACGAGTTTTTAACAAATGAAATACAAGTTAAAGTCAAGTAGTTTAGTTCATTTTACAGTCTTAAATATGCAATGATAAAATTCATATAAATGTGTAATGAGTATATTATACAAATTAATAAATAAATATTATTTTGAACATTAAAAAAAACTAATATGAAGCGTAGGACTATAAAATGTATCAAATTATTTGAGCTTGACATTATTTGACTTGTTAAAGTTCTTTTGAGATTAATTCATTAATTTTTTAAGCTTAGTTTCATATAAATTTAAAAGATTTTACAAAAATAAATTATTCTAACTCGAATCAATTTGATTGGTTCAAAATTTAACCGAAGTTAAATATATTAAGAAATTTATTAAAATTTTCAAATCAAACCTATCCAATATGCTACTTAAGGATGAAACTATGTATAGACTTACAGGCCCCTGTCTCCTACTTCGCACAAGATGCTCTGATGTTATATATAGTTCAACACGCCAACAACTTCTATGGGCCTTGCTCCTATTTAATTGTTATAATTTTAACTGAGAGAATTATATTATGCACCCTTCATATTATATGTATCTCTAATTATATTATTATTATTTTTAATTATAATTAATTTTTTTCTTTAATTATGACTAGGGATGTAGTCAACGAGGTACGGTCGGTATTTAGATAAAAATTTTCACTGAACCAATAATATTAGTTTTATTATTTTGAACATTAATACAAACCGCTTGTCTCATCAAACCGTACCAAATTAAACCGATTGAAATGGTTTAAGTTGGTGCGGTTTAATCATTTTATGACATTTCAAACTTAAGCCACTTTTTAGTATAATCACTAATGTATGTAAAAATACTGAATTAGTTATTTGTTCACCACTTCAAATATATTCAATCCATCCATTTAATAAGTACTTTTCAATTTCTAAATTAACAAAAATACAAATAAAAAAAGCCATAAAATATTAAGGTTTTAAGAATAATGAGTTAGAATTAAGATTATATATAATAAAAATTTACAAATTTAGGTTATAGAGATGATAAAGTTAATTAATTAAGGTTAATAATTTATTATACTTATTAATATCATTATAGTATTAGATTATATATATATTATAAATGCAAACATGTTGAAGCGGTCGGTTTCGGTTTAATTTGGTGCACAACGTGCTTGAACGGATATCGAACAAAAAAATAAAAAAAAATCAAATTAAAAAACTACACAGACCGCTTCTTGTTAAAAAATAGACCAAACATAGCCGATTCAGTCCAGTTCCATCAATTTAATTGATTTTTTTTTTCTTACATTCCTAGTTATCACATTATTTTGAGATTTTGGTTATGACTTTTTATTTTTTATTTAGTTATGACTCAAAATGTATGAAATTATATCATTTTCTTCTATATTTATAAGGTGCGGTACAATCTTTTCCTTTTAACCATTCTCTTTAACAACTCTTTATAATACAATAATAAACTGAAAAGATTATTGTACACACCCCTAAAAGGTGTGTACCATATGTACTTTATAACTAAGAAAATTATATAATTTTATACTTTTTGAGTCATAACTTAAATAACTTTTAAAAAAAAATGTTATAACTAATTAACACATGAGGCATAACCAAATATTTCATGAGTCATAACTAAAATAATGTCATAATTAAAGAAGAAAATTGGTTATAACTAAAGAAGAAAATGAAATAATTTAATGGTGCATATAGTAAGGGATGTGTATAGTAGAATTTTCAATTTATATGTAAACCCATTATAAGAAATATATCGATTATTTATTTATTTATTTATGAAAGTTTAAAATATTTGTAGTATTATGTGTAGTAAAAGTTACGAGTAGTCAATTTATAGTGTCCATCTCTAAATTGAACCTGAAAAGTATGAGTTATTATAGTTATGTTATGAATGATGTAGTGTAAATCTTACTAATCATATTTGTGATGCAAAATGTTATGAACTATTTTGGTGAAAGAAGTTGCAATTTGTTATAGTTATGCAATATTGTGATAACGTGTATACGATATTCATCTTTTAAATAATGCACACCATAATAACTCCATAACATATTATGTTCTAAAATATATTTTTAATTATATCATTCATTTTGCAAATGAAATTAAGTTGATAATTTTTGTCTTTCATTAGCGCAATCATTATTTCTTGCTATTGCAATGTAAAAGCTCAAATTGATTAGTGATGCTATCACATAATATAACTGTTACATCAAATATTTAACAAAAATAAGAATTTATTCATTTTCAATTAATAACATGAAAAATTAAAATTGTTAATTACATAAAAATCCATTACTTTTAATCTAACTTTACATATCTTCCTATGTTTTTTTTGCCCCCCTAATAATCAAATCCTGGTCGTACCTGCAACTATTCATTTTGTTTAGAGCCATAGCAAAAGGTACCCTTGTACATAGTGTAAATTTGAATTTAACAAGCGACACTTAAAATAAACCTAATCTACAAATTTCATTTTCTTTGCACATTTCAAATTATTTTTTTGGACGTATTCTATATTGTTAATTTGTATTATATTGGACAAATTGTAACAGTAGTCTTTGTACTTTAGTAATTGTATAATTTTGGTCATTATAATTTCAATTGACTCAATTTTAATTATGAATTTATGATTTTATTTCAATTTAGTCAAATTGATTACAATTCTTAGCATTTTTAATAAAAAAATATGCATATAAGTGGCATATGTCATTTTTTTTAGAGTAAAATTTTAAATTTACTAATCTTAGTTAATTAACCTCAACCAATTCAATGATTATTTTCAGCCAAAAACACTAATAACATTATCACACTATAACAAAACTAACTATTTACGACATCATGTCTATGGCATGCATTAAATACATGTCGTAATTAGTACATTTTACGATTTTTTTTTTTTGCAAGCCGTAATGTTTTGTCAATAACAATATACATACCATGCAAGTCGTAATTTATATATTTATAGTATGCAAAGGTATGAAGTAAAAAATGTATGTTTTTACGATTTACAAAAATGTGTTGTAAAATATTTGTATTTAAGACGACATACATTTCATGTTGTAGAATATTATAACTTTACACGACATGCTAATGAATGTCGTGAAAACTTGTATAAAAAAAAAAAAAATGCAATATGATTTTTTCATGGCATGCAAAAGTATGCCGTAAAAAATGTATATTTTTACGACATACAAAAATATGTTATAAAATGTTTGCATTTGGGACAACATACATTTCATGTCGTAAAATATTAAATTTCATATGTTTTTGAATTTAGTGATTTTTTTTAGAAAATTTAAAAATATTTTTCCTTCTAAGTATATGTAAATTATTTGAATTTAAAAAGTAAAAAAAAAAATATTTAAAAACTTACCCCACACTGCCTTTCATTCTAGATCCATACCTATTTTTATCTCAAGCCATCTCATTCTCTAGAGAAATTATATTTTAATTACAAATAATTAAAAAAAAATTCTAGACGTTCTTAAATATTATAAATTTCTAGTAGATATGACAAATTTTTATTGATTTATTTTCTAATAAACTAGATATTCTAGTTATAATCTAGATTTTTTTTAGGGATTTTTATTGATAAATCCATCTTAGAGTTGTTATAACCCATTAAGTCCACAAAGGAATATTATAACCTGATTAGTCCCATATACTTTTCTTTTTATTCCATAAAGTCCATTTTTCTAATTTTATATTTTTACCTGGACTATTATACCCTTATATATATATATATATATATATACTGTGTTAATATATAACACGTTCCCTGTGATTTCGTGGATTCAGTTTTGGCAGTTTCTATCATTCTAATTTAAATGGATACGTTTCTATCTTGCATGCTCATTCTGAGGCTTTGATGTGCTAAGGTTTCATTGTTGCTGTTGTAGTCTGGTTCGGTGATTTTCAAGTGAAGACGACGAATTTGAAGGTGTTCGATTCTCAGATTTTTTGGAGTATAACTACTTCAAAGCAGTTGTTTTCGAGTTTCTGGACGATTGTAGGATTGCATGATTAAGGTTAGTATCATTTTGGTTATGAATACATGTTCACTTTATATTTTGATTTGTATGATGGATCAGATGCTCTGTTTTTTGATTGATATGAATCGGATGCTCTGTTTTTTCAATTATATGTATCATACGTGATATAATTCAGAGTATATGGATCAATGTGAATGTTTACATCGTGGTCCTATGGAGGGGAGGTCATCAGATTAGTGATAAATGTGGATCTTCTATAATTCAGAGTATATGGAACAATGTGAATGTTTAAATCGTGTTAATATTATGTGAAGAATGTGGATGTTTGCATTTTACTTTGATGTTTGCTTAATGAGGCTCTGTGTGAGTCATATAATTCAGAGTATATGGATCAATGTGAATGTTTACATCATGGTCCTGTGGAGGGGAGGTCATTAGATTAGTGATGAATGTGGATCGTCTATAATTCACAGTATATGGAACAATGTGAATGTTTACATCGTGTTAGTATTACGTGAAGAATATGGATATTTGCATTTTACTTTGATGTTTACTTAATGAGGCTCTGTGTGGGTGATATAATTCGGAGTATATATGTTAATGTAAATGTTTACATCGTGTTAATATTAATAAAAGAATGTGGATGTTCTCACTTTACCTTGATGTTTGCTTAATGAGGCTCTGTGTGAGTGATATAATTCAGAAGATATGTATCAATGTGAATATTCACATCTTGTTAATGTGAACTATGGGTTTAACACTTGAATTGTACACGTAGTCATCTAATTTTTGCACAATGTGAATTTTCATATCGGTTTGGATTATTGTTGATTGTTGTATTGTTGTGTTTTCACAGGAGATGGATACCTTTATGATGTTGGTGTGTACATATGGTTGCAGTACAACTATAATAAATATTGCTCGCGCATTTTGTTATTCGCGTTTGGTGGACTGTTTGTGTGACAAATAGGGGGAGTTGTCTGCTGGTTCTATTTCACTGTTCTGTTGGTTACCTGGGATTAATAGGTGTGATTTGGACAATGAGAAAGAATTTCAGAACATGTTACTGCTTGCTAAATCAATGGGAGTACAACATGTAGAAGTTGTGGTTGAGTTGAAAAGTGATATTGGTCAGTCAAGTAGCTCGGGATCGCTGCGCGTGGGGGTTGAGGAAGATATTGATGCACTACGGAGATTTTGCTGCCATAAGAAGAAGGTGTTGTTGTCAGCCCCTTAGGCAAATGGTATTACGTATGTGGGACAATGGTTTGTTGGAGGTGCACAAGAATTTCGTGATGTTTTATGTAAGTATGCCATCTAATGTGGGTTTCAGTTTACGTATGTCAAGAACGAGAAAACAAGAGTTACTGCTGTGTGTGCGATGCGTGAGGAGAGAGGCTGCTTGTAGGCTATGCATTGTAGAGCACAATGAGCAAATGATTTTTTCTACATCAAGAGGTTTAGTGATGTGCATAGTTGTGGTACAGATGTCCGAACATCGAAGAATCCGCGAGTTAGTTCGGATTTGGTGTCGAGTACCATATCTGAAATTGTGAGGGATAAGTCGTTGACTCGGCCGTGTGAGGTGGTGACTATTTTGAAGAGGGATTATGGGCTAGATGTGAGTTACCATGTTGTATGGTTGGGTGTGGAGAAAGCAAAGGCTGGTATTCATGGAGATCACTCATTATCGTTTGACCAGCTGCGGTGGTATTCGGATGCTGTGATGCGGTACAATCCGAGGAGTTATGTCAATATTGACTATGATGCGAGTAGTCAACAGTTTTGTCGTTTCTTTGTGTCATTCGCTTCGTATATTTCTGGGTTCAATTCTTGTCGGCCTTTATTATTCCTGGATGGAACTTTTCTCAAAGGAAAGTACAAAAGGTCAGCTACTTGCGGCAACGGCGAAAGACGGAAATAATGGTTAGTATTTTTTTTAGCTGTCTATTCATGTCAATATTCACTCTGAGTAGCATAGTCTAGACAAATGAGTGATTAAGAAATTATAAGTAATGTGAACATTGACATTAGTATGCACTGATGTGAATGTTCACATTTGTGTCTGCTAATGACAGTAATGCGAACATTCACATTATTATACACTGATGTGAATGTTCACATCAGTGTATACTAATGTCAGTTGATCCATTAATGAACAGTACTGTGAATGTTCACATTATCAATGACTCAACAATCAACAATGAATTATTAATGGTCATTAATGTGAATGTTCACATCGTTGATGTTTACGAACCCGAATCCAAAAATAACAATAGTAATAGGGCAATGTAGATATAAACATATATCTACATTGCCCTATTTCTTATACTGTTATTCTTTGGAATCGGTTCGTAAACATCAACGATGTGAACATTCACATTAATGACATTACTAATTCATTGCTTGATTGTTGAGTCAGAGACCACGGCCAATTGGTCATGGTTCTTGCATGAACTTGGGAAGATTGTTGATGGTAAGCGCCAAATTACTTTTATTTCGGATCGTAATCTTGGTCTGTTAGAAGCTATGCCAAAGGTGTTCCTATCGGCTCATCACGGTTATTGCTTACAACACTTGAAGAGCAATTTAAGAGACCGGATGAAAGGAATTGATAATGAATTCAGGGATCACCTAGTAAGTAGTTTGGGTGACTGTGCTTACGAGCCAACTGTGGTAGGGTTCCATGAAAAGTTTGCAAAATTAAAAGAGGAGGGTAAACAATGAGCTTATAATTTTTTCAAGGACTTAGCACCTGAGCACTGGGAAAATTCATACTTCAGGTAATAATAGTTTCCTAAGGTGTTCCATTTGTCAAGGTTAGAATGGTAGCGATGTAAATTTTCAATTTAGAATGGTAACAATCTTCCAATTGTGTTTCATGTTCAATGTAAATGATGTGAATGTTCACATCTGCTAATGATGACTGATGTGAATGTTCACATCTGTTAATTTGTCAAACAGTCATGCAATGTATTACAGATTTAAATGTTGACACCTGTCATATTTTGTTGTTGTTAACATTCATATTTGTCTATCATTTAAGTTGACAACATAATAAGCATATAATGTTTACTGCGAATAATGTTAATGTTCACATTTGTCAACGTGAATGTTCAGACCTGTTAAATTGCGTATTGTACAATGTTTGTGATATTGTGCAGGGGCATGCGTTATAGAGAGATGACATCCAATGCGGCAGAGTCATTTAATAACTGGATTAAAGAAGCACGTAATCTTCCTATCACTCAAATGGTGGACATAAATTCGTACTCAGTTGATGCGGCAAATGTCTACACGGCGTGACCAAGCAAACAAATGGAATGAGCTTATTTGTCCTACATTCGAAACAAGGCTTATGGATTCGTTCAATGACAGCAGGTCTTGGCAAGTTAGCAAGGCCAATGAGGATGTGTTTGAAGTTCATTCGATACCATCTGTTACAGTTGATGTTGCGAGGCGTACATGTGTAACAAGTCCGCGAGGGACCTCGCTACAGTTCGGACTCGATTTGTGCCACGGTTCTAAATCTTGAACCAAAGAGTCCAAATCCGGCAAATCGTTTTGAAAACAGATTTTTTTTTGAAAGAAGTGCCAAACATGGACTGCTTTGCCAGATACAGAGTCGCCACCTAAATATTTTTTAAATGGGAAATTTAGGAAACCCTAACTCGGTGCCAAAGGCCACGTGTCCGTCATCACCAAAGTTGGCTCGGGAACTTGGGTACGATTGGGGAAGGTCACATCGTGAGCACCCCCGCTCGCCCGGTCAAAGACCGGCCTCTACTAACCATGATATCTGTTTTTGAAAACTTTGTATGTTCTTATTCCGGTTATTAGCCTAGGTTACTATGTGATGCGCACAGCATACAAGTATAGACTGAGTCGCCTGAATTGGAACAAAACATTTCATGTTTGTTTGTTTGAAGGATGGTTTGCTACCCGCAGGTAGGCTTAAAAATGCAGATTTTGCCACCCTCAGGTGGGCTTAGAAAACATGGTGTTGCCACTATCTAGTGGGCTTAAAACAAACATTTGATGAATTATCCCAATCCAAATAACACAACCTCCACCCACAGGCACACAGGCAGTTATATCACATAAGCATATAGCCTCATGGCAAGCATGCTATCATGGCAGTCACTCACACACATGCAAGGATGCTAAAGCATAAAACTCACCGAGTACTCCAAGCCAAAACAGAAGCTCATTAGAAATCATGCATGATCCTAAATATGCTGAAATGCCTAATGCAACACATGCAAAATGCAACTATAACAAGCTCGGCTATTCTAAACATGGCATATGGAATGCTACAACTAACACGTATTCAATTTGGAATTGAAATACAAATGCAGTTTGTATGATGCGCCGAGCCCAGTGCATGCAAAACAGATGAATGATGCAAACATGCTGTCATACTGTATGCTAATTGAAATATGCCCTATATCTAACCATTGTCAGCAGGTAAATAAAAGGGAGAAAGAAGTGGGGTTGGAAGACATACATCACACTCACCCACACTTATTACAGTTATGCCCTCGCGCAGAGGGTCCAAATAAATATACAATCCGAATAAAAGAATAATACAGTCCAAAATATTACAGTCCCAAATAATATACAAATTCCTAATTAATTAACAAATTAACTAAGAAAAACTGTAGACTGGCATGCAAGCCAGGGACTGCCTTGCTTCTGATGAACGATGTATGTTTGGGCTGCCTTGGCGGTGAAATCCACTGGGATGCCCCAATTAGCCTCTGTTTGCAATGTTTCTCGAAATGCGTGCCAGGCTCCGAAAAGTTGCTGATTCTTCATTTTGCTGCAACAGAGAGCAGGAAAGGGGCATAGCAATGTATTTCACAAATATATGCATGCCTCGATCCTCGTGCCACCAATCACGCATCTCGACGCATGATGGCCGAGGAGTCGGATTGCACAACTCAATATAGGATGAATGCATATGAATGCTACAACAAAACCTAACTCCATCATGGATAATCCGGAGTGTCGGTGACTTGGGATTTGAGATACGTTCCGTTACTCGGAGTACGAAACGTGCCTCGTTTCCCGTGCCCGGGCTAACTCCTATCCCGAACACGATGCAATATTTATGATACGCGTGAGATGCAGCTAACATATGACCTAGCATGCACAATGCTATGAAAATGAGATGCCTCGAAATGCGTGCACACGGGCACGCAAACCGAGGCAATGACCCTAAGGCATGAAATGGCGTACGCAATGCAGATTGGACTCACACTAACACGAGTGGACCTCAGCCACACTCACATAAGAGGCCGACAGATGAAAATGAAGTGCCTCGAAATGCGTGCACACGGGCACGCAAACCGAGGCAATGGCATAAAGGCATGAAATGGCCTGAAATATGATATACAATGAGACTAAAATGAGATGTCTCGAAATGCGTGCCCACGGGCACGCAAACCGAGGAAATGACATACGCAATGCAATGAGACTAAAATGGCATATAGAATGCAAAATGGATTTACACTAACATGAGTGGACCTCAGCCACACTCACATAAGAGGCCGTCGGATAAAAAGTGAAGTGCCTCGAAATGCGTGCACACGGGCACGCAAACCGAGGCAGTGACATAAAGGCATGAAATGGCATGCAAATGCAATGATGGGCTTATACCAACATGAGAGGGCCTCAGCCACACTCACATAGGACGCCGGAGAATGAAAAATGAGATGCCTCGAAATGCGTGCCCGTGGGCACGCAAACCGAGGCAATGGCCCTAAGGCACAGAATGATATACGAAATGAGACGTGGCATATGGCATATGGAAAATGCAAATTTCAGCAGCCAAAATGATGCAAAAACAGCCCCCGAATTATAGCAAAATTACACCCGATGCCCGAAATGCTATGCTGAGTTCCCGAAATGACTTGCAGCTATGCCAAACATGCACAATATGGACATGAAGTGTAAAAACAGATGCTAGGTAGTCCCTAAACTAGCATTTTTCCAGTACAAAGCATGGCCAAACAACAATCATAGATGGGGCAAAAACAGCATGCAAAAATGGGGGGAAAAAGGGAAATAATGAAGCAAGTGGTATATGCAATGCTCAAACTGAAAAACACAGGTTTACAACACTGAAGAGGGACCAAAAATATGAACATTTACAGCTTATGGTAACCCCCAAAACAGTATACAAATATGGCAAACATGGCGTGCAGGATATGGGCCAAAAGAGGGGTATTGAAGTAGATGGTAAATGCAAAGCCCAAACAGAAAAATTCCCTTCTACAACACTGAAGAGGGCCTAAAAATATGAACATTTACAGTGGATGACATCCCCCAAAACAGTATGAAAACATGCTAGAAATGCCATGCAAGATATAGGCCACAAGAGGGTATAACATGAAGTAGGCCAAACATTCATCAAACCAACAAGGACCCTTAATGAAATATGACAAAAAGGCCAAAATATAGATATTTTCAGTACTGATCATGGCCAAAAACAGAAGCAAAATAGGCCTAACAAAGCATGCAATTTATTGGCCTAAAGAATGGTATTGAAAGAGGTGCATCATGGAGACACCAAACAGAGCTGAGCCCTTCTACAAAGTTGTAGAGGGGCTCAAAATAAGCCTAAAACCAGTAGGGGTCAGAGCCCAAAACAAAAGGCAAATAGGGTAAAGAATTGACTCAAAATTGTGCTCAAAAAAAGGAAATAGAGTCTTACCTTTGAAGATCTAACTTTGGTGGCTTCTTGGCTTCAATTTGTTGATCCTTAGCCTTTGAAAATCACTCCTTTGCTGCTGAAATGGAGGTGGTGATGGTGGTGCTTAGGGTTGATGAAGAGAGGAGCTAGAAACTTGAAGCTTTTTAGGGTTTTTGGCTATGGAAATGGAGGTTTTGGAAGAGAGGCTCTTGAGATGAAATTTTGTAACCTCAACAAAGGAGCTGTCCAGCCCCTTAAGAGGACCAAAAAGGGTGTAAAAGGGGAGGGAAATGCATCCAAGCTTTCCCTCCCAAAATATCCCCCGGAGGACAGGGATATTTTGAAAAGCAGCTGGACAGCTGTAAAGGGTTCAAAAGCAGAAAGCTGGCCGGCCAGGTGGATTTCTTGAAGGTGGCCGGCCGGCCACCCCAACTGGTCGGCCAGCCACTCCCCCTGGCCGGCCGGCCATGGCCAAAAAAAGAAGTGAAGAATTGCTGGCCGACCACCATGTTTTGGTGTCCTCCCAGGTGTGTAGAACAAGGTTCCAAGGTTGGAATTTGGCAACTCTGAAACAGGAGTCACAACATTGAACTTGAAGGAGAGGCTCAAAAATGAAAGTAACAATTACTGGCCGACCAGTACTTTTTAGGGTCCTCCCATGTGTGTAGAACAAGACCCCATGGTTGGAATTTGACAACTCTGAAACAGGAGACACAACATTGCATTTGAAAGAGAGGCTCAAAAGTGAAAATCACAATTACTGGCCGACCACCACTTTTTAGGGTCCTCCCATGTCCCCTCATCACAAATATGTAGTCTCGGCTCGAAGAAAATATCCCTAGGGTGTTCAACATTAGTCCGGAAGTGAGCAAAACGGACGCCGGAGGAGCGAAACTGGCTTTTCTGAGACAATTGCTGTCCTCCCACCCTCCAGTGATCTTCCTGGTGCTAAAACAGAGGTACCTGCCAAAATTGAACAAAAACTAATGCAAGACGAAACCTCGGGGACCAAAACCGCGCGGTTCGGGGTCCCGGAAATGGGCTGCAGACACCGAAAGTGGTGTTCGGCCACGAAGTGGGTATCAGAGGCCCCAGTGTCCCTCGGAATGATAAAACAGAGGCACTTGCCAAAAATCGGAGAAATCGGAGATGGTTGGGCGGTCCCGAACCGAGGCACACGGCCTGACGGTCCCGAAAATCGGGAACCGGGCTCCGAAATGGGCAAAATGGCCTACGACCACGAAAATTAGCCCACGGCCACTGAGAGATAGTCTACAGGACCACTCCCTCCCCTCAGGAAAGAAAACAGAGAAAACCGAGTCTGGTTCGCAAACCGAGGCAGGGCACGAAAGAGAGTTCGGAAGTCCGGAGGCAGGGCGCACGGCCGCGACTCTGAGGCTTCTGAACGAGCACAGTATGCAACATCACCGAGCGCTCAATCGGTGACATTTGAGTCTTAAGGTCGGTCAAAAATGGGGTGTCTACAGTTGCCCCTCTTTGACAGAACTCGGAAGTCAAGAAGTGACGGGAGTGAATGTCAAAGCCCAGAGACGACCCATTTTTGACAAGGCCGAAGACTTAGACAATCATACAAGATAGACAAAGATGTGCCCGCAGGCGTGCCCGCAGGCAAAGGGGGCAAAATGCAAAATGACATGCACAGAGCCAGGTGATCACGCAAGTACAGCAAGCTGTAATGAAGCAAGTATTGACAAATAGATGCAACAGTTTTAAGCAAGAATGCAAAGCAACAACTACATTTCATGCAGTTAGGAATGCGGAGAATTATTCAATTCTCGTCGCGTCTCACACGTAGAAGATACGATACCTGCGCGATTCGTCTGGTCGCACCAGCCTCAAATGAACCGTACATACAATATCGTGCCTGCAAAATAGAGAAATTCAACAAGAACAATATGCCAACAACATATATTCAATGTGATTCCTGTGATTCTGAAAGTTTGACACACGCAGTGTCGGCGAGTGGATGCATCACAATGCGAGAAAAGATAATGCGTGACAACGTATGCTCAAGCATAGAAGTATTGTACACCAAGAAATCACGCATGACAATGCAAAACATTCATGAGAATGCAAATTATGAGCCAAATAATGCAAAACGAGCACAAATCAGGGTGCCTGTTTGTTGCGCAACAACGAGCTGGGAAACGCGCATTTCGGCGACGCCAACTCGATCGCGGCCTCTGATTCACCTCCCGGAGAGGTCACAACATGTTTAAAAAGGATACACTCTGATTTTGATGAATAATGATGAGACACATGTCAGAAATTGCAATTGAAGTTCCGGTGGAGCAATTCGGCGCCAGAAAGTGCACTTTTCTTGAACTTTTTCAGGTCCCGGGAACTCCGATTTTCCTCAAAATTTGCAGAGAGGTAGGGGAGGGGGTGGGGACCATGGTCGGCCAGCTCATTGCCCTAGGAGAGGCCAGCGGCCAGGGGAGGAAAAGCAAATGGCCGGCCAGCCAGAAAAGGTGGCCGGCCGGCCACCTGCCAAAAGCAGGGGCATTTTGGTCATTTTGGAGATTCCTATATATACACTTGCCCACTCACTCCAAAATCACACCCACAGCCGTGAAATCTTCTTCTCTTGCTCCCTAAACCATTTTCTCCTTCAAATCTGCATTTTATACGCGCCCTCCGGCCTTCCACGCAAGTTGTTTTTGCGAAATCTTCCAGCGTTAAGCACTTTGAGCCGACTAAATTTTGATTCCGGGGCTTCTCTTCTCATTGTCACCACTTGAGGTAAGTTTGTCTCATTATTTGGAAGATTTTTCCGGGAGTTGACTTTTGTTGACTTTTCATTTCCCGAGAGTTGACTTTTGTTGACTTTTTTCAATTTTGGCTCATTTTGCTCATTTTTGCTTCTCTTTGCAGATTTCTTGACATGGCGGGTCATTTCCCTTACGATGGAGGTTTTCCCGGCGCCGGAGATGATTTTGATATTATGACCTTGCCCCCGAGGGTTCGCCCTTTTATTCCCGATCGATACGCCCCAGCGGTACATAGGCTTCCGCGAGCCGTTTTCCGTCATTTCACCGAGTTCAACGATCGGGTACCAGGGGATCTTCTTCTGCGAGAGCCGGAGCAGCACCTCTCCCACGATGCAGAGGTATTTTACTTTATTTTCTGTATCTTTCGTGCATTTTGTACCTTTGCCATGCATAGACACACAGTTTAGCTTATGACATAGTACTTGCATCCTGAGCATGTGACTTAGCCACTTGAATTTCATGAACACAGCTCATTGACTGATTGTGAACGCACAGTACACATTAGTTAGAAATTGAACACACGGCTCAAACATTGATTCACCGAACACACAGCCCGAAGTTGAAAATGAGCACACAGCACATACTGACTAAGAGTAGAACACACAGTCCTAAACTCAGATTTTCTGAACACGCAGCCCAGATTTGAAGCGAACACACAGCCCACTGATTAAGAGTAGAACACACAGCCCTAAACTCTGATTTACTGAACACACAGCCCAGATTTGAAGTGAACACACAGCCCACTGATTAAGAGTAGAACACACAGTCCCAAACTCTGATTTACTGAACACGCAGCCCAGATTTGAAGTGAACACACAGCCCACTGATTAAGAGTAGAACACACAGCCCCAAACTCTGATTTACTGAACACGCAGCCCAGATTTGAAGTGAACACACAGCCCACTGATTAAGAGTAGAACACACAGTCCCAAACTCTGATTTACTGAACACGCAGCCCAGATTTGAAGTGAACACACAGCCCACTGATTAAGAGTAGAACACACAGTCCCAAACTCTGATTTACTGAACACGCAGCCCAGATTTGAAGTGAACACACAGCCCACTGATTAAGAGTAGAACACACAGCCCTAAACTCTGATTTACTGAACACGCAGCCCAGATTTGAAGTGAACACACAGCCCACTGATTAAGAGTAGAACACACAGTCCCAAACTCTGATTTACTGAACACGCAGCCCAGATTTGAAGTGAACACACAGCCCACTGATTAAGAGTAGAACACACAGTCCCAAACTCTGATTTACTGAACACGCAGCCCAGATTTGAAGTGAACACACAGCCCACTGATTAAGAGTAGAACACACAGTCCTAAACTCAGATTTACTGAACACGCAGCCCAGATTTGAAGTGAACACACAGCCCACTGATTAAGAGTAGAACACACAGCCCTAAACTCTGATTTACTGAACACACAGCCCACTGATTAAGAGTAGAACACACAGTCCCAAACTCTGATTTACTGAACACGCAGCCCAGATTTGAAGTGAACACACAGCCCACTGATTAAGAGTAGAACACACAGCCCTAAACTCTGATTTACTGAACACGC
The DNA here is from genome assembly GCA_036172215.1 of Camellia granthamiana. NCBI lineage: Eukaryota > Viridiplantae > Streptophyta > Magnoliopsida > Ericales > Theaceae > Camellia > Camellia granthamiana. The sequence goes on from CM069908.1 coordinate 139,636,989, forward strand.
AGCCCAGATTTGAAGTGAACACACAGCCCACTGATTAAGAGTAGAACACACAGTCCCAAACTCTGATTTACTGAACACGCAGCCCAGATTTGAAGTGAACACACAGCCCACTGATTAAGAGTAGAACACACAGTCCCAAACTCTGATTTACTGAACACGCAGCCCAGATTTGAAGTGAACACACAGCCCACTGATTAAGAGTAGAACACACAGTCCCAAACTCAGATTTACTGAACACGCAGCCCAGATTTGAAGTGAACACACAACCCACTGATTAAGAGTAGAACACACAGCCCTAAACTCTGATTTACTGAACACGCAGCCCAGATACCAAATTTACACACAGCTCATTTTCACTTCATTTGCACACAGCTCATTTTCACTTCATTTGCTGATACACGCATTTACTCTAAATGCAGGCTGGCTCTCGCACAGTACGAGGATATGGCTCCACTGCCGCGAGGGAGTGGTATGCTGAGCTTCCGGAAGCTGTCCGAGACTTGGTTGACTTTGCAGGATTCGGACCATTCTACAGGGGGTTATCTCACTGTCTTATCAGTAGGACATTGTTTGCTGCTCTGGCGGAGAGATGGTGGGACACCACCAATTCTTTCCATTTTTCTGCGACCGGGGATATGACCATGACCCCACTGGACTTCACTGTACTCACCGGCCTAGACATAGGCGGTGGACCCATTCCCTACGACGAAGATATGGGTCAGTGGGAGGCTGCTTGGATGCATCTATTGGGGGCACTCCCGCCTGTAGACAGAGCTTCCGGGAGGGTTCGGTATACTTGGTTCTCTTCCCATTTCCGGCGGCCACAGATGGAGCCTGAGTCTCCCGAGGAGGTCGAGCAGTATACCCGTGGTTTCCTCATGTTCCTCTTTGGCACCACTCTGTTTGCTGATAGAGGGAACATGGTCGGGCTGTATCTCTTGAGTGCCCTAGTAGACCTATCACAGGTCAATCAGTATGATTGGGGCGGCGGCCTGGCTGGCTACCCTTTATTGTTACATGAGCGCAGTCTCTCGCACAGCGGGGGGACTTTACTCGGCGGCTACTAGAGAGCTTGGGAGGTACATTCTGTCCTCTTGATTTACATTTTTGCTCCTCATTACTTGTTCACTGCACACACGGCGCACTTTGCATTCTGTATTCTGCCTTTAGCACTTTGTATTCACATTCCGCACTGCTTTTCTCAGCTATGGGTATATGCATATTTCCCCACATTAGCCCCGGAGATGGAGGTGGCAGGACCTCCTATGACTCCGTTTTCATTGATGTTTGAGGGCGAGCACCTATCGAGGCCTCGAGAGACTCTCTTCGCCTCGAGAGACTCTCTTCTCTCTGCGACAGTACTTCGACACCGTGCGCGCGACAGAGGTATTTCAGAACTCTCAGTTCCTTTCATTTTCATCTTTGATTTGCTTTGTATTTCTTGATTTCTGATTGATTTGTACACTGGTTATTCACAGATCACCTGGCAACCCTGGGCAGTCTTCGGCGATGATTTGCAAAATCAGTACCCCGGAGGGTCGAGCAATTCCCAGTATAGGTACCTGCTCGAGGGACCAGTTGGCAGGGCTTGGTTCTTGGGGGAACGCTTCCTGCGCCAGGTGTGGGGGTATGATTCTCAGGACCCTCCCGCTGTGCCTCCAGCCACTATGCGGACTGCCGACAGGCTATCTACTGAGGAGGTCACTAGGGACATGCAGGGCACCGATGCTTTATTACATCTCATTGAGGGGAACTACGCCACCTATCGCCGCATATATTTGATGCCCCTCTTGATGGGAGTACGGGCTCCACCACTGAGGCCCACTGGCGCACCATCTTCGAGTCATGCCCGTGCTGCAGACATCCCCTCTTCTAGCAGGGCTGGTGCGTCTAGGGGTAGAGGTAGTTCGATTCCTCCGATCCCTCCGACTCTCGATCATCCTGGATGGCCAGATATGCCGACTGAGTTGACGAGTTGGCAGTATGGGACTACTTCTCCGATTCCGATCCCTATAGAGCCTCCGATGCCTGGTCACAGATATGTCAGAGACCCTGATTCACCACCGGTATGTTTTACAGCTTTGATTTATCAGCCGGACATTTGGACATCCATTCCTTTACTGATAGTTTTGCATTCGTGTCTGTAGCCTCCAGTTGAGTACATGGATGAGATGCTTGGGATGCTAGCCTCACTTGAGGGGATGGTCCTGCGTAGAGAGGCGCAGATGTCTGTCATGGGCTTCCAGGTTCCCTTAATCTCTCTTGCATTTATCATATTTCTGTTAACATGCTGGTTTTGAGCATTTTGCTGCACTGATAGGCTGTGTAGAACACATCTGGCACACACCCCACTCACATACTGTACTTGTACCTGCTTTTTATGTTTGAACTGATGTATTGCACTTTTCATTTTCAGATGCCTCCTGTATATGCTTCGACACGAGGTGGGCCACCCGGGCCTTCTCAGAGAGGTCGAGGTGTTAGACCTACTCGAGGTACTGGGCCCCGAGGAGCTGGGCCATCCAGGCCTTACCGAGGAGCTCGAGGAGCAGGGTCGTCTCGCAGACGCAGGGCACCCATTGTCGAGGATGAGGAGGAGGAGGTCGCAGACCGTGTGTCAGAGGCATCTCCTGGGGAGGGAGGCTCCGGTCTTGGTTCCGGGAGCGGAGGTGAGGCTGAGGGGGATCCAGAGGATGACAGCTCTGATCCGGATGGTGATGATGGTGCAGAGGTTGTCCCGCAAAAGAGGATGAGAGGGCCTCCTCATTCCCGTTCCCGAGGATACTGATGTTATTTCCTGCTTTATTTTACTTTTTGGCTAGTAGTTTGTAGCACTTTGCACATTATTAGGCAGTTTTATTTCCTGTAAAACTTGTACCTTTATTTTGTTGTAAAACATGATGGAATGAAACAGCTTTTTGAAAAGATGTTTGTATTTGAAATTCTTAGCATCGCATCGCATCATTTTGCACAAAAATGGATTTGAATGGAAATGTGCCTTGTGTATTTACCGGGTCAGGTAATGAACCGACGCAACAAATCAAAACAACTCGACTCACTAAGAAATAACAGAATCTTAGCAAGTTTACAACTCGATAAGAAAAGTACAACAATGTTAACGACTCAATAGACAAGACTTAACAAAATTGTGTAACCAAAAAGTAACAATTCAAAACACAAAATGCGACAGCTCGACAAAACTTACAACTCGATAAACAAAACAACAACTCGATAAGCAAAATACAACAGAACAAACTTCGGACGGACAATCCGGATGATGGAACGCACCCGTAACTGAGAGAAATGGAGGCCTTCGACATTCCCGATGCATGAAAGTGCCTCAAACTTCCTTCCGGCGGGCAAAACAGGACCAACGCGCGGCCGAAAACATTTTGCATTTGGAGACTAGAGAGTGGCCGGCCTACTAGAATAGATGGCCGGCCGGCCACCTCCCCCGTAACCTCCAGAAATTTGACACGTGTCCTTTAAATAGTGTTTTGCCCCTCTATAAAAGCCCCACCCTTGAACCTTATTCATTTCATCACATTTCCTCACAAAAATGGAGGCATTTCTCGCAGAAAATCTCACATCTTGGATATCTTCTTTAGATGGCTCGGAGAAGTTGAACTTCTGGGGTTTTGGCTCGGATGCACTGTTCGCGCTGGGCCGGACTCCACTGCATCTTCCTTTCCTCTATGCCGCGGCAAGGTTTTGGAACCCGGTGACGCACGTCTTCAGCTTCAGAGGGCAAGAGGTATGTCCCACTTTTGAAGATTTTCAAGCCTTGATGGAATCCGAGCGAGGCGAGGAGATCTTGCCCCAGCTCAATTTTGGCTATGCCCAGACCTTAGGGAGGATGTGCGGACTCAATGCGCATGATGCTCGATCCCTGATTTGTGACGGAATGTTGGACATTCCGAGCCTGATTTACCGATTCTTTGATGCTGGTGACCGTAGCGACCACTATTGGCAAGGTTTCCGGCAGCATGCCCTCTGCTTGTGCCTACTATCTCATTTTCTGTTTGTCTCAGGCTCCGGAGGAGCTAGCATCCATTTGATTGAAGTCGCCCAAGGTTTGAGAGAAGGAAAGAGTTGCATCGCCATGACTCTGGCCGAGACACTGATGGGCTTGGATGCTTTCCACTGCCGGGAGACAACCAGATTTGCAGGGAGTCCACTACTACTACAGGTAATGTTTCCCACCCAAGCTCACATGTATATTTGCTCACATCACTCGGCCCTCGGGCTCGGTTTTTCTCACAAAACCCTCATCTTACTGTTCTCTCATCGTACATCTCTCTATTCTTTATTCTCTCATTTTTCATCCCTCCCCAGATGTGGTTGATGGATAAATTGCAAGTTGTAGACTCTTGCCCTACTTACTCAGCCCGCGGCTACTTCTTTCGGCAACGCCTAGTCAATGCTCCTGATGAGGGATGGTGGTTTGAATGGATGTGCAACCTGTCGGCAGATCGCATCGCGTGGCGTTGTCCTTGGCTCAATCTCCCGGTAATGAGCTATAGCATGTCACGGCAGGTCGGGATTCGACTGATCGGCTTGACTCACTGTGTGTTCTATTTCCCATTCCGTATTCTACGCCAGTTTGGCCATGATCAAACTTGCCCACCGGAGGGGATAGAGTATCCGGCTACATTCCCAGTTCGAGGTGCACAGCTGGCTCGGCAGGCCGCAGCCTGGAGAATTAGAGAGCTTCTGGCCTCCGCTCCCATTTTCAACTGCAGTTTATCTGACGAATGCTGGGATTGGCTTAATGAAGAAGCACAAGTTGGGCCTAGGTTGGCATCGGAGGCTTCAACCAGCTCTGGGAGGGGGCGCAGGGACACCTGACTTGACTATGCCCCAGATTTATTGCTTTATTAGTACTTTCAAGTTTTCGTTATGAGTGTAATAAAAAAAAAACAACTTCAATTGTATGCAAGAGCAGGAGAACCCTGTTTTGAAATCAATGAAATTGAAGGTTGTGGTACTGAAAATTCTCCACTTTTGGTCCAAAAATGGTCTTAGTTGTGAAAAGACTAATTTGAACAAAGTCAACTTTTATTAAAACTTTTCAAAACTATTTTCGATATGAATCAGAACTGGACACGCCTGAGATCTGTCACTGAGATGCACAACCCCGGATCCTAGCAACTGGAAAGTTGCCCCTAGTTTGAATGGTACCACATCACCCCTTGGCAACGGAAAGTTGCCCCTAGTCTGAATAGCACTGCACCGGAGATTACGATGAATGCTGATGAATAGAGATGACTGAGATGATCAATATGGACAAAGTTGATCGGGGAAAAGATTGTGGCTGAACTTCAGGATGAAGCTGCCTACGTATCCCATAGATGGGAATCAAGCCTTACGTAGTTCAGGCTTAGGTTCGCTCGGGTATTTTTACTCTCCTTTTGCGCTCTAACTTTTGCCAAGGCCGCCCTTTGCGGGTTTTCAACCTTGCGAGCTCAGTTTTTATAATTTCAAATTTTTCTATGCTCTGAGTTTTGCCTAGGTCGCTCTTTCGGGTTTTCGACCTAGCGAGCCTCTCAGGGGTAGTATTTCTTCAACTTGTCCATGTTGATCGGTTGGGAAAACTCTAAGCCATCTAGATCCATCAGAACCACAGCTCCACCTGACCAGATTGACTTGATGATGTAAGGACCAGTCCAATTGGGTCTGAACTTGCCTCTTGGGTCGTGGATGGGAGCTCGGTTGTCCTTGAGTATCAAATCTCCTTCTTTCAAGTTCCTGGACTTAACCTTCTTGTTGAAAGCCCGAGCGATTCTGCGTTGATAACCTTGGATGTGGTACAGTGCTTTCAGCCTTCTTTCATCGAAAAGCATGAGTTCCTCAAATCTATTTTGCTGCCAATCTGCTTCGGCTATCTGGCACTCAGCCAATACTCGTAATGACGGGACCTCAATCTTAATAGGCAGGACGGCCTCCATCCCATAGACCAATGAGTACGGAGTCGCTCCAGTAGAAGTTCTGATCGAAGTCCTGTAGCCCCACAGAGCGAACGGCAGCTTATCTGGCCAATCCCGATAGGTTTCCACCATCTTCTGCAGTATGCGCTTGATGTTCTTGTTGGCGGCCTCAACTGCTCCGTTGGTTTGCGGTCGGTAAGTAGACGACTTATGAAAAGCCACATTGTATTTTTCCAACAAGTCTATCACTTCCTTCTTGAAGTGGGAACCATTGTCTGAAACGATTTCATTTGGGACTCCGTAGCGACAGATGATGTTGTTCCTGATAAATTTTGCTACATGTGAAGCCTTCAACACCGCATAAGATTGGGCCTCGACCCACTTTGTAAAATAATCTATCGCTACCAAGATGAACTCATGCCCATTCGACCCCTTTGGCGTGACAGCCCCGATCACATCAATTCCCCAGACAGAAAACGGCCATGGCGAAGTCATGTTGTACAGCTTTGACGGCGGAATGTTCATGCGATTTGCATGAATTTGACACTTGTGACATCGCCGGACGAAACCAATACAATCCTCCTCCATGGTGGACCAGTAATAACCCTGTCTGAGAATCTTCCGTGCCAACATTACCCCATTCATTTGTGCACCACATTCTCCCCCGTGGATGGCTTCCATTAGACGCTTTGATTCCTCTGCATCGACACACAGTTTATGCATTCCCAAATGACCTCGTTTATACAGTTTACCCCCGCAGATGATGAACTGAACGGCCAATCTTCTTATTGCCCTTTTGTCTTTGGCATTTACCCCTGGCGGGTACGCTTCTTTCTCCAAGAAATTCCAGATATCGTGATACCAAGGGTGTTCATCCTGAACTTCATCTATGGCTGCAATCGACTCATAGGCAGGTGCAAATTTCTGATCAATGATGACTGGACGCATCCGGATTCCAGTCGGGATGTCTATCATAGATGATAGAGTTGCTAAAGAATCTGCGAACCTGTTGTTCTCTCTCAGTAGATGAGTAAAACTTAACTTTTCAAACCGAGGAATCAGCAAGTCTAAGGTCTGGTGATACATCATCATATTTTCCTCTTTTACTTTCCAGTCTCCTTTAGCTTGAGACACAACAAGGTTCGAATCCCCAATGACATCCAGCCGTTTTGCCCCTAGTTCCAGGGCTGCTTCCAAACCAGCAATGCACGCTTCGTATTCTGCTTCATTGTTTGAGACTTTGAATCGGAGTTTGAAGGCTAGAGGGATACGGGAATCATCGGGTGCTATCAACAACACTCCTATCCCATACCCATGTTGATTTGATGCTCCGTCAAAGTACATCGTCCAGGCTTCTTCGTCGATGTGCAGAATTGATTCAGCCGGGAATAGGTACTCAACTGCTTCATCCCCCTCAACCGGGTGGTCGGCAAGGAACTCTGCCACTGCTCTTCCTTTCACTGACTTGCGTGTGACGTATGTGAGATCAAATTCGGAGAGCAACAGCAACCAACGGGCTAGCCTACCTGTAAGTGCTGGTTTCTCGAAGAGATATTTGATGGGATCAAGTCGTGAAACCAACATTACAGAGTGAGCTAACAGGTAGTGCCGCAGCTTCCTGGTAGCCCATACCAGAGCTAAGCAAGCCTTTTCTAGCGGCGTATACCGGGTCTCATACTCCAGCATTTTCTTGCTCAAATAATAGATGGCTCTTTCCACCTTATCTTCTGATTCTTGTGCAAGCATGCAGCCCATTGTAGTTTCAGTCACTGACAGATACAAAATCAACGGTTTCCCCGGTTCTGGTGGTGATAAAACGGGTGGGTTCTGTAGATATTCTTTAATCTGTTCAAATGCAGCTTGACATCGGCCGTCCCATTGGAACTTCTTTCCTTTCTTGAGGAGGCCAAAAAGTGGTTCACAAGTCAAGGTTAGTTTTGAAATAAACCGTCTTATGAATTGCACTTTACCCAGAAAGCCTCGCACCTCCTTTTCAATCCTTGGTGGTGGCATTTCTAAGATGGCCTTGATTTTGGAAGGGTCGACCTCGATGCCCCTTTGCGTAATCAGAAACCCCAGCATTTTTCCCGCTGTAACACCAAATGTACATTTCTGAGGGTTTAGCCGCAACCGGAATTCCCTGATCCTTTGGAAAAACTTGTGCAAGGCGGTGTAGTGGCCCTCTCTTTCCTTGGACTTGACAATCATGTCGTCCACGTACACCTCAACCTCTTTGTGGATCATATCATGTAGTATTGTGGTCGCGGCCCGTTGATAAGTAGCCCCAGCGTTCTTTAACCCAAACGGCATTACCCGGTAGCAGTATGTTCCCCACGGGGTGGTGAATGCAGTCTTTTCTCTATCTTCTGGCGCCATCACTATCTGGTTGTACCCTGAGAAGCCATCCATGAATGAGAGCAATGCATGCCCTGCTGTGAAGTCCACTAACTCATCGATGTGCGGTAGGGGAAAGTCGTCCTTCGGACTAGCTCTGTTCAAATCCCTAAAGTCTACACACACCCGAATCCTGCCATCTTTCTTTGGCACCGGAACAATGTTGGCCAACCAAGTCGAATATTCAGATACCAGCAGGAAGCCTGCGTCAATTTGCTTGGTGACCTCTTCCTTAATCTTAAGAGCCCAATCCGGGCGGATCCTTCTGAGCTTCTGCTTGACAGGTCGGGCCTCGGGGTCAAGGGGGATCCGATGCTGTACAATCTCAGGATCGATTCCAGGCATGTCTTCGTAGGACCACGCGAAAACATCTTTGAAATCTTTTAATAAAGCGACTAAGCGCTCGCGTTCCTCCGAAGACAACGTGGACCCGATCTGGACCAGCCGCGGGTCCTCCTCAGTACCAATGTTCACGGAAATGATTTCATCCATTAATGGCTTAACAAATCTCTCTTGCTCTTGCTCAATTAGACGCTGTAAAACCGGAGGAACTTCGTCCTCGTCGTTTTGATCAAAATTTTGAAAGTCTGAATTAATGCAATAAATTAGGGGCACAGAAAAGTACTCGGAAACCACAGGCAGTTCATTCTCATTAGGCACATCCAAATCATCCAATTCATCGGTTACAACAGACTCAAATGAAAAGGAAAAAGACGACCTGGACAGGACTGTGGCATCCGGGTTGACACCCCCAGGAGTACCAGACTCAGACTCAGTCGAGCTGGAATCTGATTCCGACTCACAGGACTCGGTGGAATCAGATTCCGGCTCACTACCTGACCCGGTGCTGCTGGACAAAAATCCCTCCTCGTACTGCCAGGTGAGGGAGGGTGCGATCGATGCATCCAAGATAGCTGCTGGTCGGCTCGCAGCCGTTTCATTCCCAATCATGGAAACCACAAAGTTATCCCCCAAGCACTCTTGGTCGATCGGAGGATCAGAGAGGAGACATGCCAGTGCTACCCCCATTTCAAATTCTGTGCTCTCAGGATCCACTGCCTTATTCTGCTCAACCTCAGTTGTTGGGTCTGTCTGCTCTGTGGCAACATCATCCCCGGATAGTTGCAGGTCGAAGAAGATTTCGAAACCTGGTACGCGCTTCCTCTCCGCGTTCAACCATGGCTCTGGGAAGCCGCAAAATGGAAAGTCCTCCCCCTCCCGGACAAAGCGTCCGTTCAGGGTACCCTGGATGGGCCTGTGCATTAGATCAAAAAGCTTCCCAGCCTGCTTCGCTTTGGCTCTGCCGGCCATTTCTTTTCCTCTCCTCACCCAATCTTCTTTGGTGGGCAGATAACCCAGTCCAAAGGTATGCGGGTTATGTGGCACTTCGGCCAACGCTGCGACTCCTTTCCTGCCGCTTCTTCCCAATCCCATCCCGGGGATATGTTGTAGCTTGTTCATGAGGTAGACGGATTGAGCACTGACGTACACACCTTCATTTACAGCCATAATGTTTTGCACCACCCGGGCCTCAGCCAAAGTAAATCCCGATATAAACACGTCCTCCATGCCGTGTTCAATCTCTAAGACTGGCGTAGATATCTCCGGAGGGGGATGGATTGATGAGTTCCCAAACACAATGGCTACTCCCTTTCCATAGGGGTATTTCACCATTTGATGTAGAGTGGATGAGACGGCCTTTACCTGATGCAACCAGGGTCGCCCCAAAAGCATGTTAAAGGATGCAGGGACCTCCAAGACATGAAAATCTACCTCGTGTTGTCCAGGCCCAATCTTGGTTTGGACTTTTACTGTCCCTAGGACATCCCTACTTGTATTGTCGTAGGCTCTGATTACTTGAGTGGTCGGTGTGAAGTCTACGGGCTTCAACCCGATTGCATACGCCGTTCTGGCTGGGCAGACATTGATAGCGGACCCGGTATCAACAAGTACCACTGGAATCCATTTGTCCCTGCATTCTACAGAGATGTAGAGGGGTCTGTTATGATCCACGCCCTCAGGCGGCAGCTCCTTGTCTGAAAAGGTCAATGCCGGGGAACCCCCTCTCGGAAAAACCAGCCCAACCAGCTGCTCTAGTGTAGTTTCGATGGAGAGTTTGGCCTTGTCCATAGCAGATAGGACAGCCTGTCTATGCACCCTTGAAGCCATAAGCAGTCCCCAAATGGAGATGTCTGCTTGTATTTTCTTTAACTGCCTCAGTACAGCCTCTTCTTCAATTTGCTTCTCTCTCTGTTTCTCCGCCTCTTTATCTTTCCCCGATGCTTCGGGTTGATCAAGGTGTGGGGGCTTGAAATACCGCCCACTTCTAGTCATATGGTCTACCTCTTTGAGGTACCAGGTGCTGTCTGGTTGGCCACCCGCCCAATCTTCGTCTGTGTGGGCGAGATACAAGTCATCATCTTCCCACCACATCCCATTAGCGTCTAACAGGCACCTGTCTGGTTCGGGCATGTTTGCACTCTCAGCATTTTCATTCCACATGCTCACAGCATGTCCTGCCTTCGTGCTTGCAGCACTTTCAACCTCTTCATGGTTCTTTGCTTTTCGGATCCTCTCAGAATCCCACTTCTTTTCTTGTTCCTCCAGCGTTAATTGTTCGGTTTTCAAAATGTCTTGATCTCGAGCGGAATTCTTTGTACCGGCGCTCTCCGGCAATTCGATCTGACTCTCGGCCCTTCCGGCCACAAATGGTACTTTTGCCCCTGCTGGGCCTTGCTCTGATTGAAATTCCACGATGTCTGGCTGATCATCTAACCACTCAGTAACTTCCGCTGACTCCCCGTATTCAAACCAGTTGATAGTTGCATCCGCTGATTCTTGGTCGTTGAAAAATTGGAGGTTGGCGAAGTCCTGTTCCATTGTAGTCAGATCATCTGCCCCTTATTCAGGTCTGTCCCCCCGGATCATGCACAGTTCAGTCTTCTCTGGCAATCCCGCACTCAGCTTAGGCTGGCCCATTGACAAGATATATTCACTCGGATCATAAGCTCTTCCAGCTAGATTCCCAGACTGTTCGATCCCAGACTCAACAGTTCTGCTCTCCTCGGAAGCCTGCCCCGTTCCATTTTCGGTGATCACCACCTTTGGCTCAGATTGGGTTGTGAAGGTGTCCAACACGCACAAGTCAGTGCAGTCAGGAAGGATCACCTCCGGCTTGGGTAGGTGGGAGGGAGTAATATAGATACTGGGATCGTAGGAAACGACCCCAGTTTGGATGAGGTTTACTCTTTTGGGCGGTGGATCTTGGTTATGTGTGGGGAGTGGGTTGGTTGTGACGTTGGGTCTCTCGGGAGGTAGAATGATGTTCTTGTCAATGAGGTCCTGAATCTCATGACGCAGCCGGAAACATTGGTCTGTGTCATGGCCATGCTGCTGGTGGTATGTGCAATACTTGGCTGGGTTGTGGGAAGGGGGGAGTGGATTTGGTGGAGGTCTCGGTTCCAGGGGTTTCAGATGCCCCTTTCTGACTAGAACCCCGAGGACTTTAGACAAGGGCATATATAGTGGGGAGAAGGTTCGTTGGCCTCTGGATTGGTATCTTGAGGCTTGGTTACTGCTCCCGGATACATTAGAAAAGGGTGTGGCTGCTGCGGGCCTTGGTTGGGGAGGGGGAGTGGTGGTGACCATACTGACCTCTGAAGTCCTTGTGTTGGCGGAGCCACTCGGGCCCGCATTGTTATTACGGTTGAATGTTCTTCGGGGCTACTCCCGATCCTGATCGATCAATCCTTGCTTCATCGCATCTTCGATCTGTACCCCCATCTCGTGTAAATTTGAGAAGGTGGGGAAAGGGAGTACAATCATTTTCTGCATTAACTTAGGTTGGAGATTGCGCACAATCATCCGGATTTGATCTTTATCAGTTGGCCTTAAGGTCATCATCGATGCCTTTGCTCTCCACCGAGTTACAAAATCAGAGAAAGTCTCTTTTTGTTCCTGCCTCGTCGTTTCGAGATCACGTGTTGTAATCTCGATCTGAGTATTATATGAATATTGTGCAACGAAGGCCTCGGCTAGCTCATCCCAATTTCTCTTTACATCATCTTCCAATTTTGCGTACCAGATAGCCGCAATCCCTGACAAAGTTCTGCCAAATAAAGAAAGCTTTTGCGGTCGGGTTAGGCCCATCGGCCTCAAGACGTCTGAAAATAGCCGGAGATGGACCATAGGATCCCCTGATCCGTCAAAACGATCAATCTGCGGCATCTTAAATCTGTCCGGCAGTGTCACGGCCACGTCAGTGTAGCCGTCTTCAATATCTGGGATGGCCTTCACCCCCTGTGATTTCTTGAAGAGCTTTTCCAATTTGCTCAATTTCAGAGCTGTCTGGTCCACCTCGAACTCAAATGGAGAGTCCGGATGATTAGGTGCAAGATTCTTAGACAGTTGCGGCGGAAGCGGGGGCGGAGCCAGCCCCGTTGGAAGACTCGTGTCCTCTTGAGTGTTTTGGAAGTTTGGCGGAGCGTTCTGTGGATTTGGGGGGGTATTCTGGGTGTTCTGGGTATTCTGAGGATTTGGAGGGGCATTCTGAGGATTTAGCAGGGTATTCTGGCCAGTGGGTGCCTGCTCAGGCAGTGGAGCCGCTGGTGGAGGGGGAATCTGATGCGTCCCTAGTGGAGGAGGGACCTGGTGTGAAGCAGATGCTACATTCTGCTGTTGTAATCTGTTGATCAGCTCAGACTGCTGGGCCATGACAGCGGCCTGCTGTTTGGAGAATTCCGTTTGGCGGATAGCATCTTCTTGCATCTGTTTCATGCTCTCATGCATTTGGCGCATCATCGCCTCCATTGCTGGTGTAGTCTGTGGTTCCATCTGAATAGCTGGCAAGTGTATCTCTATAGCGGACACAGAAATCTCAGTTCGACTGTCTGTTGCTAAAGTAGACTGCTGTACCAGTAATCTCTGCTCTGATGGACTGCGTTTCCTCGGCCTCCTTCTGATAACCGGGGGTAGTGAATGGAACACCGGATGTCCGTCAACTAGATCCTCAGATCGAGTAAGTCGGCGACCTCGTGTCCAAAGTGCTTGGGGAATATCTGATGGTTCGGAAGCAATTGTGCCACAAACTGCCCTAGCAAAAGATAAATAAAGCGAAAAGGAAATAAATAACCAGAAAAACGGGCAGCATAACAGCTTAATTTAAATACACACAACACACAGTCGGGCATACAACACGCAGTTTGATAAGCTGGAAATACACTGCCCTCAACCACTGATCATTGTTCCTGTATCACTGTTCCCCAAAACTGAATCGGATATCCGCAGACAACTGATTCTCAGATACTGATTGATGCCCGCAGGCCTGACGCCCGAACTCAACTGATACATGCATTCCCTATAGAGACGCACTCTAGCAAGCACATAACAGATAAGTGAGAGCCAAAACAACCCTATGTTGGGGTAGGGTTTCCCTGTCCTATTTTGTCAGGAACTAGGGTTTCACTACGCACGCAGCGGCTTCAAACAACCTATAA